>CM029278.1:9288292-9440828 GCA_016920895.1 Vaccinium myrtillus | reverse complement strand
GCAGTTGATGCAATCTGAGCATGATTGAATTTGTAGTTTCTATAACTTAAGCTTGGTCTCATCTGAAGTGTTAATCTGATTTTGCAATGCATGCTTGACAGTTGAACCTTCGGTCACCTCACAGAAATTCAACATTCCAAAAGCATTTTGGATTACCGCCTGAAGAATTTCTCATCAGTGATTTCTCGTGCTCCTTGAAAAGAAAGATGCCATTGCAGGTAAATATACACATCAACATACTTATAAAATATCAAAATAAATTGCATTTGATGTAGAAGCTGTAGGGGCAGCAAAGACATTCAATGCACACAAATATTAGCTCTTTACTAATCTCAAAGTCGCTCAATCTAACTAAGTGTTAGCAGAACTAAGCAAAAACATCGAAATTATACTGGAATCAAAATGCCCTTGTATTATCTTCTTTTTATGATGAGGAACCCCTTCGTTGGGTGAAACCCGGGGTCTATGTATACTACCATGCTTATCTTACGTAGGTGGCCCCAAGAGTTGAGATGATTGAACACAGATCATGGATCCCTTCCATAGTTGTGGTCCCTTGCCAACTGATCTGCCCTTGTGGTCCATGTAGGACAAACCGTGGATCCCGTTTGATGGGGTGGGTTGACATGGAAACTAACTGGGAGACTCAATAAATGAGTATTTGCAGTTTTGCTTGAAAATATGAACCATGTAGGATTGCATTTTTGTCCATTCTTCTTAAATGTAACCTTCTTTTTTCCAGGTGTATAGATTACTTGAATCTATACAAAATTGCAAAATGAATTTGTATATGGATAACTTGAATCTATACGAAATTGTAAAATGAATTTTTATACGACGATAGATATATTCTTGTTTTGTTGCCAGTTTATGATAAAACTGTCATTTCCCTTTGGACAATGTATGTAGAAAACTTTATTGCCATTTGCTTTTCGTTCTTACACTTCCACTGCCTAATTGCTTTTTTTATTTCAACCAAATGTAGCATTATGATTTTTTATTGGTTATTGATAGAGATTAATTTCCCTATCTAACCTGCTTGTATTTTAGTTTCTAGGATTTGGTCTCACATTGTTTGGGTGCAGGGGCGCCTTTTCCTATCGGCAAGAATTGTTGGGTTTTATGCCAATTTGTTTGGACATAAAACCAAATTTTTCTTTCTTTGGGAGGACATCGATGATATTCAAGTGCTTGCCCCATCTCTATCATCCGTGGCCAGCCCTCAGTTGCTTGTAGTTCTGCGTAAAGGACGTGGTCTAGATGCCAGACATGGAGCAGAGTCTCAAGATGAAGAAGGGCGGCTTCAGTTCTATTTCATATCATTTGTCTCATTCAATGTAGCCAGTAGGTATGAATGTAAAGAGTGTTGATTGAGCCTCACATTGTTAGTCATCAAGAAGAGCCGATTACTGACCATTTGACATTTCTGCATAATTTTTTAGAAAGCTAATGGATTGTTGTGTTATACTTACTGTTGTACTTACAGGACAATCATGGCATTGTGGAGGACAAGAACTCTGACTCCAGACCAGAAAGCCCAAATTGCAGAAGAGCAGCAGGAAGAAGATGGAAAGTCCGTTTTGCTTGAGGACGATAACTCCTGTTTGGTTATTGATGATGCCAAGATGTCTAGGGTTTACTCCATCGAACTTCCTGTAGAAGTAAGCAATCACTGCTTCTGCTTTGCTTACCAACGGGTCTAGTTGACTCTAGTCCTTTTTATAGATGCTAACTTTAGATAATACCTCTCATTTTTAAATTTTTACCAGTATTAGTGTTTGATATCCTCGCTCTGGCTGCACTAGGATGAGGAAGATAACGTCATTGATTCTGTTTCTTTTCTTGTCGACCGTGTATACATATTTCCTCTTTTGTATAGAATTTATTTTCCATTAATGTCTACTTAGGTGATGAAACTGTGTGGGGTTTGTGCAGATGAAATCACTGATGCAAATGTTTGAGGGAGGAGACATGGAGTACAAGGTGATGGGCAAGTGTGGTTGTCTCAGTTATGTCACCACGGCTTGGGAGCCTATAAAGCCTAATGCGTTTGAAAGACGTATATGTTACAAATTTAACCGCCAGTTCTCAATCTTTGGAGGGGAAGTTACCTGCACACAGCAGAAAATTTCCCTTACAAATGGAAAAGGATGGATTGTGAATGAGGTTATGGCCCTACATGACATCCCATTCAGTGATCACTTCCGTGTGAGTACTGCTTTTTGCAAAGTCATTGGTGTAAAATCTCCATCTCATATCGGCATGATTGGTAATCAGTTCCATTCTTCTGATGCAGGTTTATTTTAGGTACCAGTTTGAGAGCTCTGTTCTTGCAGTTCGGAATTCATGCAAATGTGACATTTATGTTGGTGTCATGTGGTTGAAAAGTACAAAATTCGAACAGAGAATCACAAGAAACATTATTGAGAAGTTAACTCATCGGTTGAAGCACATTCTTGAATTGGTGGAAAGAGAGATCTTATTATAGCAAATGTTTGACAAAATGAACTGACTTCAAGATGACAAAATGTGGGGAATTCTCAAGATGTAGAAGAAACTTTCAGAAATCATGGGGAAAATGTTGTTTTGTTCAAGGCATAGAAAGAAAATTCTTTTCTTTAATTTTCTTCCCCCTAGAAATTGTTTCATAGAAAGATGTAGTATTTTTCGTCCTTTAAATTTTTATTTTGAATTTCTTCTCCCTTTTGTGATAATTGTTTCAACAAGTTCATGATTGGATAACTTCTTCAATGGGCACAAGCATATTTCATAGATGTATCGCAACATTCGTCCTGATTAAATTTCTTATGGTTAACAAGTAGTTGAAATTTTACCTGGTTTTGTGTCGGATAAAAAAAACTTGTCAGACTCTTCGTGCAAGAGCTGTCGGATAAGAGCCTTGGCTTGTCAGATAAGTGTGTGTTTTTCTCCGAGAATTATGTGCTGCTTATGAAATAAAGTGTCCATGATCGATTCCAGCTTTTAAAACACAATGATCCAACAGCTTTTCCCTGCTCCTGGTTAGAAATACCTGAATGATCACAAATTTTGCTAGAGAACATAGTTAATCCCCGCGGTAATTGAGGCCTCTCGGTACATCTATGCCTATTGTGTAAAGGAGCCGAGCCGAGCCGAGCTTTGTAGAGCTCGAGCTCGGCTCGTTTATAAATGAGCCGAGTCCTTAATGAGCCGAGCCAAGGTAAGTTACTTAATGAGCCTTCTTAAACGAGCCGAGCTTTCGCGAGCCTACCCGAGCTTTTCCGAGCTCGTTTATTATAAAACTCGAACTCAAGCTCGGCTCGATTACTTAACGAGCCGAGCCAGGAGCTGCTCGCAAGTAGCTCGGTTCGTTTGTAGCCCAATGACTATGCCCTATTTCTTGCAAGGCTAGTTGAGCTTCTTCATGTGACAGACAGGGTCCAGGGATAACTTGTACTTCCAATTTTTGTCAAGAAAATGTTTTATGGCTGTTCGATTTGTAGAAACTGCCTTTACATTGCACTGATACTTGACTTTTCACCCTATATTGGCAAGTAAAGTGGAATCAGAGATAGGATTTCAGTTTTGTTGCTATTATACTTTTGCAACATGAATATGAAATGTGATATTGAGTATTAAAGGACCTGAAATGTTATTTAACAAGGGTTTGAATACTTAACAAACTTCAAAAACTTGTTCAAGCTTAGCTTCTTCATGAGGCGAGTCGATCTCAAAACAAGCTGTAAACGAACTGATCATGAGCTGATCTTGAGTGGCTTCAAATTTGTTTTAACACATAATTCAAAAGAACCGAGCAGTAGAGTAGAAACTTTATGTCTCCAAAAGCTAAAGCTATTGGTTGAGAGGTTCCAAGATTTACCCATTTCATACATGTGGAATACACCCATTTTCCATAGCCGTGGGATTGTATTTCTCTAACAGCTCATTTGAGTTCAAACTCAAATAGTTCAGTTTGCATAGTTTTTTTCATTAACCAGTCCTCACTGTGAGCGAGCGCGCACACAAGTCTCTAGTTCAACTTCCACTAAGAGTAAGGGAAAGTTTTGTGTGAAATAGCTTTGGAAGAGGACTCAAGCTTAAGGTGCGGCCACGCAACCTAAAGTTTTTTTTTTTTTTTTGATAACTGGGTGGTCCGGGCCAGCTTACGCGCACCTCGACTAATCCCAGGGTCTATGTACGCCCCGCTACACATATAGACCGGGCAAAGCCAATACCCCATGAGAACCATGAGATCTTGTGCAGGTGGCCCCAAGAAGTTAAGAAGAGTTGAAGCCAAGACCTTCCTCCTCCTTAGGAGGAGTCTTTACCAACTCATCTACCCCTTGGGGTTCACGCAACCTAAAGTTGCGGTTGGTGGGATCGGTTCCGAAATAACAAAAGAGTAATAGGTTGATTCCGATCAGGACTTTCCCAAAAGGTTTTAAAGATTGATTCTTCTAGATATTTTTGCCTTAGTGGATGAGAACAATATATTGGGATTCAGTTGATGGAAAGCAAACACAAGTAGAGATGCAGTGCCAAACAACATGACAGTCCTTTTGCTATCTATATAGGACGGACCATGTGCTATGTTTTTATTTTTATTCTATTTTTAATGAAGGTAGCAACGTATTAAGGGCAGAAATGGAACTCTAGGCCTGCCTTCTCTGATGTCTTCCCGTTTTGATTTCATCGCACGATGCAATGACATAAAATCGTGCGATGACATAAAATCCCTTGAGTTTCCTGAATTTTGCAAGTATATGAGGGGAGGACTGCTATTTAGTGGTAAAACTTTCTGAGAGCCACTTTATGCATAAGTTGCCAATGATTATTAGGCTTTTGTGCAGTCCTGTCCAGCATAGCCTACTCCTCCATGTCCCTCCAAAAGCCACACTTTTTGGATCTATTGCGGGCCTACAAAAATAATTTGAATGATTCACCTCATACTTCTCATTGATCGACCATGGGTAGGTAGATGAACAAATAGTTGAAAGTCAACGAATTTAAGTTCACAAACATATTTGGTGTAAATTTATCCAAAAAAAACATATTTGGTGTCCATTTGGAAAAAAACAAAAGACAATTTGTTTATATACTTTTGTATAGGATCGAATATACTTTTTGCACACATATTATAGTCAATGAAACCTACAAAGTGAATGGTTCAGATTATTTTTTAAGCCCGCCATAGAGCCAAAAAGTGACTTTGGAGGGGTATGGCAAGGGAAATTAGGAACAGAAGCTTAACTGCCCGCGCATACTCCCTATCGATTGGGGATTACATGGGGATTGCCATTTTTATTCTATTTCCATAGATTTCCTCTTAGCATTATATATAGTGAGAGCCATTTTGTTGTTTCACATTCTTCCACATAGGAGTCTTTTTTCCCTATTTCTTCACATTCTGAGGATTTGTGTGACTTATGGATCAAGAGGACTTTGGACCTATTGCTGAATTTCCTCTTGTTCCAGCTTCTAAAAGTGTAACTGGAATTGATGGCGTACAAAAAAATTGAATCATTTGATTCATCATCAAACACCATTGGAGAGCTGAAGAAGCAAGTGCAGTTAGCAGGACCTTTAGTGATTGTTGGTTTCTTGAATTACAGTCTACAGATGATATCAGTAATCTTCCTAGGCCATCTTGGAGAGCTCTCTCTTTCCAGTGCAACTATGGCTACTTCATTTGCCGGAGTCACCGGTTACTACTTCATTGTAAGGCTCTCTCTTGTCCTATACGAGTTTGCTAAAGTCTATTTTTTCATCTCATTTCATAAAGCCGTTATTGTTCTCTAATTTTCCATCTTAGTATTACATGTCGATAATCATTGCACTGTTGAAATGCCCCCCTGCATTACATGTTTCAATTTAACTCTATGCAAATGTAATTTTTGAACAGAATTTTCATATTGAACGATGTTTACCTTTCAATCTAAATATCCTTTTGTGCAAGAATGTCACGAAAGAACTTTATTTGTCAAGGAAGTAAATTTTAACATGTCTTCAAGCTTTTTTGTGAATAGTTGGGAATGGCAAGTGCACTTGAAACATTCTTCGGACAAGCCTATGGAGCCAAACAATATCATATGCTCGGTATATACTTGCAAAGAGCTATGCTTGTTCTTATGGGAACGTGCGTTCCTATAGCATTCATCTGGAACTTCACAGGACATATTTTTGCGCTCTGTGGTCAAGACCTTGAAATTTCCACACAACCGGAATATATGCACATTGGTTAATCCCCAGCATCTTTCCTTACGGCCTTCTCCAATGCCAAATCCGATTTTTACAGGCTCAAAGTAATGTAAATCCATTGATCATAAGCACAGTAGCAACAACGTTATTTCACGTCCTTGTCTTGTGGACTATGGTTTTTAGGATTAGCCTCGGCAGTAAAGGTGCTGCCTTGTCCACGGCCATCTCTTACTGGATCAATGTGTTGATTCTGGCTGTTTACATCCGCTTTTCACCCAATTGTCAAAAGACTTGGAATGGATTCTCCAAGGAGGGTATGAAAGATCTTGTTGGTTTTCTTTCCTTAGCTATTCCTTCAGCTTTTATGATTTGGTAAGTTTTGATCTTCCAATAAAAGAGCGTTTGCACTTTGCAATATCCATGAAGTGATTATCTTGCAAACATTCCAAGTTTTCTCTCAAATGCACAAGTTTTGTTTCTCTTCGTTTCTTGCAATTTGATGTAATTGGTTTCTACACGAAACAGCTTGGAATACTGGGCATATGAGTTTCTGGTTCTCATGTCCGGTTTTCTGCCTAATCCTAAGCTTGAAACATCAATGATGGCCTTAAGGTTTGTATCTGTACTATTCTCTGTATTATCCTCAATATATCAGTTTGTTTAAATCCAAGATCCGTACAAAACCTAGGCCTAATTCTCATGACAAAGAACGGACCAATATAGGTTAGACCAAAACAAGCTTAAACAAACTGATAATTTGTCGTTTCATGGAACTCAAAGTTCCAGCAAAAATTGAATTTCCTGTATTCAGTATGCAACAAGCAGCTTTTGTTAGTTTTGAGAATTTATTCTCTCTCTCTGAAGATTAATCATTTTTGACAGCTTTGACACGAGTGTACTGGTCTTTAGAATCACCTACGGTCTTGGTAGTGCAGTAAGGTATGTTTGGAGAAACATCTTGATGTGGAATAACTAAATCAGCCTTTTAAATCTGTCTTTACTGAACATTTCCTCTCTCTCGATCTGAAGCACGAGAGTTTCCAATGAACTAGGCGCAGGGCAGCCACGTGCAGCACGACTTGCTGTAAGGATAGCCATATTCCTGGCAGCTGCACAGGGACTGCTGTTATGCTTAACAATAGTTTCAATGCGCAACTTTTGGGGCTATTTGTATACCAATGAAGTGGAAGTTGTCAAATACATAGCTTCAGTGATGCCAGTGTTGGTAATCTCCAACTTCATGGATGGAATTCAAGCTGTTCTCTCAGGTTAGATCCCGGATCAAAATTTCGTTTTGGTATGTTGTTTTGGTCATCTAGGAAAAGGAAACATACTGGAAATCTAGTAAATACATAGCCAGAGCATACTACTTAATTTTAATTACACACGATAGAAGAAGAAAAGTATCTGAATTACATCAAACTGAACCTAAGTCCACCGTCATATTAAGCCCAAACAATAGCCCCATTAAGGGGACAGGTAAACAAACAAACAAACAAAAAAACCCCACTCGTATGAAGAAATAATAAATTGTCTTTTGGGAAGAATTGACCTTGACCTTCCATTTAGAAAGGAACAAGGGTGGCCAACTAAACTAACCAGTTCGTTCATAGCCAGAACATACTGAAAGATAATGCGGGAATATATGAAAAAGCCCGTGTTTTGGATGCATCTTATAGGTGTCGAAACAACTTCTTGTTCTCAAGGAAACATATGACATGTGATCACTTGTGTTACAATTTAAAGGTATTGCAAGAGGATGTGGGTGGAAGAAGCTTGGTGCATTTGTGAATCTAGGAGCTTATTACTTTATCGGCCTTGCCTTCTTTCCGCAATCATCTTAACTTTTGTCCTCCACTTTGGAGAAAAGGTAAGAATTCAGTTATGTTTTGTTGTGTTGTTCATGTACCATTTGTTTTTCTAGATTTCTTGTAACACCACGAGCTATATTTCAAGTATTCTACACATTTCTATGCATTTAAATAAGACTTGTTTGTTACTGGATACTTCATTAAAATATCCACTCCCATTGGGGAGGTAGTTATTGTTGGGGTGGTAGAGATCTAGAAGTTGATCTAATTCCTTTAGTAATGTCTGAATTTGATATTATTCTAGGAATGGATTTCTTGTCTACACATCATGCATCCATGCATCTTTAGATTGCTTTAATAAAGAAGTTGTATTTAGAATACCCAGAATGGTTTTGTGCCCAGTAAGGCTTTGTGCCTTAAATAAATGGTTGGGTGCCTAGATTGGTTGTGTGTCCAGTAAGGCCTTGTGCCTTTAACAATTGGATGTGTGCCCAATGCTGTACATAATTTCTTTTTTCTTTTTTATCGGCAATAAAATTTATTAGGGAAAACTTGACATAGGGTACATCAAGTTGGGGAAGAGGGGAGGGGACACCAACCAAAGGTTGGAGAAATTAAAATAAATCTGTTGGGTCAAAGCCCAAAGCACACCCAGTGGCCTAGCCCAAACATGGCAAACCCGATACATCAATGAGGCCTAAAACCATAACACCTAAAGGCAACACCAGAACACCCGATACATATTTAATTCTTGGAGTTGGAATGTTCATTCTATATTGAATTACATCCATGTATCATATACACTCCTGGAATCCGCTACAGGTCCAGTTCTACAGGTTTAGTTGGTGTCCACTGCTAGTCACACTGTGCGGTCGTACCCTCACTCGCGTTTACTTGTCGCGGCTTTTGCTAGTTTGTAGTTGTTTGAGGCTTGGAGGAGTTATGGCTCCTGGCCAGTAAATGATGTTGTATAGTTTTTGATGTTTAGTTTTTTTTATTACTGTATATATATATCTTTATTCTTCAGCTGTAGTTTGTGTAAATGGCGGACTCATTGGAGCACTAATCTGGGACGGGGCGTGACATTTCTAGTCTAATACCAATTCTTTTGCAGGGCCTGTGGATGGGAATCATAAGTGGGAGTGGTTCACAAGCATTACTTCTGCTAGTTCTTACCATTCACACAGATTGGGCACATCAGGTGAACTAAAGCAATCTTTCTAACTGGAACACTAGAAAAATTTACATGGATTCGATTTCCATGGACTGAAACTTGACTCCTTGCGATGTTATTTTTCAGGCAAAAAAGGCTAGGGATAGAGTGAATACATGTAGCATCCCCAACGATATGGAGTCGCAACCAAGTTCATCCAATGCTACAGTCTCGAGTGAAAGACAATATGAAGCTTTAGAATTGTGTACAAAGGAAAATTTCTAGTTACAGCTTTCATGGGTTACCCAAATAAGGCAGATGTTTTAACATCCTAGAGTGGTTTGTTAAAATTTGGTTTCGAGAATTTAGCGAGTTTATCTTTCGAACGAAATTCAGTCGAGCCAATCAGGAGTTCTGCTAATTTGTGGTACACCCTGTTACGAATGTTTTTGGTACTTTTTACTGATTTTTTGGTAGGTTGATGAGAATAGTGAATTTTTAAAAATCCATAAAGGATGTTACTGTGAAAGTGTTGTGAATGAATTTTCAAAAATTCATAACAGTTTATAATTTGACCAAAATCATACGTAACAAGTACCAAAATCGTATGCAAAAAGTACCAAAATAATACTTAACAGGGCGTACTGTATGATCCTTTTCAGGAGGCGTATTGTAGCATCCTTTTTGCTAGAGTACTTTATTTTTTTTTGGTTTGTACAGGAATAAGCATATGGATTTTGCAATTTGACAATTATGACCAGGTTCACTGATGGTGCCCTCATCCCAAGTCAGTGCATCATTTTTTTTTTGGCACATCAGGGATTTCTATTTTTTAACATTATAAATACAAATTCAGGTGGTTCATTCAATATGATCATTCCAACATCCTAGAATTACATTAAAATTAAGGTTAGTAAAACTGCAGACAACTCCATGTGCAGCACATGGCTTCCCATTCTTTTTTCCATTCCCAAAACCTCAAACCAATCCACAAGCAAATTCAATGTACCAAACAAAACCCTCCACAAACCACCACCTCCTCCTTTGCCCTTTTCAATCTCCTCAAATTAAAATGAGCTTCAGATACATGAACCCCACAAGATCCAAAACCAAAACTTTCTTCTTCTCCCTCTTGATCTCCTTCTCCCTCCTCATATCCTACACCGACCGGTCCACCGGCTGGTCATCAATCCTCATTAGGTCGTTTGTACCGGTCACCGGTGCTTTAATCTTGGTTGCATTGGTAGTTGTAGCTGCACGCGCCACCGTGGTGGCGTGGATCACGGTGCTAGTGCTCCTAGCCTTTGCCGGGAAACGTCGCCGAGTGCTTGTTGCTCAAGGGAGGAAAATCACCAGTGAAGTTGCTATGTATTTTGTTAAGGTTGTGATCAAAGAGCGATCTGGGATGGCTGCTGTTGCTTGTGCCACTGTCCTAAGCTTAGTGGCCATAAGTTGCTTAAAAAATGCACGGCATATTGGTCCTACAGTTATAGTACTAGATTGACAAATACAGATGGTTTTTTTCCCCTTCTCATTTGCTGGTTTTTCACATTTTTATTTCTTCCTTTTTTCTTTTTGTATTTTTGGTCCTTTTTTTTTTTTTGGATGTTGACTATGATGTACATATACATGTAACATAAAATTCTAAGCCTCTAGACTTGTAAGGTTTTGTGTTTCATACTCAGTTTTTTTGTGGCTGGTGAAATCTTCTGCCAATTGGGTTTTTGGAAGGTGTGTTTCCTTATCTGTTGATTGATAACAGTGTTACCCTAGTCCAGCGTGGGTAGCCTGCCGTTGACCGAACCGGTGAATGAATTAATCGAGGTTGACCGAACCGGTGAATGAATTAATCGAGGTGTGCATAAGCTAACCTGGACACCCCTTACAAAAGTAGAAAAAAAGCAGTGTTACTATTTGTGGACTGCTTAATGATGGTGGAGTTCTCTCCTTTTTGTTTTTTCTCTTCCCCTTTTTTGTGATGGCCCAGGCCAGTGATGAAAATTCTACTACAAGCGTTTGCAATGAGGGAAGCTCATATTTCATTGGGCTGACAGTTTAAGCTCGGCCTTTTGTTTTTGGATTGATATAAACACTCTTTTTTTCTACACTAATCAATTAAATTTATGGGACACGCCATGTCCTATACGTATTGGACCGTGTCCTGACACGGGGGACACTCCAGCTTCTAGGAGTGTCGGTGCTACATGGATGAGAAGCTGATTGTATCAACGGGAGCTTTTGCTTAATTTATCATAAATTCCAAAGAAACTCGTGGTCATTGGTGCTGGCTACATATAGGGCTTGAGATGGGCTCTGTGTGGGGTCTTGGTTCTGAGGTCACAGTCGTTGAATTTGCAGCTGAAATCGTTCCGACCATGGATGATGAAGTTCGCAACCAATTTCAATGCGCCCTTGAGAAGCAGAAGCTGAAATTGCATGTTGAAAACTAAGCTGGTACTGGTATCAGTGGACTCTTCTGGAAATGGTGTGAAGTTGACACTTGAGCCAGCCGCTGGCGGTGATCGGACCAAACTCGAATCTGATCATGTTGTTCTCGTTTCTGCTGGGAGAGTTCCATTTACAGCTGGACTTGGGTCGGACAAGATAGGAGTGGAAACTGACAAGGTTGGTCGCATCACAGTTAACGAACGATTTGCAAGAAATGTTATCAGGAATAAGTTAACTAGCATCTTGTCACATAACTTGCATAAAAATTAGATTGGCAGAAGTCTCTCAAACAATGACAATGCTTATTCCAAAGGTTAGTGTTTAAAATGAGTGGAAAATTCTCAGGAATAAGTAAATGTTGCGACACACATACCAACCGTGCCATCATTACGCAAAGCTACCTTCCACATTTGGATCCAAAGCTATCATCAAAGGGGAAAAGGAGATTGAATATAAATTGCTAAGTATAACATTTATATTGCATTCTTCTCCTCCTCTGAATTTCCCGAGAACGATTTGTAGGACAGCTGGTGTAATGGATCACAATGCCATGGACAAGTCACTTCCCCCAAGCCCAACCCAATCCACAATTTGGATACGCTGAAATGACCAATACTTGGGTGCGTGCCAAATAATCTAAGGATACCATTCAGTCAAGGATTGTCTCGCACATCAGGCTTCCTCTTGGCCTGCACAGCAAGCCGGGCATCTCTCTCTCGCTCAAATTCCCTATAATCTGCTCGCTCCAAGAATGAAACCCTTTCCAAATACTGATTTGAGCTCTTCTTATAAGCATCCAACTCCTGTTCTAGTCCCTTGTTTTCTCCCTTGAACTCTCCCCAATCTTTCTTCGTTTTGTCCAGCACACTCAGCTTTTGCTTTTTCCTTATCTGTTCAAGAACCGTATCAACTGCAGAAGGGGTGGTTCTGCTCTTTTCAGAAGCCTCCTTCGAATTGGCATCGACCAGCTTCTTTACTTGAATATCTTGACCGGCAAAGTCCCGAACCTCGGTGATCTGTAAGAAGAAAAAGATTTCACTGAAATGGTTCGGAATTTGAATTATACACTCAGATGCAGTCACATATGTCAAAGTTAAATACATTACACCTACGACCAGTAGCATATCTTCTTCTACTGTACTTCCACCTAGGGTTGCAAACAAGCCGAATCGAGCCGAGCTTTAGAATATCCGGATTCGTTCATTAGCTTTTAAACGAACACGAGCTGAGCTCGAACTCACTGAAAATTTGACGAACCGAGCTCGAGCCGAATTTGCCTAGGTTTGAGTTGAACTCGAACTCATTCACGAGCCTTGATGAGTCAAAAATATTAGATATTTATGCTCTCATACTAGTCTAGAACTTCAAAAGCCGAGCTCGAGCCGAATTTGCCTAGGTTTTAGTTGAACTCGAACTCGTTCACGAGCCTTAATGAGTAAAAAAATATTAGATATTTATGCTCTCATACTAATCTAAAATTTCAAATAAAAATTTGATTTTGTACATAAATAAGTTTATACATATATAAAATTACAAATCTGTATTAAAATTTTAAGTTTATAAAACTTTTAAAAGTTCATACATGTACAAGTCATCAAATTTTCATTATGTATAAGTAAAAGTTTATAGTATTCAAATATGTGAAATTCTCATGACAAATACATATATACTCCAACTTAGCGAGCCTAACCGAGCCAAATACTGTCAGGATTAGGTTCGGTTCATTCACTAAACGAGCCTAAAAGGTTCGGTTCATTTAGTACACGAATCGAACTAGAACAAAAAGTCAAGCCTCGAATAGTTCACGAACGGCTCGGTTCAGTTCACGATCGGCTCGGTTCATTTCACGAACGGCTCGGTTCATTTGCAGCCCTATGTTACTTCCACCAATGATTGCCTCATATAGGTACTATGATATGGGGTCCCTCAGAACCAGAGCTGATTAATGGGAAGGTAAACCAAGGCCACAACCAGCTTAAGTTTGGCCATTTCACCACATGGACATTAATTCAACAGTGAATCCTTGGCATCCATCGCTAGAAAATGGTCCACTTGGCAGGAACTCTCTAGATCTCAATTGGCAATTTATGAGGACAGGCGCAACTTTCTAAAGAACAAGAAGAAGATACATTGTGCACTAATAGGTCAAGGCCAGTTTATTGAAGACGAGACTGAGTAACCATAATATGCACAAGCACAAGTGTCAAGCGCAAAATGTGTGCTTACCTCGACCTTGCCCTTGCCTGAAATGGCAGCTAAAGCAGCAGCATCCTTGACTGCTGACAAGGCAGCAGCAGCAAGCCTCCTGGCCTCATCATTGTTGCCATTATGTATGGGAGTAGGGGTAGGTTGCTTCTCTTGCAGAGGAGATGCTGCCTTCTTAGGTGCCAGTCCCAAATATGTCATCCAACTCTGGAACAAAATCAAAGTCAGAATAAAACCCAGTTGACTACAAATTCTTTTTTCAACAGAATAATCAGGGAACTCACTGTGGAACTCTTCTGTGTAGGTTTTTTTACAGTTGAACTAGGCTTGACAGAGAGAGATTTGAGTGTCTTAACAGATACCCCTTTACTCATTTGCTCCCACACAGCATCCACCCGAGCTTTCCTCTCTGGCACCATTGAAAACAACATATTAGCCCCTCATCATCAGATAGTCTGTATTTTGAGCATGGGCAAAATGGAAATAAATCTACTTAAGCACGAAAGAATTGAACAAGCTTCAAATATTTTACCATTTTCTGCAGATTGCAACTCTAAGTTTGAATCAGAAACACCTTCATGGGTAGACTCAGCTTGGATCCCCATCTTTTCTGTCTCCATCACCTTAACAAACCAGACATGTTACAGAAAACAGAACCAATCCACAACAGACAACAGATCATCTAATAAAGGTACCGGTTACGGAGAAAACGTGCAATATTAGGGTACAGCGTCGGAAAACCATGAGTAGGGCCGAATCAGTTCGTGATTTTACCTGAATAGATGGTTCTAGATCGAAGATGGGTATGCGAAAATGGTGATTAGATTGACGATGATGATATCTGAAGATGGTGCTGAATCGAGGCTTGAAAGTTCGATCGAGAGACGAATCACCACCTGCCGTTCCTCTCCGTGTATGCGTATCGACGATTCAGAACCTGCAGCAAGAGTTTTACTTCGCTGTATCGTTGCTCCAACAAAAACTATCAATTCGAGGTCTATTTTGAAAAAATAATATCAATTACATGGTCTTTTTAATAATAATACCACATATCTGACCTTTTCTAAAAACAATATCTAACACATAATCGTTTTTAAAAATAACATCAAACACATTTCTTTTCTGAAACAAAAAACAATAACATGGAATTTTTTGGATAAAATAAGTTTTGGATTTTACCTGCAAAAAAATTAATTTAAAACAAATATTAAAGAATTAATTGTACCTAGTCGTTCTCGTACCCTACTTTTTAGGTTACGATGTATGTAAAAGGAAACCGTCGAGTTGTGGAGTAATTATTAGTCTTGGGACACCACCCTTCACCTTGTTTGGTTTAGGTCTCAAGACCCACCCTGCACGGTCTCCAATAAAATTTTATTTCTATCTCTCTCTACTTATTACTCCCAAAACCCTCTCTCAAAACTCAAACCGAACAAAGCCGTGGTGCCCCAATGCCTTTGTCCACCATACAATTACTATGTTCCAATACACTGTGTGGATAAGAGTGTCAGGTCACTGTATAGATGGCGGTGCCTCTGAAATACTTTGTCCGAGTTTTTATTCAAGTTCAATTGTAACCATTAAAAAAAAAAATTATCGGACTTGGTTCAAGTTTGATAAAATAATCCGGGCCGAGCCGAGCCGACCCAGTGTCACCCTTAGTCTTGGATTTTGAACTCGGGTAACAGGCCGGCGAGTCTTTGGTTCCTTCGTCTAGTGGGTTTTCTTTGCCAACAAGAAATCACGTGAAAACCCAAACAGACCCTTCACTTCCCTCATCCGCCCACAGCTTTATATTTACACACACACACACACACACACACACACACTGTAGAGAGAAATCAGAAACGATCGCGGCTCGTGCGTGAATATCGCTGTGCTTATCTCTGGAAGTCAGTGTCAACCGATCGAATCGCTATCAACAGTGAACGATTCCTCTTTTAATCCCCACTGATTTGAGGATTAGGGTTTCCTTTACTGTTATGGAATCCACTGTAGTGATCAAGGTTCGATTTTACTAATCCAAACCCTCGTCTGTATTTCGCTTCAAAGTTTTTTTCTATAGGTTTCGACATGAATAGTTTGTTTTTTTTTTTTTTTTTTTGTTTTGTGTGTGTGTGTGGATGTGTCTGTAATGATTGTTTGTTTTCTGGATGTATATTTTGGGTCTCTGAGGCAATTGACTGATATCAATACTGGGTTGGTTTAGATCGATGTTAACAGGATGATTATGTCATGAGTTCAACGTCAAACTCGACTAGAAAATTAATGGAATTTCCTACGGTAAAGAGACCTCTTAAATGGCAAAACAGAATCGTTTATGAATAATTTCAGTAAAAAACCAAGAAAGAGAACAGAGCGAGCAGGAACTCTTTTGCCGCATTGATGTTTAACTGCAAAAGAGGTTCCTTCATTTTATTCAGTTTATTCGCTTGCGGCTGTCGGGTTTCAAAGTGTTTAATTTTGGGGCTTCCTTTGAAGATATCGCTAATTAACTTGGTTTTGCAATTTTAAAACTTAGGGTACCTGTTTATGAATTCTTTCTTTCTGGTATGCAGTGTTCAATGTATGAATGTAGCGTCGATTGTATGCATCTACTTATTCTGATAGTCTCATGAGGAATTTAATATTATGTACTTTGGTGAGTAGCGTATGCATTTGAAATCTCTCATTTTACTGGACATAAAATATGGGAAATCTGTTTATCTACCATCATGAAGGTAATTAATTTGTTTGTAAGAGTAGATGGAGTTATGAACAGGCTCGTCAACTGGGTTACTTGCATGCAAGCCTTCTTAGGTTCTAGATTGACTTCTCTAATTATGCATGTGCTCAGTTGAGATCATCTTGCAAAAGGGTCATTCATACACATTGTTTTGGTTGTTATTTTGACACGCATGAAACTATGAATTTGTTAACAAATTTTAGTTTTTCTAAGCTGTTTCCAGAAAAGATCTTCTTCTATCAAAAGTCTCTTTAATTTTGAGACGTATAAGCCCTTCTCATGAGACTTGTGTTTGAAATCTTGTCGCAATGTACTTTTTCTGCCCATGATGCTAAAGATTTGATTGAAATAGGTTTTATGATTCTTGATTCCCTTATTTTTTACCACTTGCCTCAGTCCACAATAGTAAAGAAAAGGAAAATGGTGCAAAACAAGCTTGGAATGGAAGTTTTAATGCCATAATCCTCTTTTTCCTCACATTTTTTATAATGTATACTAGCATTGTGCCTGTTCAATGCACGGGGAACGAAAAAATATCAATATGAGCCTTTTTTTGGTTGTTGGCCCATGAATCAAACAGGTACAATGCGAGGAAGGGTAAAAGGTAAAATGCGTAGGTAATTTTGAGATGGAAACAAACCTTCGAAAAATTGGCATGCCCTCCGTGTATAAATTTTTGTAACAATTGGAGCCGAATGGACATAGTGTTTATAATGGTAAAAGGAATCATACAAAAGGGGTGAGAGAGGCTGAGACAGCTTATTCGCCGGAAAGAAAAACAAACAGGGAAAATTGTCAACCCATGGGGAGGACCGAAGAGTTATCTAATCATGGAAAGTAATTAATTTGATAGTGGGTAGTTATTTTTTTCCTCACAAAAAGCAGTTGTGTGAGAAATGGGGGAAGGAAAAGGGAAGAATAGAAATGGGGGATACAACGTGGGGGTGTGGTTTGGACCTTGGGTAGTTTTTCATTGTAGTTAACCGCACACACCAAATGAGAGAACCATGTGGAAGGGGGAAAAAGAGGGGAGAAACCTACTTTTTAAGGAAAGTTTAGGATTGGGGGTTTGGAGACTTTTTTAGGCAAAACACATTGCTATATGGCTGATTTCAACAACAGCAGCAGTCTATGAAGCACCGGTATGCTGGAAAACTCGCCGTACGCGTACCTGGGGGTTTACGTTTGCACACAGAGAGAGAGAGAGAGATCTAACCTTGCCGAGGAAGTGGCAAGCAGTCGCCGGAGTCACTAGATTAAGAGTATCAGTTGCTGGAGGAAGAAGAAGCAGTTGCCGTTTGGGAAAGAGGAACGAACAGATCCAGAATCTTCTGCGTTCTTTTGTTTTAATAGTGAGCCAAATTACAGTTTCACGCCTCAACTTTTAGTTTATTACTTTGGAGTTTGGAGCCCCGTGTCTTGTTTCTATTTTACATATACTGACATACCTTTTACATATAAATTAATGAAGTATGCTAAAAATATTAAAAAAATTGCCACACCCCCGCCGTACCCGTACCCTACTTTTTTTGGTATTTGCCGTATCCCGTACCCGTACCGCATACCGGTACCCGTGCTCCATAGACAGCAGTGCCTTGCATTTGTATGTATTGATTGGTTGATGCTCCGCACTCCAAAGATATATGTGGCCTTGTATTTATTATCGATGATGGAACAGTAACTTCTGCAACTAACTTAATGATGTAAAGAACATTGATAGTTTATCCCTTCCGCTTAGGTTGGTGGGGAAGGGTGTAGATTTGGGGGCCATGGGTTTTGTTTGAATCACTTGCTAGTTGTGGCTGCAATTTCGTGGTTACGTAAGAGGTTAAAATCTCGCACTATAACTTGCATGCTGATGGTCAGGTTAATATTTGTGCATCAGCTTTATTTTTTATTGGGTTGTTTTTTTCATAATCATTTAAATCCCTTTTACCATAATTTCTGCTGGTGCTACAGATCCCTTGTTCTAAACATTTTGCATACATGGCTTCAGGTTAAATATGGAGAAACACTTCGCCGCTTCAATGCACGAGTTAATGAAGTTGGACAACTTGACCTTGACGTTGGCGGATTGAGGGGCAAGGTTATTGGTCTCTTTAATTTTGCCCCCGATGCTGATGTTACGCTAACATACATTGATGAAGACGGTGACGTGGTGACACTTGTTGATGAGGAGGATCTATGTGATGTGATGAGGCAATCCTTGAATCCTTTGAGGATTACTGTTGAGTTGAAAGCTGAAAGGGGTGGTAGATTTCATGCTAGGTCTAGTGGAAATTCTACTCCTATGAGATCATCACCTAGAGTTCAGTACCCATTGCCAAACTTGAATAGCAGAGTTTCTGAATACTTGATGTCTAATCCTGAGCCTCTCCGTGAAGTTCTCTCTAAGATGGCTGCATCACCTTTGTTTCTTACAGAGCTTGTTTACTGTTTCTCAAAGATGGGACAGTCTCTGATAAATCCTGTTTCTGAGTTCCAGGCTGGCACTGAATCTAGCTCACAGAGCGTGGCTTCAGGAAGCGCAATGGGTGCTTCAATGACTAATAAAGAAACAGCGGCTTCGAGGGATGATGGTCTCACATCGTACGTGTTTCCAAATGCCACAGTTGAAGAGCCAGCCTCCAAAGCTGATCAGAAGGAGTATAGTGTTAACAGCACCAGAGGTTCAGGTTCCCTAAATCTCAATGCTGACCTCCCAAGTGATTCTGCCCTATCTGAATATGTATCTGAAATTCTTGCTCCACCTGCACCTCACAATGGCGTTGGTGACAATGAGGGATGGTTTACGAAAGTTGTTGATTGTCATACGTCTGAGAAAGCTGTTAGCCCAGAACGCATGGATCCTAAGACACTCTTTCCTAGTGTTCCTGCTAGTGGGAATACTGAAGATGTTAAGGAGTTAGGTGAAGGCTGGAATTCTGTCAGTAATGTTGCTTTCCCAAATATTGCTGGTTCTATGGGGCATTCTGCTGGTACAGCTGCTAATTTGGGTGGCTGTGTAGATGCCAGAGTGCCTCGTATGAATCTTGTTAACAGATATCCATTTCCCACAGCATATGATTCAGCGGTGTTATCTATACTTAATGATTCACGGGCTCATCCATTTAAAAGGAGCAATACTCATAGTGATGGCATGGGTGGTGTGTTCCATAGAGGTGTTCAGTGCGATGGCTGTGGTGTTCATCCCATAGCTGGTCCTCGCTTCAAGTCTAAAGTGTAAGATAAAATTTGATGTATACAAATTTACGAAACATCTAGTCTTAAGCTGTCAAATAGATTTATGCAACTTTGTACTCTTTTTGTGCAGGAAAGAGGACTTTGACCTATGCAGCGTCTGCTTCTCGAAAATGGGAATAGAAACTGAATATATGAGAATTGACCGCCCAGCACCTTCTCGACGACCGCATTCTTTCAAGGGATTGGGTGATCCTGTATGTGGTTTCCCAGTACATTTCTCTTTGTTGATCTCTTTCATTTTGATGCTTGTCACTAGCTTCATTGCCTAATGTTATTTTAAAATACGTCATTTTGCCATATGCAGCAACAACCCTGGGTTCGTTCTTCAACACTACCAGATAGCATGAGAGGTTTTGAGATGAATCCGAAACAACTGAAGTTGGACAGTCGTTTTATTATGGATGTTAATGTCATCGATGGAACTCTAATGGCCCCGTCAACCCACTTCACTAAGATTTGGCGGTTGCGGAACAGTGGAACCATTGCGTGGCCTCAGGGAACGAAACTTGTCTGGATTGGTGGTGATAAATTAAGCGCCTCACTTTCCATTGATTTAGAGGTGCTTCTATACCGAATTTCCTGATTAGTTTCTTTCATTGTTTGGATGTTGTTATTAGTCACAACCATTTATCTTCCTTGTTTGAGAAATGTTGTTCTAATGCTTCTTAAACTATGGTAGATATCTGCCGATGGCATACCCCTGGAAAATGAGCTTGATGTTGCAGCTGATTTTACCGCTCCTGAGCTTCCTGGTAGATATATCTCATACTGGAGGATGGCCTCACCTTCTGGCCAAAAGTTTGGGCAACGCGTTTGGGTTCTTATCCAGGTCTCTCTTTTCATTACATGTATCTGTCATTTTTGTTGGCCTATTCTAACATCTCTCTGTCCCTTCTTGGTGGAGCTATTGTGTGTGTGCGTGTCTATATATATATAGTATCCTGTACGTCAAAATAATTTTTGACCCTCTATATTTTTCCCTTATCTTTGCAGGTTGATGCTTCTTTGAAAGACTCATACAATAGCTTTCAGGGTCTGAACTTAAATTTGCCGCCTCAAGACAGTGGTATAGCAGACCACGAAAGTGTAAATGGGAATGTGGAACCCATGATGGTGCAGTCGTTAGTTGATGCACACCCATTTAAGAACCAGGAGCTGGATTTTCCCACTAATGATACTTTGCTAGTTGGTGATGGTTGTGGTGGTAGTGGTGTCTCAATCACTGTTCGTCCGGGGGCTCGTACATCAATTTCGTTCCCTATCACACAGATAGCATCGGCTGTGCCTTCTGGGACCCATGTGTCCTCACCATCTACTATTGTGCCTGAAACAGTTCGAGGGACTGGCGAAAACAATGATATTGAGCAGAGCCTCCTTAAGGAACTTGAGGAGATGGGTTTTAAGCATGTTGATCTGAATAAGGAGATTTTGAGGTTGAATGGATATAACTTGGAGCAGTCTTTGGAAGATCTCTGTGGTATTTCTGAGTGGGATCCTATCCTTGAGGAGCTGCAGGAGATGGTAAGTTGTTAATTAATGATTGAGTGGAAATGAACTATATAGATAAATGTTGTGTGGAAACTTCTAACTCCCAGAGAATAACGGGGCAAATATTATTTTTGAAGGTAGGAGGGATAACAGTGACTCAGTGTTTTACTTAACGTAAAATAACACTTAAACAAAGCTACATAATTTACTTGTCAGGCCCATTTTGGCTTAATGATTAGGCCGAATTATCTTTGTTTTTGTTCAGACTTTTTTCGCATTTGTTAGTTTTGCATCAAGTTTTTGTGGATTATTGATTTTTGTGGATTATTGGTTTGTCTTGACAAGATGAATCAGGGAAATTAAAAAAAAATTGAACCAATTTGTTTTTGTTGATTATTGTTTTGGAACCTCTAAAGATTTTGGTCATAATTTTTTACTTTCAGATTTCTCATGGAGACGAACCAATATAAAGGAGGTGAGTTTAACATGCAAACTCACCCCACTTCTTACCTCAAACTTATGCAAATTGATTTTTACTCGTGCACTTAAATCTTTACTCAACAAGACTATTTTGTGCCCTTCAAATTCAAAGCTATGCTATCAATGAAGCTTTTTACTTAAATTCATTCAGTTGACTACGTCATTCATGTGAGTTGGCTATTATAGTTTTTTCATGTCAAATGGAGATTCATCAGTTAGGGCTGGAGATTAAGATGCTCCAATAACACTTGAAGCATGTTGTACAGTCTCGCTTTACATCTTTGTGAAGGCACTCTTTATTCCAGCATGTGAAAGATTTTTCTTTGGTGTTCACAGGGTTTCTGTGATAAAGAAATGAACAAGAAGCTGCTGCAGAAGAACAAAGGGAGCATCAAGCGTGTGGTCTTGGACCTCATTAACGGAGAGAAGCCGTAGCCAGAGAAGCCTTGTATTTATCACCATACTATATATAGCAAATGGTATATCCTAAATAAAATTAGGGGTAGCAGAAACTATGGAACCTTTTGATCTTCTTGTGTTTTTCTGGGTACTTTCATTGTAGGTCACAAACTGGTGAACTTGCGGCCTACGAACCTATATGCATAAATACTTTGTCTATATTTATAATGCATGAGGTGCTTTGGAGAAATTTCATGATTGAAGTTCACTTGGATTTACTTTTTTGGCATGAGAATGGTTTGCAAAATTTCATAAGATCGCAATTTGGACTACTGAATGGCACAATTCTGTATATAGGGGATTTGTCAGGCTGCAAATTCTGTAATGGGATTGATGGGGTTTGTTCTTTACCTAGGATGGGATAAATTAGAACTCTTGATGCAGACATCAAATTGGAACCCCAATGCTATGGGTAGCACATAGATGTGTGGCGTCCACTTCAAAGCCTCACACAATTAATTAGTGCCAATCACTAATTTTGAAATAATTTTTCTAGTTGGCTCATAAAATTTCAGCTCGATTGGATAACTCATGTGAATGAAAATTGGAATATTGGATGAAACCTAATTGTTATTCGATTGAACTAATTTTTTTCAAGGCATCTCGAAAATTTTATTTCAAAATTAATGAACGATTTTGATTATTTATGTGAAACCTCGAAGTAAACCCCCATAAATGCATAAACAAGTATCAACTACAGAATAGTAACCCGATCAAAAAAAAAAAACTACAGAATAGTAAGATATTATCCGTGAGAAGGTCGTAATCAAAATGACATGCAATATTATGCCAGGTTTGGTCTAATATGTCACTATTTTTTCGTCTTTGCTTGATTTCGTTTGCGTTAGTTAGTCATGGATCAACTTTTTTTGTATTATACGTTTGTCTCACAAGATGAAACGGAAAAATAAAAAATTATTATCCAGACTCAAACTTATATAATAAAGACAAAAATAAGTAAAAATAACAGATTTTTTGGACTTATTTTCGTTTATGTTCAAAAAATTGAGAGGTTCGATCATTATTTTTTACCTTTCCGATTTCTGTCGTCGAGGTGAACCATTAGTACACAAAAAATTAACGCAAAACTAACTAATGTGAAAAAAATCAAATAAAGACGAAAAAATAAGTTAATTTTCCCAATGCCCTTTTCACCTTTTTTTCCATTTTAACAAATGGTCCTTTTTCCTTTTATCAAAAGGACTTTTTTTTTTTTTTCACTTGAACTGAACAAAAGGGCCCATTTTCACTTCGGGTGTGTTTGAAACTTGAGGAAAGTAAGGGGAAAAAAGGAAAGTTAAAAATGTTCTATCCTCTTGTTTGATTTGGAGAGAAAGAAGAGGGGGAAAAAAATCTAAGTATTATGCATAGTGAAATTTTTCCTCCCACTTTTCTCTTACTTTCCTCTCATTTTATTTTCTGTTACTTTCCATCCATTTTCACCAGTTCCAAACAAACCCTTCATCTTTGTCTGTTGCAAATTTCTAATAAGACAAGTGATTACTCCTCCTCCTCCTAAATTTTTTGGACAGAATAGAACTCCTTGGAATTTGAGCTCTCTTTTGTCAAATACTTTAAACAGTTGTATGATAGGATAGAGCCTGCATTTCTTTGGATGGGGAAAAAGCTAAAATAGGTCAGTGGGTTTAAAGGTTTAAAAAGTGTGTTTAAATGTGTGAAAAATATATACAAATAGATGTAAATGTATTAAAAAGTGTAAAATATATTAAAATATGCGAAAACGTATTTTTTTTATTACAAAAATGATAGGTACACACCCATCTCAACCACTCACTACCACACCCTCTCTCACATGTGTGGTGAGGCCCACCCGGTGGGTCTCAGTGGACCCCACCACACATGTGAGAGAGGGTGTGGTGAGAGTGGTTGAGAGGGTGTGTACCTATCACTATTGTTTTTTTTTCTTATTATGACCCAGTAAACTCACAATGACAAGACCCTTCTTGGCCCTTCTCTCAATGTACACTTTCTTGGACAGAGGGGCGCTGTTGTCCCTGGCAAGGGACCACCTGCTGTCCCCGGCGATTCCGGGGAGTTCCGGTCTCGTGTCGATGATCGGAAACGTTCACGTCGAAGAGCTCCCGAGTAGATCAAGTGAACCGAAAATTAGCTCAATCGGATACTATTTACTACCTGATTTCATTTTCACACTTGCCAGGGACAGCAGCGCCCCTCTGTCCCACTTTCTTCATTTTCACATTTCATTTTCTCCTTTTTCACTTTTGGATTTTTTTATTTTTATTTTTTTGTCATTCGTCATTCCTAATCTATTACATGAGGAAGGGAGAATGAGACTCGATCCCAGAATACAGTGTGGGGCATCCAAAAGTTCCCAAATAGATTTAGGGAGGAGAAGCCAAAAGTAGGGTGAGATGAGCTGTTTAATTTCTCATTTTTCATTAATAAAAAGGCCTACAGAATGTATTTTGTACATATCTCTCGAACGCTACTTCTATTGTAAAATGCATTTTTCACATTTCTCTCAAACACTTTATGAGATTCAATTTAGTACATTCTGACTATAATCTAAAAAGCCAAAAAAATAAAATAAAAAATGAAAAATAAAAAATGAGCTACCCAATTCTCAAACGCTTCCATATTTAACCAAGTCAGATGAGATGCTCACACTATGGGTTGTAACTTTTTCCTTTTCATATTTCCTTCTATTTTAGCCAACGCAAATCACTCAAAAGAAATGAAATTCTTATGCCTTTGGATGGAGAAAGAGTTAGACTGTTGAACTGATCAGTCACCAGAACTATCCACATCTAACTTAGACTTGTGTAGTCTTTCACACTCAAAAACCATTGAGAAAAGGAAATTAGAATTAAAAGAATTCCATTTTTATTTAATTTTAGCATTCCTCAATATAGAAAATAAATCAAAAGACAACCGTGCCTACAAAACTTTTTTTTCAAGAAAATATCTATAACCTTACAGTTATCTAAACGGGAATGTTTGAAATATAAACGGTAAAAGTTATTTATCAGTCTAACCTATAGTGCCACAAACAATAAAAGTTATGACGAACAAGATATTCTTTCAAATAAAACTTCAAAGGTATATGTTTCCGTCTAACCTAGATTGGCTCGGACATTAGTGATTAGGGCTACCCTTAAACAAGATATGCCTTCAAATGGTATGATAATATTTTAAAGTCAAACCACAAAATGAATTTGTTAAACTTATATATTCAGAAGGTGGCTACACCTATAAAGATAGGGTTTAGGCTTTTATTAGTTGAAGACTTTTTTTTTTTTTTGAGAAGAGAAATGTACAAGTAGGAAAAGGGTAGGAACTTGTCTCCAGGCATTTCTCTCCTTTCTTTAATATATATAAAAAATAAAAAGGGCTTTGTCCTCATGTATCCCCTCCCCCATGTTGACAATATCAGTTTACCATGTGCATCTAATTAAGTACTAATTTATATGGCTCCCACAATCTTTATTGAGTAGAATACTATTCATCTCAAATATCTCTTTCTTTCCTCCCCCAATCTCTCTCCCTCTAGAAACAGGAACTGAATCCCTTCAATTATTTTGTCTGCAGATCAAGAGTGAGTTTCTGAACTCAAAGATTAAAATAAACCCAGACCCATCACTTGTTCAATACAACTCCAAATTGGGTTGGGCTGATTTCACTGAAATATCTTGATCTTGTATTTTCAGGTTCTGCTGTGATTGGTCCCCCTTTCCTGTGTTCACCTTTTTTGTGGATTTGGCTCTGACCCCAATAAATTTCTCAACCAGTGTTCTTGGGCTTTGGGCTTTATTCATCTCTCTCTCCAGAGCATGTGGGGCTTCATGCTTCTGCCTCCTCAACTGCTAGTTTTGATCTCTGAGTCATAATTGTGAGATGCGGTTGTGTTGGGAAGCTTGCCATTGTATCTGTACAAGAGAGTACATAGGATGTCCTTTTACTGTTGGGTCTTAAATGTCAGCTTATCCATTAACCCTAGAGTAAAAGCTATTCAATGCGCTGGTTTAAGAATTCTGAATCAGATGTTTTTGCTGTGAATGAGCTTTATGGGTATTAGGGTTTGTTTGTGGATTTGATTGTGAGCTCTTTCCTGTTTTACAAAGATGGAATCTGGAGATGGGTTTTACTCTGTTGATGAGTTTAGGTTAGATGCCAAGTGGCTAATTGATCCCAAGTATCTATTTGTTGGGCCGAGGATTGGAGAGGGAGCTCATGCCAAAGTCTACGAGGGAAAGTAAGCCCTAATGCTTTGACTTTGTTAATTTTATGTTTTGTTTGAACTTACCAAAAACATTTTTTTTATGTCTTTTATGTCATGTTAGTTATGGATAGCAAATACCGTGACTGTATTTGTATTTTCTATTTGTTAAACTTTAGGTTGCAAATTCTTAGATTCAATCTGGACGGATACAGAAACCCCATCTTTTATTGTGCTGCATTCATAATCTTTACTTGGTCAATTGGGTTTCTGTTCCTTTGGGATTTGCATTTCAATTTTTTGCGCATTTAGAGCCCGATTCCCTGATGAATAATGTTGGGATATGTCCTTTCAAATGGTGTATTACAGATTGGGGATAGCCCTTCCCAAAAAAAGATTGGGCATAGGATTTTCATTGATAGATTTTTGTATAGTTTTCTTTCATTTGTCTAAATTGATTTATTGGCTTTCCATTAGATACAGGAATGGCATAGGATTTTCATTGATAGATTTTTGTATAGTTTTCTTTCATTTGTCTAAATTGATTTATTGGCTTTCCATTAGATATAGGAATCAGAGTGTCGCTATTAAAATTTTACATAGAGGAGACACACCGGAAGAAATTGCTAAGAGGGAAGGACGTTTTGCAAG
Source organism: Vaccinium myrtillus (assembly GCA_016920895.1). Lineage (NCBI taxonomy): Eukaryota > Viridiplantae > Streptophyta > Magnoliopsida > Ericales > Ericaceae > Vaccinium > Vaccinium myrtillus. The sequence goes on along the minus strand of CM029278.1, from coordinate 9,413,790 downwards.
GGAGGTAGCAATGTTATCCAGAGTTCAACATAAAAACTTAGCAAAGGTGGGATTTGATTCTGAGCTTGTTGCGGTTGTTCTCGATCGAATCTTCAATGCATTTGATGTATACGCAATAGTAATTTTGTCTAATGATGATCATACGATTGTTGTGCAACAGTTTATTGGTGCATGCAATGAGCCTGTGATGGTGATAGTCACTGAGCTCTTATTGGGGGGAACGTTGCGTAGATATCTGCTGAACATGCGCCCGAGGTGCTTAGATACCCGTGTTGCAGTTGGTTTTGCGCTCGACATTGCTCGTGCAGTTGAGTGTTTGCACTCTCATGGGATCATACATCGCGATCTAAAACCCGGTAATTCTAACAGTTGAACTTATGCTTTACTGCACACTTAAAGTATGAAGAGTTGTTCACAAAGTTTACGACTGAAGCAGATATGCCCTGCAGTAGCAGTGTAATTTACGTTGAAGAAAGATAACGGCTCTGGGATCTTCTGCCAACTGAATCATAATCTAATATACTCTCTCCCTCCCAAATTGTTGGTCCTTCTTTCCTTTTTTGGTTGTCCCAAAACAAATGGCCAATTTAGAAAGTTAACAAAGAAAAGTGTACTTCTTTCCTTTTTTAGGTATAATTATGTACTTTTTCATAAAAAGTTGGATACCCAAAGTAGGACCAACAATTTGGGACGGAGGGAGTACTAATTATGGCTCAACACCTTCTCTTGGAGGATTCACGTTCCAAATTTCTTTTCATGCTATATTTTGCGTTGGTTTCCTTAGTTATGATGCATTGACCATGCCATTTCATTAGTGTCTGATATGATTTGGATTGTTATCATAATTTTCCTGGTTGGTTTCCTATATTTCGTTAGCCTAAAACCCATGACTAGTTTTTCGCGATCAATTCCTCTTTAGACCATTTGCTGCTTTTACTTCTAGTATTTTTGCATTACTCTTGCCATTTCAGCTAGAAGTGACCACCCAAGTCAGCATTCCCACTGGATTAGAATCTGCATATGATAAGTACTTAACGCATGCAACAACGCCCCTCAGAGTAAACACAGTTGAATGCAAGCAGTTTATGCTGGGTTAACATCTTGCTTTACTTCTCATCTTACATATTCCTAGTCCTTTCAAGGATACATACTTTAAACCTTTGCAAATAGCTGATTTCTGGGGATTGGTGGGCCAATATTCATGGGCAGTCCTAACTTATTTTGATATACTTCGGGTTGTAGTTTACTGATTATAACGTTAGAAGTTCTTTGCAACATTAGAAGTTCTTTGCAACTAGTGAAGAGCTGTAATGAGAATAGAAAGATAGAGAACAGAAAGGGCGAGGACTGTCTTGTTGGGTAGCACCTTTTGGCAAAGAGGTGAACACAATTGTATGGTTGGGTACCTTTTGACACTTGGTGCATGAGTCAGGAAGGAAACATTAAAGGAGTGAATGCAATGCCTCTTATTAAAGACAAAGTGCGGGATGTATCTACATAGTCTTCTTGTGGAAGAAAACATTACTTCACTTTTGGAATTAAATTTTAGTGGAATGAGGAAGTAAATACCAACCCCCTTCCCAAAAAGAATATGAGATTACTAAAATTGGTAAATTATTCTGAAGGCATATTGTGAACGAATATATATTTGCAGTAATGATTGGGTTTTGGAGCGAGACCTCATGAATAGTTGTGTTTTTCCTCCTCTGCTTTTAAGTTCTTTTTATATGAATTTATTTGGGATAGGGCATAGGGTATCCCATATTGTTGTCTTGACGTGCTATGCTGATATTCCTCTTAATCACCTGACTGTTTGAAGTCACCTCTTTATTATAACTAGGCTTGGAAACAAGCCTAGTTAAAACTAAGTAGTTGGTTGTACAACATTGTCTGGTAACATAAAAAACTTAAAATGTGTTAACTTTGGTTTACTTATTTTTCAAACTGATCTCAAATGAGTTTCAATGAAGATGAGCTCAAGTTGCTTGGTTTTTTATGGAGTTGTTAGATAGCTTGATACACACAGCTAACACATTCCTAACTGAATACGGTATCAGCAAGGTCTTGGGTTCAAAAGTGTTCTTTTGCATTTTTCTCCTCTGTTTGCATTATGCTTCTCCATAAGTTTGGGACTTTGCATCTCTGCATGCAAGACAGGTTGCACATGGAGGGTGTTGGATAGCATTGAGTCTGACTACGTAGTGAGAGTCTGTGTTTCTGAAAATGGAAGATTTCATCTCTACTAGATGTTGGTTCAGTTCTGTTGATTCCTTCAAGATTTAGCACTTCAAATTTGCCCTGTGTGCAGAAATAGTCAAGTTGACTTCTTTTTTTCTTCCCTGCTGTTACTTAATGACTTTTTTTTAGTATCTTGCATACTCAATATACCTCGTACATGAGACAACTGGACTGTGTTTTTCTATATAACCGTATATAAGAGGAAAGCTGGTGTGGGTTTTGAATGTCTCTACTGGTCCTTGCAAGGGCCACCAGAAAGAAATTTTGGGGGTGACTAGCTCCCTTACGTCGTAGGATTAAGAAGCAATATTTACCGCAACGATTGCCCTCTTTTGCAAAGTGGTAGTGGCCTGGGCCCCCCTTTGCCTGCCCCTGATCCTCTGGAGTCTCTTCTCCGAGTTTCATAGGTAAAACTTAAAAGGGTGTGCTGAAGCATGGTCATGAACATATCTGTTCAAAATTATGGTTCTTGTGTTAAGCTGAAGCTAATAGTCAGATGAAAATGATGATTTCTACGTAAATCGATTGCAGACTTCCAACGTCATGTTCTTGGACAGTGCTTGCCATTTGGTTCTGTCTTGATTGCTCAAAGTGATGATGGTTTACATGTTTAATGTCTCATCAGTTGTTTGGCAAGAACATTAATGAAATGTAGATGTTATTAGGGGAAAATGGAACATTTCTGCTTCACGTCATGTCTGCACTGTTACTCAGGGCATCAATTTACTGAAATGCTTTCTGACCACGAGAATAATTCATGTTGGCACTCCCGTTGAAGGCAAATTGTGAATAGGGAAATTTTAATCGTGTTCTGACCACGTTATGGTTACACTATGGAATGTCTTTCAAGTACATGAAGTACTAATACACTAAAGGGATGACTAATTCCAATTAGTGCCCTAGTTAGGTGTGTTCTGTTAAAGTTCCTTCGTTTCCCTCTCCATGCTGGCTGGAATTATCTGGTTCTAAACTTTCAACGTATTCTGCATAATGGAAATGGCTTTATTGTTGTGAAGTAATGTACGAATAACGGCACCCTATCCTTTTTGTTGAAGTTTTGACTGAGGAAAATGTAAATGCTTTACACAAAGAGAAAAAGTACTGACACAGAAGGATTGCACATGTTATTGCAGAGAACTTAATCTTGACAGCAGACCAAAAAACAGTTAAGCTCGTGGATTTTGGTTTAGCAAGAGAGGAGTCATTAACAGAGATGATGACTGCTGAAACAGGGACGTACCGGTGGATGGCTCCAGAGGTACTTCATTGAGACTTCACTTCATAATCTCTCTTACTCTCTCTCTCTCTCTGGTGTATCATGTATGTATGTGTGACCACTTTGTACATAATCGGCTTGTTGTATGGTGATAGTTGTACAGCACTGTTACCTTGAGGCATGGAGAAAAGAAGCATTACAACCATAAAGTAGATGCATATAGCTTTGCCATTGTGCTGTGGGAGCTCTTACACAACAAGTTGCCATTCGAAGGCATGTCAAATCTGCAGGCAGCATATGCAGCTGCATTTAAGGTAGTTATTTTCCTCATTGCCCTGCAACATTTTTTGATCGAGGATTTGGAAAACAATAAGGAAAAGGAAAAGGATGGAAAAGGATCTAACAGCTCACAACTGTTAGATCAATAAAAAAAATTCATCTCTTGTTCCTTTTCCTTACTCAAATCCTTGGTCCAAATGCATCCGTAGTTTCTTCTTGGGCCGATCTATTTTAAGAAATGTCAACCGAGTCTTCTTCTGACTACTGTGCCTAATTTGTTGTGTAATTCAGAACACCCGACCTAGCTTGGATGACCTCCCACAAGATCTGGCATTAATTTTGGATTCATGTTGGAACGAGGATCCAAATGCTCGGCCCAACTTCAGTCAAATAGTACAGATGCTCCTACATTATCTTTCTATCATTTCGCCTCCTGAGCCCATGATCCCTTCTCATGTCTTCATGTCTGAGAATAGAGTCTTGCCGCCAGAATCTCCAGGCACAAGCTCTTTGATTGCACTGTGTAATGACTCTGGGGAAACCCCCAGAGGAGAGATGGAAAACAAACCGAAAGGTATCTTCTTTTGCTGCAGCCAGTGCTATTAACTGTTCAATGGCATATGGGAGTTGGGAGATGGAGATGTTCTGTCCATCCAACGGGTATACTAGTGCTGCAAATGAAGCTCAGGGCAAAAATAGGTTTTAGTCCGCACGTTCTTTTTGGTGACACGTTAAATGTAAAATTACCGCGTTCTTTTTCTTTTATTTTCACTTATAATTTGTGAGATGAGATGCTTGCAGTCTTGTTTCTCCAAATTTACTCAGTTGTAGGACCTTAGTTCTAAATTCTAATGCCAAGTATAATGAAATAAGGAAATAATTTCTACTCAGTTGTACTTTTGAAGTTGACTTTTTTGTTGTTCTGTTTGATTGGAATTTGTGAGATTGGTGTGGAGTTCCGGTGCATGAAAAGACCAGAAACACACCAAATGAAGCCCTATGCACATCCAGTGACAGAAACCAAACACAATGAATCAACAATCTTAACTTTTGCTTGTTCACTCAACTAAATTCCCCCTCTCTCTCTCTGGTATATAGCGCTGCAAACAAACCGAGTTGCTCGTGTCTCAGCTCGGCTCGTTTAGTGATCGAGCTGAGCTCAAATTTTAGGTTGGTTTAGTAAATGAGCTCGGTAAAGCTCGACTCGGCTCGCAAAAGCTCAGTTCGTTTAAGGAGGCTCATTAAGTAAATTACATTGGCTCGACTCATTAAGGGCTCGGCTCATTTATGAAAGAGCCGAGCTCGAGCTCGATTTTTAGCTCGTTTACTAAACAAGCCGAGTTCGAGCTTTATAGCTTGGCTCGTTTGCAGCCCTAGTACTATAAGCTCGTTTGCAGCCCTAGTGGTATATATAGTACGTAGTCCATCATTCTTTGCTTCCATGCCATGGAATAAGTAGTTCTTCAAGGCATTTAATTTTATTTTGGTCATGAACATGGAGGTGCTTCTCATACAATATCTTCTATGAAATTCTCTAACCCCGGCTTTCTAAAACTTTTCCAAACTAATCTCTGCTGTATCTCAACAGATTGGCGAACAGCATTCATCAATTAAGCAACCCCTAACATACTTTTTTAGTATCTTCTTGTGACATAGCAAGTAACTATATATACTTGAGGAATATATTATATACTTTTTTATCGATGGGAAAATACATGTGATTCGGGCTCCTGCTACATACAAATCTCGCGCACGCCACTGCCCAACATGAAAAATGAACCATGAAAGGGATGAGTGGTGGTATAGATCTACTCCTCTTTAAAACAGGACTATGCAAAAGTATAATTCATGAGCATCAATATGAAGGTTCCATTCTGAGAAATGATTTCATCATAATGCCACAAGGTCGACAAGAAAAATCACACCATGATCAACAAAACTAGAAGAAAAAAAATTTAATAACCACACCCCTAGTATACTGTTTTCATTGATAATACATATGACGTTACATTTCTAGCAACTTAATTGAGCAAATATGAGAAGACAGGCACGTTTATTACGCTTGTAACGTTGTTATTCCATCACGGTACTATATCGCCTGCCAATAATAGAGTACTCGATCGGAACATTAGCTTCTATGCTTTAAAGGTGTTCCACTTGCAAAGCTCAAAGTTCTTGCGTCTGTTCTGGATGAAACCCTCGGCCTCCTCATCGACACTTTTCTTATGCACTTCACTCTTCTCTCCGTCGTTGTCTATCTCAATCGTTTCCTCAACAAAGTGAACCTTCTTATGAGCCTCGGCAACAGGAGGTTCCTGTTGCCTTCGTCGTTGTTGTTGTTGGTTACGATTCACGTTATCATCCTCATACTCGACCACCTTGGTTCTGTTGTTGAATAACATGTGGACGTTCGGGTAGTGGGGGACGTCGGTGACAACACTCGGCGGCCTCTCCATTCTTGTAAGATGAGAGTGGTAGTCATAGGAGGTGGTGTCCCAACCATGTTGCCGATTGTAGTAGTCAGAGCTTCTGTACATTTTTTGTTTTTGAGTTTCTCTGTTTTGCTCTTTGCTCTGTTGGTTGCACTCTCTTGTTGCTGGTGGTTGCAAATTTATAGGGTAGGCATTTACTTTTCCTATAAGATTCTCTAGATGATAAGATTTGCATCTAATTCTCTTTCTTTTTTTAGTCAAAATCAAACAGTGGATTCGCTGTAAATTTGTGGGAAGGAATTAAAGGAGCAAAAGAGGGGAGGGATCCCTTGATATTTATGAAAGTTGGCATCAATTTTGGTTGTGTATGCTCAATAATTGCCTAAGCTTTTGACATATGCATGTAAAACTTGGAGCTCACTACACCATGTAGTGGGGCAATCACAACCGTTCGTTCGGCAATGAAATAATCCATCAAATAATTTCATTTAATCCGAATCATTGATTGCTGAACGGACGGCTATGATTGCTCATTACAGGGGTGTAGTGTATGTTTTTACATTAATTATAGGGACCTCATCACACGAAGCAAATGGTGAAAATCTTTTATATTGGAAGACCACTTTATTTATTTATTTTTGTCTTGGTTCCAATTTTAGGAAAGAGAACATTATTTCTACTGCCGGCGGAAACAAATGTTTCCTCCAAATCAATCACAGCAGTCTGTGTGATGTGTAGTACACAATCACACGGAGCACTATGAATATAGGTGTTAAACTCCCTCTCGAGGACTCCAGTCACTCTGCACCCCACTTTTACTTGTCCAAAACTAAACTTGCATCTGCATGATTCAAAGGCAACCAAAAATTTAGTGTGTGAAATAATTAATTTATTACTAAAAATGTCCGAACTAACCTGTCTTCGTTTCTGACTGTGCAGTGTCCATCGAGCTCTTCACAATTATTGGTCACTTGATTTGCTCTAATTCTGCACATATGTGTGTGTGTGTGAGAGAGAGAGAGATTACAGTAGATTCAAATTCTTCTTACATAAATAATTTTCATTAAAATTTATACTACCGCCTTGAACTGCGTCGCAGCCGACCCACCCTCCTCTTCAAAGCAGCAAAGTCTAGAGGACTGATATTCCTATAACATAACCAACAAATTATATTGGGCTCTTTGTTAGCATTTCCCTATTAACTTTATAATTTGTTGGTTATGTTATAGGAGTATCAGTCCTCTAGACTTTGCTGCTTTGAAGAGGAGGGTGGGTCGGCTGCGACGCAATTCAAGGCGGTAATATAAATTTTAATGAAAATTTTTTATGTAAGAAGAATTTGAATCTACTGTAATCTCTCTCTCTCTCTCTCACACACACACACACACATATGTGCAGAATTAGAGCAAATCAAGTGACCAGTAATTGTAAAGAGCTCGATGGACACTGCATAGCCAGAAACAAAGACGGGTTAGTTCAGACATTTTTAGTAATAAATTAATTATTTCATACACTAAATTTTTGGTTGCCTTTGAATCATGCAGATGCAAGTTCAGTTTTGAACAAGTAAAAGTGGGGTGCGAAGTGACTGGAGTCCTCGAGAGGGAGTTTAACACCTATATTAAGGTGTGACCTCAAATAGACTTTCACTGTAATATAACAGGAAAGGATACGACTCCCTTGCAGTTTGGCATGTCTTGGAAAAGATGATAGTACAAAAACCTTCTGAATAAGACAAACACGAGATGATGCGATGAATGATGGGTTCAGGCAACTGGGAGATTCGATCCATGGAGTCAATTCTTGCAACAACGCTATCATTCATCGTGATGTTGTTGGACCTTCGTTTGAAGCCTTCTTTTCCATCCATCCAGTACTAGAAAAAACTCCCTCCCTTTTTTGTTGAACATCAAACATAAATTTTTCATCAACTCATAAATGATGGAAATCAATATTAGAATGAGAGATTAAACAATGAAAGAGAAAAAGGCATCATTGCCTAAAGGAGAGCATTCCATCCATCCCCAAGCAAATCATATGCCCCCAAACATCAAACTAACAATAACAAAGGTAACAAGCAAAGAAAAGAAAGATTAACAACCCAAAACAAAAAAACAGGATAAAAACAGTAAACACAGGGTAAAAAAAAAGGATTCAAATCCCAACCAAACATAGGGTGCATGGACCGGATTCGTTCGGTTTTATAGTAAACCGAGAACCAAACCACCACCTACGGATTATGAATTTGGAAAACCAAACCAACCCACAAAAGGCATAGAACCGAACCAATCCAAACCATTGAAATACAGTACGGTTTCAAACCACAATTTGCTTAAAACTGAGCTATCACCTCCGTAAACTGTTTAGAGTTCTTAAAATTGTGAAGATTAATAAACCAAAACTTATAGTAAAACCAATTCTATTAAAATAATAAACACTCACTAACATCAACCAACTAAAATAAGAGTAGAATACCAACAATTGACTCAAGTCGACGGTGAAGGTTTCAAAGGAGATCAAATCAGGATATATATTGATCAAAATACAATTGTCGATTTAGTTCTTTTGGAGGTTTGTTCTGTGTTACTATTATTAGTTTTTAAATTTTTATGAGTACTTGCTATCGCATGAATAATTCTGTTGAGTTTGATTTTCTCTCATGTTATCAAGCTGTGTGATTCTTCCTCTAAAAAAACAATTGACTCAAGTCTTAAAATATGAAACGGGCTGTGGAATCATTATTGGATTGGAGAATTTCATTAAGGACTTAATTGGCCATGACTAAGCCAATATTCTTTTGGTGTATTAGAATTATGGGAATGGGTTGTGAATCTGTGATATATAGTAGAAGTTTAGGCTAAATAAAATCTTGGCAGAGAAGGAATACTGAATAGATTAAATTAGGAAGTTAGTTGACTATTGCCATATATATGTACGGTTCAGTTCAGTTTGGAACCGGAACCATGAACGTAAATCCACAAACCAAACCATTGACTGCGGTTTGTCGGTTTCTAATTTTTTTAAACCAGGACCAAACCACACTACAAAAAAAACTGAATCAAACCAATCGGTTTGGATTGGTATGGACCGGATTCGCAATTTGATAGGTTTTCTGCTTATCCTAACCAAACATGCTCAAGCCAAAACAAGCAAAAATAAAGCAGCAGTACATATTGTTGCATAAACATCAGTAACCCCTAACATTGTTCATGTGTTTGATCACCCTTAATGCTCCTAATTCTATAGACAATAATCATTTTCTGAATATAGAAAAGTATTGCATTTGATTTGATCCTTACCCAACTAGCAACTCTGAATTTGATAGCATCAATGAGTAGATCTCATTTTGGTTCCGAGAGAGAGAGAGAGAGAGAGAGAGAGAGAGAGAGAGAGAGAGAGAGAGAGAGAGAGAGAGAGAGAGAGAGAGAGAGAGAGAGAGAGAGAGAGAGAGAGCATCTTCAAACGTAAGTCAGCCACGCTAAGAGTAAAATTATCCATGTTTTTTCTCTTGTTGCTAATATCTAAGTGTTAACGGTCTTGGGTAGGACTCAACCCTAAAAGCTAACTCATGAAGTGAGGGTGCCCTCACACTTATACTTCATATTACTTTAGTTTCGCAATTAGGCAATGTGGGACTTCGCATCACATTAAGTATCTAACACTGATGCAGGACAGGTTGCTGGAGAGGTTCTCAAGAAGTTGGACCATCGCAAGTCAAAGTCAAAGTAGTCTAATAATTGCTTATTAATTCTAGTGGAATTCTAAATAAGTGTCTTTTAAAGTTCCTAGGTTGGTACTTTGTACTAAAGTAGTGTTTTGCATTAAGTGTCAACCCTAGTTCCTAGGTTGGTTCTTTGTATTTCACATAGGAGTCGAAGGGTCAGTCAAAGTCATCAATTGTTAGGCTTATCTAGTTATCTCTTTATCTAGTATAAATATGGGTTGTAATCCTTATGAAAGAGAATTCAGTCAAACTTTATAATTAAGATATTTCTCTTGTCCTTGTATTCAAGGTGTTTATCTTATTCTTGTGGATTCAAGAAAACCGTCTGTTAGAACGAGATCTAACCAACTCGTCTACTAGAACGATATCTAGTCATTACTTCCGCTACAACGCTGCGTCAAACACAAACTCAAGACAAATGGCATGGTACAATTTTAGAGGAAACCAACTTTAGGAGTTGAGATTTCTTTACTAGAGTAAGAGATGAAGTTATTGAGACTTATTGCCGAAAATCCCACCATAGCGTAGATATGGGAGATAGAGACCTTAAATGAACCAAAAAAAGGATACATACCTCACCTTCCATTATATAATGCTATTGTATCGACTACAATTAACTACTTGTAACTTTTTTACTCAAACTAATTATAATTCTCTCATAAATATGCATACATATAGACGTATGTGTTGTGAAATTTCAAACTAAGTAAAGTTCGTTGAGTGTGACTTGTGATTTTTTTGGGAAAACTAGTTAATCCTAAATTGATTAAATCCCCACCTAGTTGACAAGATTGCTATTTTTTTATTAACTAAAGTTGAAAAAGCATTAATAAGAATGAAACTACGAAGGAAAAGATAACTAAGTGTAGACACCCCAATTTAAACCGTCCAGAGAACTCTTGAAACCATGGTCAGTTGGTCGGCTGCCCCGATGATGAAATGAGCCAAGATATACCTTGATAAAAACCAGACAAATGCTCTCAAAGGGCTTAAAACCAAGGCCAACCCTTTAAACCCAACCTCCACCCCCAAATCAAACCCATGCACCCCAGTACTCACCGAAGCACCCTGGTACACTAACCAAAACCATCAAAATACCAAACAACCCGGGCGCCCTGGTCAATTGTACCCAAGCGCCTGGGTACTACCAAGGCACCCGGATTCTCCTGACACCCACTAGACTTTTCAAAGGTCTGGCAGTCAAAAACCATGACGGGTATTCTCTGGTCATCCCGGGAATCCTTGACACCCACTAGACTTTTCAAAGGTGTGGCAGTCAAAAACCATGACGGGTATTCTCTGATCATCCCGTGAATCCTTCTCTCGATCCATAAAACCAGGGAGGGTGTCCCTAACTACCATCATTAGCCTTCCCACTTTCCCTTTGACCTCCTAGGCCTATATAAACCCCACCCCATGGTTAAAAACAAAAGAGACATGCTCCCTATCAGACCTCTACTCTCTCAAAATCAACTCTCTTCAACCATAACTCCCTCACATACCACTTTCAAACCCAAAAAATCCATAAAAACTCTACCAAAAGTCCAAAACTATCAAACCCGTAAAACTAAGACTTACCCATCCCTACATACACTCTCTAACCTTACAAACACTGCTAAAACTTGCCCAATTCAAAGTCCTGAGTCCAAAAGAGCATTTTTCATGAATTTGTCAAAGGTAAAATGTGGTAAAAGAGCCACTAATTTGGTCCACTGACTGATAGGCTATCCCAGTCCTCTATACTGGAGATGAACCAAAAAGGGGAAACATTTTTAACAAAAGAAAAAATTTCAAAATTTTGAGTTCTGGAGAGTAAGAGGGTGCCCTGGTACAACCCGGGTCCTATTCTGAACATTTTTGTTAAAAAGTCGTGTCTTCGGTAGAACCATGGTTTAAACCTTGTTTGCCGTAATTACTATTCTCGGATCATCACTATCAGATTGCCCAAGATATTTCAAAGAGTGGCTTTCAAGAACCGAGGCAAAATTAAATTTTTCATTAAACATTTCCATAAAACTAGAACCAAAAATATTTTTGGGGTGAAAAGCACCCGGATGCCACAATACTACCTGGGCGCCCGGATCCTTTTCAGAAACGAACAGGTTTGATCAATTTCGGGCTGTATCATGCGTGTTCCATATCTTGTTTTCACTCACAACATCCATATTGGATCATATAAATATTCCCTTTGCATATTTACGGTTTAAATCTTATTATGTGTTATTTCCTCTCTTATGTGAACAAAGTTCTTTAATAAAATACTTTCAAAAATCTCACAAACATTAAAGTAGAGACCGGCCCTCGTGTCGGACGAGTGGAGTTCCGTATAAACCTTCCTCTCTCGTAACCTGGCTCCCAAACTCGGATATTTTGGTAACAACGGACCAGTAACAAAAGCCTTTATCAAAAATAAAAATACGGTACGAGAGTCATTTTCAAGTTCGATCCTTGGGTGACGATCCTCAAATCCAGGTGGCAACTCCAAATCGAAACCTCAGGCAGGTGTCCACGCTAAGGTTCCACCTCATTAATTCGTATCAATTTATTTTCCTATCATTGACTTTAATAAAAATTACTACATCCTAATTTGAAAACAAATTCTATTATCACGGAAGATATCATCATTAAAGTTTATTAAAGAAAATCAAAAGTATGTTCTTCTTTGCTTATAAGTTCAAAATCAAATCATTAAATGTATCCATTAAAAACAAATCACAAGAAATATCTCCTTTTAAAGTTAATAATGAAATCGATTATTCATCTACAAAATCGTAAAAAAATTTGACTGAAATCATATATAGAATTGATTAATTGATTGATTTGAAGCAAGAACAATTTAACTCAGCATAAACTATTAGGTCAAATCACATCTCATGAATAAGTATGAACTCCATTTAAGAAGGAAAATAAAAAAGCTCACAAACTATTATTTCCTTCTTGGACTCCAAACCATTGTCCATGCCGAAACCCTACTGCTCTTGACTTGCCTGAATTACACTTCTAGGCAGACCAAAGACTTTCATTACCCAATCCTCATTCAAGAATCCTTTCCCGACTTAAACAACAACTAGGCTTAGATGCTTGTCTTCCCTTTCAAGCTAGATCGCATGCAAATCCTCACGGGTTTTTTTCAAGGTTCTAAATCTCGCTAGGCGCTCCCAGGGCGGTTGGGCACCTTCTAGCTTCCAGGGCTGAGTACTCGGTGCCTAGTCGGGATAGTCGGTCTAGTTGGGTTAGTTGGGCTAGTCAGCAAGGAGCCTTCTAGCGCTTAGGCGGCGAGTACTCGGTCTTCCAGACCTTCTTTTAGAAACTAGATTCCGCAATGGTTTGGTCGAAACCAACAAGTACCAAATATATATAAATAATAATAAGTCATGACTCATACATAAGGCAAGAAACCAATCAGCTGGGTTTCTCCGGTTTCAATCCATGACTGGAAATTTGGAATAAATCCATGAGTCATATACCCAATTATTAAAAGAAAACAATCTCTATGACGAATTTATTTTCCTTACCTTGGCAATTGTAATCCTTCCGGACTCTTCGAGCAATCTGGTGGCTACCCAAATCACAGGCTTCGAACTTGATTTTCCCGATGCTCTCAACTCTTCTGAGGTGGGGGTATTGCGTCGACTGCTGCTGCTGAACTAACCACCCCTGAAAAATCAAAAATCGTGTCAGCCAAACGGTTTTGTACAGTTTCTAGGTGTGCGCACAGACTGGATCGGATCGGATTGGATTGGCATGAATTCAATCTTAATGCGTGAGTCAGTTTTTTGAAAATAATCCTCGTCCGATCAAAGTCTCACGGTTTGGTTCCAATCCATCCACTAGTCACGGATCGGTTCTAGATTTATCCATGGATTTCATTATTCTTAAAAAAAAACTCATCAACTCATTCAAAAACCCAAACTCAACAACCTACATGGAATAAATAAATGGGTTTCACAAATACATTCAGTGAGATCACAAAAAACAAGCAAACATGTCCAACTCAAGATACGTATTTACATGCACCTTTGATTGTGTGGAGACCAATATTTTCAAATCGGGATACGTATTGTATATCATTTTTTTCATCGTATAAATTATATCGGGATACGTATCATGTATCTTAAGATACGTTTGTTGGAAGAGTTGGAGTTTCTAAAGTTTAGTTGGACAAGATTTTGGAAAATGGAGAAATACTACAAGGTGAGAATGAGAGTATTTACATGCAATACACTTGAGCTCAAACTTTTTTTTGGCTTGGTACAAAATTACTTTATTCCATCCCTATTTATACTACCCCATGGAAGGCTCTAGTCCGAAGATATTTTTATAGAAGATAAATAGGTAGATTCTAGAACTGCACATGTGACTAAATCTCAGAAAACAAACTAGATATTTCACAAAAATATCCTAGAGCTTCTAAAAAGTAAATATTCTAGAGCTTCTATAACCACCTTCAGTAATATCTAAATCTGTGGGCTTTATCAATTGGGCTTATTTGAACTTTACTTTCTTGTGTTAAAAAAAAAATCTAGTTTATGCTTCAACTATGTTAAACATACATTAATTAATATACAATTAAAAAGTAATTATACTAAAAACCTAAGATACAAGATACGTATGTTATGATTCGTATCGTCTCCTTCGGAAAACGATATGTATCCGATCTCGTATCCTATTCGCTTAGAAATCCTACAGTACATTTGCGTATCCTACGATATATACGTATCCTACGATTATTTATTGGGAAAAAGTTGGACCTTATTTTAAGAAGCGGAACCCCAAACACATTAATCTAAGTCGTTTGATCTAATTATGGAGACATTCAAATCATTTGATAGAAAATTCAACCTTAAAGTAGGGCATGAATAAAAGAATCATACTTTGATTGTGTTTGGTCTGAATCATATTATAACTCATTTTCTTTTCATAAATGAGGTCTATCACACTAAGCCTTTTTACTGTCTTTGATAATTATAACCCCTTTCTCTTCCAGATACTTCTAAGTTCTCTCTCTGTTTCCAGAGAAAAAAAAGAAATACAAATCGAGAAGAGGTGAAAGGGGAAAACAGATCTGTGGTCGTCTTGATCGGCCACTTTCATGGCCAATCCAAGCTTCCTCTCTTCTCTGAAAAACATATGGTTTGTTTCATGACAGGTTTGGGCAATCGATCAGTTTGAACAACCCACGATAATCAAACAAACCCAACAGCTCCGGCGACTATTGGTGGCTCCGGCAACGATTTTTGCAGGTTTCTTTCTCTCTTTTCTCTCCTACCCAATCCAAAAATCTACCCCGGATTTGTAGGGGTATTTTCGACCCATTTCCCCGGTTTTGCTAATGATAGGGTAAGCTAGCGTTAGCAATTTCCCCGGTTTCCCCTAATTTGCAATCCAACCTTTGCAATCCAACCTTTGGCAAATCCGGCTTCCCCATTACGCAACAAAACACCGGATATGTGTGGGGCCGGGATTACATATCCGGCTTCTTGGCAAATCAGGGTGCCATCTCCGGCATCCAAACAGGGTGTTGCCTCGTCGTCTTGAGAGTATCAATCAAAGGATGTTGTAAGTTTTCCCCTACCAAAGCTAGATGCTTATTGTTTAATACGGATTATTGGGATTAATTACATTTGGGTGAACGTATTTCAGGTCTCGAAACCAATACAGGGATCTTGGATTTCATATGTGCAGCTTTCTGCAGGGAATCGACACGTATATAATGACACATGAAAAATAACTTTAGGAGTAAATATTTATCAATATATTCCTGTGGTAAAATGCTCGCAGGAATGGTAACGGGTCAGGTTTGGATAGGCGGTGCTCCTTCTAATTAACTCGATTCCCAAGCTCCACTCATACCTAATTGGAGATACTTGTCACTAAATCCATATCCATTTAGATAACGGGTGGAACGGGTATTACTCAATACCCAACTACACTTCGGAAAAGACACAAAGCACTAAATTCTTTAAAATACTCCTCCCATCCCAAAATATTTGTATTTTGAGGACCTAAAAGTAATAAGTCTTTTTAATTAAAGATTTCAAACTTTTTTCATAAGTACAAGTTGATATCTACTCAGTAAATTGTTAAAAGAATTTTGATTTTTTTTAATAAATTTTTTGTATTATTTTCAAGTCTTCGTTTTGCGGACTGGACAAACAATTTGAGACGGAGGGAGTGATTCAGTAAGGGTGCTTTTAGAATAAACTGGTTTTTCATGATTTTTTATGTGATGTATTATGAGAGAATGGCCTGTCTCGATCTTAAAAAAAAAGTACTATTTTGTGTTAGTGAAACACCCACTAAGTTTAACATCGTCAAATCCTTCTCAATGAACTACGATTGAACTATGGCAATTTAACACGCATCAAACAATCAATAATGCCATTTTGCCTGCCTCCACCCGCACTGGTGACTGCCCTGATAGTTTGATTAGGGACTTGCTTAGCTCTTGCAGCATATAGATCTCTTTAAGAAAGGAAAAGATATAGTTTGATTAGGGACTTGCTTAGCTCTTGCAGCATATAGATCTCTTTAAGAAAGGAAAAGATAGTAGAACAGAAAGAGAGTTCTAAGGGCTCCTTTAGCAAATAATCCATAATGAAGCCAAGGTTGGAGATGCTCTTACCTTCACATATGGTGTATACGCTTCGGTCAGTTTGTTATCCCAAGTCTGCATCATGGAGTAGATATCAACTTGTACTTATGAAAAAAGTTTGAAATCTTTAATTAAAAAGACTTATTACTTTTAGGTCCTCAAAATACAAATATTTTGGGATGGGAGGAGTATTTTAAAGAATTTAGTGCTTTGTGTCTTCTCCGAAGTGTAGTTGGGTATTGAGAATACCCGTTCCACCCGTTATGTAAATGGATATGGATTTAGTGACAAGTATCTCCAATTAGGTATGAGTGGAGCTTGGGAATCGAGTTTAGAAGGAGCACCGCCTATCCAAACCTGGCCCGTTACCATTCCTGCGAGCATTTTACCACATGAATATATTGATAAATATTTACTCCTAAAGTTATTTTTCATGTGTCATTATATACGTGTCGATTCCCTGCAGAAAGCTGCACATATGAAATCCAAGATCCCTGTATTGGTTTCGAGACCTGAAATACATTCACCCAAATGTAATTAATCCCAATAATCCGTATTAAACAATAAGCATCTAGCTTTGGTAGGGGAAAACTTACAACATCCTTTGATTGATACTCTCAAGACGACGAGGTAACACCCTGTTTGGATGCTGGAGATGGCACCCTGATTTGCCAAGAAGCCGGATATGTAATCCCGGCCCCACACATATACGGTGTTTGGTTGCGCAATTGGGAAGCCGGATTTGCCAAAGGTTGGATTGCAAATCAGGGGGAAGCCAGATTTGCTAACGCTAGCCTTACCCCTATCGTTAGCAAATCCGGGGGGAATGGGTCGAAAATACCCCTACTAATCCGGGGTAGATTTCTGGACTGGGAGAGAGAGAGAGAGAGAGAGAGAGAGAGAGAGAGCATCTCTAACCTTGGCTTCATAATTGGAGGTGTTAATTTTTTTTGAAGGCTTAAGCAGCAAATTGGCATCTTTGAATTTGACATGAACAAAATTCTCCCTCTCCAACCTAAACTTCAAATTTTAAGTTGTCATTTTTCTTTTTTTTGGAAAGTTTTGTTCTAAAATGATCACTCTTTCTTGCAAAAAGGGATTTGAAATTGCCTTAAAAAATGTGACATTGCCTTCAAAAATGGCATGGGTGAAAGTTATGCCAAATCCACATAAGATCCACATAGGATTTGACATTTCAAATAGCAAATGGGTTGGAGCTTGTGTTGGCTTCAAAACTGATAACACACAAAGTGGACTCCATTTGTGATTATGAGTCCACTTAACATCGTTTTGTTTCTTTTCTTTGTTGTGCAGATTCTCAAGGAGACTCGGCAATTGCTGCTCAACCCGAATGAGCTTTGAAAGGATATGAATGTAAATTTTCTCGTTTCACTTTTGACTTTCCTAATATATTTATTTGGCTTATCATGTTTAGGCTTTCAAAGTTCTGAATCCTGCATAGTTACAACAAGGTTGGCTATGATGGTTTGAAGGATTTAAAAATTAGGCTGTTACAAGATAGCATGTTGATATAAAAAATTAGGCTCATGGTGTTGTTACAAGATAGACTACTGAAGGTTGACCACATTGTTAGGCGACTCAGCTATACTCCTATATAAATGGAGAACACGAATCTGTTTTACCAGGTTTTATACGACCCAAATTTTTCTGTACAATGACAAATTTTCACTCTTTATGTGCAACTGGTCCTAAGAAGTTCGAGATTTCTCAAAACAATGACAAATTTTTCAGTGTGAGCAATTTTCATTGTCCTTAAAAATTCAAAACCTTAGATTGGTGGGTGCATTAGTATGTTTGTACGCCTGTGATAGTATAGGGAGGAGTTGATAGCTTGCATGTTCCATAACCGAAGGTTCAGTTCACAAGTCAAGGTGAGTAGAACTATTTCATATTGATCGGAGGAAAGAGAAGTTGTCAGCGGTTCCGAGTTGGGAGCGAGAAGTATAGGCAATACCTTCAGTTGACTTTCTCGATCCAATTAACATAGAACAATATCAACAACTCAATATGTGCGGTCTGTCCTTGTTTATGTAGAAGTTCCGAAAAGAGGACTAGGCCATAAGTTCCGGGTTGTCTGTTAGATTCTTCTTCAGAGGTCTTTTCGTTGTCTATAATTTATTTAGGTTGATTTGGATCAAGGATTTGTGTAGGGATATACGGAGGCAAAGGAAAATGTAAGGGATTTTCCCTTCACAAATGTAAAATATGTCTCCCTAACCTTTCCTTTTTCCCTCAAGTCCTCAACAATGTTCTCCTCAAATCATTTATCCAAACACACCCTCAATGTATCACAAATCTGTCTTTTTTTTGGGTTGAGTTTGTGCTTCCCAATTTTTTCATATTCTCTTAGGTCATGCATAGTTTTTCCCATTAAATCCCAATGGCCCCATCACTTTTGACAGCAATGGATCATTTTTGGTTTTCCTATACTAGAATCCATTACTCTTGCTTGAATTTGTTTTGATATTTGTTCTCTTTTGAGATGCAACATGAAGTGTTGTTGGCCGATCAATTTTTTAGGAGACATCTAAAAGGTTATTGAGTACCTGAAGTTGTTTAGAGTGATTCTGATTCTTTGTGAGGCTCACAAATTTCTTGACTAACCTAATTAGATAATTTCTTTGGAAATCTTGCCTGACAACGTGCACTCATTAAGCCATCATTGTGTTGAGGACGGTTATTCGAAATGGCCCTGTAGATACTGAACTGATGTGGTGAAAAGTTGTGGGATTGTTTGAAGTTAGAACTCAAATAGCATTACTTGGGTAATTAGCATTTTTTTTAGTAGTTATCTTGTTCTTTGTCTTTGAGATTAAAAAAGCTTTGAAACCAGTTTGGATCTGAAATTCAGAAGAGCATGTCCTAGTGTATTAAACATCAAATTTTGAGCTTGATTTTGATGCTCTACAGCTTAGTCGTATTCTTTTATGGCTTAGGCCACTCAAACTTTGGTTTAAAGTCTGGGCATCTAGATAGTACCACACAACTTGCACCCTCGGCTGAGTTATGGCTGTGTGCATGCTTCCTTTTTGCAGTATAATACCATATTATCATGTTTGAAATATTTTAATTTTCCTTGTCAAAATTTGTGTGGCTTTGAAGCTTGAATCTTCACAAGCCACACTGTTGGAATCTTGAGGGTTTCTTTGGAATCAAAATTTAAATACTATATGGTTTTAGTCAACTACGCTATCATGTAGTTTGTTGGAACATGTGTGAAGATTAAGTCCCATATTGAAAAATTAGAAAAAAAGTTGGACTTTAATATACAATTGGATGACTCACCACTTACAAGGCTTAGCCTTTTAAGTGGATATGGGTCATTTAATGTATATTGGGTCCAACGAATGTGGTGGACTCCATGGATACTCCCCAGAAGTTTGGGCCTTGTGCACGCCGGCGCAGCGGAAGCGATGGCGGGATCGATGCATCGTAAAAACTCCCAACATAGTTGTTACTTATGGTATCACATATTCATTTTCAGAGGCTACGGCAAAGAGCAAAGTAGCATCACTGGATGAGAAGCTTGATACGCTAGAGCGCCGTCTGGAACTCCTTGAAAGGCTGTTTTTAAGACCTGATGGTTTACTGGATCGTGGTATTTTAGAAAATAACTGGATTGCCTGTTAGAAACTCTTAGCTGGATTATGGACAGATTGCTTGGTCTTGGAATCCTGTTTGACATCTTATATCCTTGTATGCTTTGCCTTTTGCATATCAAGTTCTTGTGAACATATATCATGTATTAGTTTGTAACAGAGTAAATAGTTGACTGTCAGAGCTTCTATTCATGTTTGCTATCGTTCAAACTTCAAAGGTTGTTCTATGTTTTTGGTCTTAATTGTATCTTTCGCAATGTTCATATGCTTGTCTTGGTATACTTGTTACAGGTTCGTCGCCAACAAATTGGCAGAATGTTGGTGTGTGTTGTGTAAAAACCCTTCTAGACTGCTAATACTCAGTTAAAAGCATTCTGGTATCGTTTCAGGTTGGTTAGACATATGGAAATTGTTTATAGTTTGCATAATGTACAAACTTTTCTTCAACCTTGACTCAATCTTATTTTATTTTTGCCTTTTTCTTGGAGCTCTTTATTTGTACATTCCTTTAACACTACAGTTACCAGCCTTTGTTGTAAATTTCCAAACAATTTAAACAGACCTTTCTCTGATATTGTTCTCAGGTGGCTGCTACAGTTTTGTTGAATGCTTACACTTATTCTCTTTGTTCTTCCGTTTCAAAAATCATATATAGGGAGTAATTTTCTTGGTTTGGAAATACTCCTTGTCAAACACGAAGTGTGTCGATGACCGGTGAGAGAGTTCATGTGATATCTTCCTCAGCTCTTTCACCAACGGCGGTATCCCACATTAGAATACTTGTGGACGGTGCCACTTTTTTGTTTTGGAGAAATAATTTTTATAAAATGATTTTAGAGTCGCCACCCGGGTTTTTGTTTTGAAAATGGATTCATTACATGAGAAACCATTAGAAGTGTTTTGAAAAATAATGACTCTTGCGCCAATAAATTTGGAAAATAATTTGGTCTGCGAAAAATAAAAAACTTTGGATTTGGGAGCCAGGTTACGAACAAGGAAGGTTTTTAAGGCACCCAGCTCGCCCAATTTAAAAAAAATTGGTCTTTACTCAATGCATTGTGGGATTTTCTTGAAAAATATTTCATTGCTTAATCGATGTAAAATTGCAGACAACATTAACGAAGTTTTAAATGAAACAATAACAAGAAAAACATTTGCATAGAAATTGACTACATTGAAATAAACCTAGAAAATGTTTTCTTTGGAAAAGCTGAAAAATCAATGGATTTGATTATAAAGTAAAAGGAAGAAGATAACTTATCACATTCAAAATAGAAAATGATTTGATTTTTTTTTATTATTATTAAAAATACCACTGCCGTACGGAAGTAGTGGTTTGGTGCACCCTAATGCAAAAAAAAGATTTTGATGGTCAAGAACTTCTAAGAAAGACTACGTTTTTTAAAAAAAATGCATCCTTTGAACCTTCTCACTTTCTTTAATTATTGGTTTGATCAAGAAACTTTAGGCCTGGAAAGATTTCTTTCTTTTTGTTTTAAAAAAAAGGCTTATTGCCGTACGGCAGTCATGCAACTACACACCTTGTTTGTTGTTTGCAAGATAACAAAATTTTCAATCAATAAAATTGTGTTTAATTTAAACAAATCTCGTGTAATACCAAGGGAATGCCGTGTGGTGGTCTAGCACTGCAATGCTCTAATTCTTCTTGTCAACCTTGATTTTCCTTGGCATCCAAGGGTTCGTGCGTCCAAAATTCTCTCGTTTTGATCTCGTTTTTATCATCGGGGAGTTTTAAAAACATCCGTGGATTAAAATTGGGGTGTCTACAATGCTCTCGTTTTGATCTCCTGACCTCAGTTAGCTACTGATCCCACAGTTGTCCGTGTAGTGGGAAAGCCCATAACATTCTAGACCTAAGGTCCATAAAACCAGGTCAAGAGATGAAGGTTCCTTTTGATGTGCATATATTTGTGACATTTGTTAGGTCTGATTTTCCAATAACACTTTACCTACTGTGGCACATGGATACTTCAAAGCTATTTTGTTGAAGGCCTCTCTCTAATTCGGTCTGGCGAAATGTGTCCTTGCCTGCAACAAAATATGTCTACATGATAGGACTAAATCAAATGCTAAATAATTTATGTTTAAGTATAGGTCATGATAGATCGTACTTTAGTGTTGGATAAGATGTCAACACCATGTTTAGCGTGGTTGAGAGCTTGGACCATGGTGATAAGCGTTGACGTCGCATCACCCTCTTCATAAACACTTGAGAGATAGTTGTGCATCTCAATAGGACCGTTAGAAACATAGACAATTGGTTACTCGGGAAAGACTGAGATGATGATGAGGTGACATTATCAAAGATATCTAATGAGTACTACTTTGTGATCCATCTCTGCAACTTCATTCATCACCCCTTTAAACCATTCGAAGGACCCTAGTTCCCTGTGACCCAATAGGAATGTACATGTTTGGCCCGCTTCGATTTCTTCTTTTCAGTTGATGTCGAGGATGAGGAACTTCTAAGGTTCTCATCTGGTGTACTAGTTTTAGTGTTTGTATCTTGACTGAACAAATGAACAACCTATAATCAAGAAATCCATTTCAATATGGCACTTTAGTCAGAATTCTACCATGGGGTCTTCTGCCCCTGCATTGTTTAGTAGATTCTTGAAGATGCTTATGCAAGGAGTAGCTCCAATTCCAAGCCCCACAACAAGCGAGACATCATAATTTTAGCTCCATAGGGTCCATCAATTAGAAACTTTGGCAAACTGCATCGATATGTTGATTGTTTAATGCATTGCCCTTCCTACATGTTGGTAGACTATCTGAATACAATTGAGACAAGTAACTAAGTTACCCTCTTTGATCCACGTTTCCTAGTCGAACAAACTTTGCTCGACCAATCTCACATGCTGAACTACCATCCTCAGTAAATACTCCCCTAAGTTCTTGTGTCCAGTCTCCTACTGTCTGGATGTGAACACTTATGTAACTGTCTCCTGGTGCGGAAGTAAAATGAAAATGGATGCCTGGAGAAATATCAAGAGGCTACTACAATGCTCGAATGCAAATAGATTTGAACATGGCTTCTTCAGAGATTAACACTTGCCATTCGAATGGGGAGATTGTGGGGGCATTGTAGGAGTATATATTGCCCACTTTTGTACTTGAATCCATTGGGTTTTGAGATGAATAGAGCAAAGACATCTCCTGGCAGTACCGGAACCTGAAAGAAGTGTTGGAGCTATTGCAGTGATTAATTTGTTGAATGTCAATTTTCTTAAAATAAATTTAGCATGAGCCCTATAGGATTACTTGGAAGTATCAGTTAGTCTTGTTTTTTGCATTGTTGTAGTCCTTGCAACAGGTTATTCATTTTGTGCTCTCTTGCAGTTCCCTTCTCGTCAATATTAATATGTTATGAACTTTACATAAAAAAAGATAGGTAACGGTTACCTTCAATATCTTAAAAGAGTTATGTTCTGATCGACAAGTTCTCAATCTCCACTCTACTAAATAGAGGAAAACAGGAACACGCATATAAATCCATGTCTGCAACATTAAGTGTCAGTAGTCAGTTTAAGCAATTAGGCACATATCACCGAAAATTTTGCACTCTTGTTTTATGTAGTGTGAATGTATTCAGCATATTTTCTCATAGTAAACTCTCTTACCGTTTTCTGATACCATTTGTGGACCAAGAACAAGAAGGTTCCATGGAGTAATAGCAACACGTAGACTAGAACGAGATGGTGTTGAGAATACCAGAATGCATTGAAGTGTGTCAATTGGTTGAATGGAGCTGGCAGCTTCGCTATACTTTTCCTGAAGTGTCTTGTTGCTAGTGTGAATGCAATAGCCATGAGGATTCTGCAGCTACCGCGGCCCCTGCTTCTTCAGGTGGAACTCTCGGTTGAGGAGTTACTCGGAATGCTGCCAAGATATCAGTATCTTTGGTTTCATAGTTAGAAGAATAACCATAGAAATCACGGTCACGCTAATACCACTGGTCAATAGGTCCTTGTATGTTGGATGTATGTTATTGAAATTAGAGGCTATAGAGGCAAACTGTTTTGGTGAGGAGTTAACCATACGGGGAAAATCACATACCAAGTGATTCCCGGCGTGAATTTGGACTCCAACTACTATAGCACATGCAATTATCTGCAAATTAAGACTCATCATTTAGGAAATATATTTGGACATGAAAACTGATTATTCTTACTGATCTTACCTTGTGAAAATTTATGTTGTCGTCAAAAGGGATAAAATTTCGAGCTCTCATAGAACTGAGCCACGTGAGCGCATTTCGACAAACAGGTAGCAGGATTGGAGTAATGTTCAGCTTTAGAGTCTCCACGGCTCCTTTGCCAGTTGTTAAGCAATAACCCATTACTTGAAATGCAGGCATTTCCCAAATTTTGATAGAATTTCCAGGCAAAAAGCGTGGCCATGGTCAAGATCCAGAGCAGTAAGATCCACCCCTTTTGCCAGTTCTCTAGTAATAGATACTTGAGTGTACAGCTTACTCTGTGCACCAAGTTACCGTGCCTGAATGTACTTAAGTTTTTTACTCCACCCAAAACTTGTTGAGCTGAGTGATCTACTATCATTTATGTAATTGTCTCTTTGTAATAGAAGCGTTTTCAACTGCCATATCTGGTTGGAAGGAAATGCGTACTACAGATTTTAGCCCACCAGGACTGACTTTCAAAAACAAAAATAAGTAGAAAACTTTTTGGCCTTTTGCATGCAACCATTTCCCCCGGCTCAAGACATTAAAACATGTAAGATTTCTATCTAGAAAACTTCTTGCCATTGGCTTCGACCACTCTACGATTCCGATGTTGAAAAATATTCATAGCCGGTAAAGGAGATTGAGGAAGTAACTGCCCGTCTCAATAGTCTTTCCATTCCTGCTAATATAATAGGGGCTTAGTCTCTCCCCCATCTTTTTTTTGAAAGGCGAATTTTTTTATTAATCTTTGAAATATTATAAAGACCAAAGGGGCAAGGAATGATGGCATCGTATCCTAAGTGAAGCTAAGAACAGTCATATGCCCATCCGAGACCCAATAATCTCCTGATCTGGCTTTCCTGGGACTTGTCGGGCATAGGCAGCAGTTCTGTCGATTCCAAACCTTCCTCTTCAATGGGTAACTACGGGGTGTCCCCTGGAAAACAAGTCTCCTGGTAGCTGTGTTAGCTATTCGTTCCACCTACTATTCTAGTTGAGTTATGAGTTAGTAGGAATACCAGTTCTATGACCAAGTTGACTACAGAGAATCTTGCTACGACTGACTTTCTAGGATAACGATTCCGCGACATAAAATGATTCCTCGGATTAGTAGGGGAGTAAGAATACACATAGTACGATTAAGAAAGCAGAGAGTTCCGTCATCAGATCTTCTTGCTTGTTCTTGCCTGTGTATTTCTTCATGTTGGGTAAAGGATTGTATTCTAACGGCCCAAGGTATAAATCTTGGATTCAAATACCTATTTTACGCAGAAAACGCATAAGTGCGACTTTGAGATGCCCATTTCACTAATAAAGAGGTCTTGCAACTCAAAATAAGGGAAAAACACGAAAGTTCTCATTTTTGAGACCCCGTTAGGGCATCCACAGTGATCTCTTATAAAAGCTCCTATGTGAGACTCCTAAGATTTAGCAATTCATTTGTTCAATTTTGGTCTTCAATGGGCCCCCCATGGAACTATTTTACGCACTAGCTAAGTTTATGGAAAACATCCAAAAGTGCGACTTTGAGATGCCCATTTCACTAATAAAGAGGTCTTGCAACTCCACTCCTAGAGTTTGCTAAATATAGAGAGCATACGTGCACCCAATGGACTAGCAAAAAAATTTTCTATTTTGTGAAGAAAGTAATAAAAAAAGTGTGGGTCCCATAAAAAAAAGGATTAAAAATGCTTGGGTCTCACTTGAAACTAGCTACAAGGCTAGTTAGATTTAGCTAATGAGTTAGGAGCCATGCTCATGAGCCACCATTGGGAGCTTGTATTGGGAGCCCATTGAAGACCATAATTGATCAAATGACTTGCTAAATTTTAGGAGCCTCACCTAGGAGTCATTTTAAGAGTCCACTGTGGATGCCCTTAGGGAGGGAGTTGGGAGTTAGGAGAAGAGAGAGAAAGAAAGAAGGAGAAAAGGGAGGGGGGATGGGGGGACCCACTTACATATTTATGTCCATAAATAATCTTAGAACATAGTCTAGGAGCCAATTTTAGAGAGTTCATTGAAGTGCTCTCACACTCATAAATTAGCTAGTCCTTAACAAATATAATTGGACCCCACTTTGCTTATGTGTCAACTTTAGGAGTCAAATATAGAGAGCTCACTATGGATGCTCTTAGATGGGAAAATTTTGTTTGCAACCAAAATCCCCGGGCTGCGCTAACGCTAATTACTCTACATACCTTAAAAATGAACTATTCCTATTATTCAAATCAACTTACGGAGGGCTAGGGGTGCACATGGTCCGGATTGGACCGGTTCCCTAGAAATCCAATAACCGGACCATTCCGACCGGTTCTAGAAAATTAAGAACCAAAACCTAACCAATACACATATAGAACCTGTCCAGATCCAAACTGCAAGACCGGACCGGTTTTGGTTAGGTTCCGGTTCTATCCGATTAAGGAACACTTTATCATAACACATGTGTGTGTGTGTGTGTGTGAGAGAGAGAGAGAGAGAGAGAGAGAGCAACTAAGAATGCAGCCCATTAAATAGTTATAAGGTTGGAAGAGATTAAGAGATATTGTAAAAAAATAGGAAAGAAGGAAAAAATTAGCAAGCATATCGAGATTAGAGAATAAGAGAATTGAATTTTCCTTTGAGTGGCAATCGTAAAATTAAGGTGGAACAAAAGAAAATTGAAATTGGTAATTTGGTATTACTAGATTATATAGT
The DNA here is from genome assembly GCA_016920895.1 of Vaccinium myrtillus. NCBI lineage: Eukaryota > Viridiplantae > Streptophyta > Magnoliopsida > Ericales > Ericaceae > Vaccinium > Vaccinium myrtillus. Next base: position 9,386,785 of record CM029278.1, on the reverse strand, counting down.
AATATATTAAAAACTTCTTCACAAAATAAATTTTCATTCTAAATAGATATAAAAGAATACCTTACTAAAAAAAAATACCAAATCAAGATAAATAATTTTGTACATATATAAATATATTAGTAATATATCTAATATTAATGTTATACAGTTCGGTTCGGTTCTAATCGTGGTTCTTAAATTGAGAACCAGTAACCGAACCATAATTATCGGTTCTTAGTTTTTTAGAACCATAACCAGACTAATGAACCTTAGAACCTAACCAAATACCTTCGGCCCGAATCGAACGGTTTGATTTATATATCGGTTTTCTTTTTTTGAAGTTATATCGGTTTTCTTGTGCACCGCGTACAATGGTGGTTGAAATCACAAGGTGGTAAGAATTAATCTCAATTTTAAATCCTCGAGGGTACTCCTGTCACAGGCCACAACAAAAATGGACGTCCCTCTTCCGCTCGTCCCCGCCAAAATCTTGACTGCTCCAACTACCATCACCCAGTTCCCAGATTACCCTAAAACCCTAATTCTAGAACAATGCAAGACCATCAAAGACCTCAACCAAATCCACGCCCACCTCATCAAAACCCGTCTCATTCACAACCCGAGAGTGGCCCAAAACCTCCTCGAATCCGCTGCCATACTTATCCCAAACCTACCCATGGACTACCCCATATCCATCTTCGAAAAACTCGAAGAACCCAATTCAGCCTGTTATAATCTCATGATTAGAGCCTTCACATTGAAGCAATCACCCAATGAAGCCATTCTTTTGTTCAACGAGATGTGTGGAAGATCGGTTCGACCCGATGAATTCACCTTCCCCTGCATTTTGAAAGCTTGTTCTAGGCTGCACGCTTTGATGGAGGGAGAGCAGATCCATGCGCTGATTATGAAATATGGACTTGGGGCTAAAGGGTTTGGGTCTAATGGGTTTGTGTTGAATGCTTTGATTGGTATGTATGCCAGTTGTGGCGAAGTTGAGGTTGCCCGCCACCTGTTTGATGGAATGTCTGAGAGGAGTGTTGGCACATGGAATTCGATTTTTTCAGGGTACACTAGGAGTGGTTGTTGGGAAGAGGTTGTGGGGTTTTTTCGGGAAATGCTGGAAATGGAAGTAGGGTTTGATGAGGTCACACTGGTTTGTGTTTTGACGGCCTGTGGAAGGTTGAATGAAATTGAATTGGGTGAGTGGATCCATGAGTATGTGGTGGCAAAGGGGTTAAAAGGAAATCCCACCTTGGTCACATCGCTCGTGGGTATGTATGCTAAATGCGGTCGCGTGGATACAGCACGAAGGCTATTTGATGAGATGCCTCGAAGGGATGTTGTTGCATGGACTGCTATGATTTCTGGTTATAGCCAAGCAAACCGACATAGAGAGGCACTTGAATTGTTTCATGAAATGCAAAAGACTAATATAGAGCCCAATGAGGTGACTATGGTTAGCATACTTTCTTCTTGTGCTGTCCTTGGAGCTCTAGAAACCGGTAAATGGGTGCATTCTTATGTAATGAAGAAGAGAATGAAACTCACTGTCACTCTTGGAACTTCACTGATGGATTTGTATCTGAAATGCGGGTCTGTGGGCAATGCAATCGAAGTGTTTAGAAAGATGCCTTCTAAAAATGTCTTCTCTTGGACAGTGTTAATTCAAGGCCTTGCAAATAATGGACAAGGGAAAAGGGCTATTCAGTTCTTCAATTCGATGGTGGAAAAGAAGATTACACCAAACAATGTAACTTTCACGGGTGTTCTTTGTGCCTGCAGCCATGCTGGTTTGGTGGATGAGGGTAGAGGATTCTTTGTTGGCATGACTAGAGATTTTGGTATTGAACCCGAGATTGAGCAATATGGTTGCATGGTTGATATCCTTGGTAGAGCAGGCCTTATAGAAGAGGCATATCAGTTTATAAACAACATGCCCATCCAACCCAATGCAGTTATTTGGAGAACATTGTTGGCTTCATGCAGAGTTCATAAGAATGTTGAAATTGCCGAAGAATCGCTAAAAAATGTGGTCAAATTGGAGCCTATGCATAGCGGTGATTACATACTTCTGTCAGATATCTACGCTTCTGTGGGTAGGGTGGAGGATGCGTTACGATTGAGGAATCAGATGAAAGAGAGAGTGATTAAGAAAACGCCTGGTTGTAGTGTGACTGAAATGGATGGAATCATTCATGAGTTTTTTTCTGAAGATAATATCCACCCAGATTCGGTAGAGGTTTATAATGCAACTGAAAACATGATGAAGAAGATCAAGTTGGCTGGATATGTGCCCAACACCACAGGGGCAAGGCTAGATGCAGAGGAAGATGACAAGGAATCTTCAATATCTCACCATAGTGAGAAATTGGCAATTGCCTTTGGCCTTATTCGGACTTCTCCAGGTACTACAATCAGAATAACAAAGAATCTCAGAGTGTGTATGGACTGTCACAATGCTACGAAAATCATATCGAAGGTTTTTGACAGAGAAATTGTTGTTAGGGATAGAAACCGCTTCCACCATTTCAAGGACGGGTCTTGTTCGTGTAACGATTACTGGTGAACCCTCAAACATTGTCATATGCTGGATTGTTTTGAGTGATGTAACCTTTAATTGTTCAAAATTTTGGCCAAAAAAAAAGCTCCGCATGATTATATTGTCCGATTTTGTACCATGACTTGAGCAATAATGTATGGCTGTGGAAAATTTGAAGGCATTTATCTGTACAAGACAAGTGATTTTATCTGCAATCCTTCTCATATTTTTGGTTGTCTGAACAGTTTCTATCACATACTTGGAATAACTTTCGTGAAGCACATTTCAATATCCTAACATAGAATCTTCCAACGCACTTCACAAATTGTTGAACTTGGAATATTTAATATCCTTTTCACTATTGCTGTGACTGAAAAATGTCCGATCAGCTGTTAAGAACCGGTAAATCTATCTGATGAGGTTGACAGCACAAATCATGGAAACGGGATACAGGAGCAGAGTCGGAATTTTGAGTAGTGGGGTCAAAAATCTCGAAAAGTGCCTGGAGCCGGGACAATTTAGAACTTCTAGTGGGATCGAAAAAAGGAATTAGGTTCGCAATAGACGTACGATGCTCAAACAACATTTCAATGTGAGACGGGTCAGTTGATCCTTGTGATATCAACGCCCGTCCGCCTCGTTTAGAGTGCAAACTTTTGTCATTCAGTAATGGAAAGCAGCATTCAATAGCAGCCCCAAAAGCATAATTCATTTTGAGTTATTGATTGATATTGATTCATATTTCAATGAAAAAAACCCCCAAAAAGAAGGAAAAAGAAAAATGTTGGTATAGTCTGAGAATGGGTGTTACATGAATCCACATAAAATGAGATCCGGGGACCCTGTAGTTACCATGAATTAACCAAAAATGGACCAAAATCAAGTACCCTCCTCTTGTGTAGCCTCAGCATCACTAAACCTTCTCGAAGACATCCTGCCAAATAAATTCCTCAAGCTATTCTTACTCTCCTTCCTCCTCTTCCGGCTCGATCTTGAATTCTCCAACTCAGAGAATTCATGATCCAATACAAGCCCTGCCTCTAGCCTTTTCGACAAGCTAACGATCTCGTAAGAGTCCAGCAGTGACCGCCCGAAATCCCAATGAACCCCGCGGTTGAGCACGGTGTCCTTGGGCTTGTTCATGGCCTCAAGCTTGAACAGGGTGGGCTTGCTCTTGAAGTTTAACCGGAGGGTATCGAATTCGTTGGCCGTGGTCCTTGAACTGCCCGAACGACCGTGCCATGCCTGTGCCACGGCCTTGAGGATTTCAAGGTCATGGTTATCATTTTCTTCAAGCTGTAGCTTATTCTTCATGGGTTTTTTTGGGTAGTTCTAAAGGGAGGAGGATTGTATTGTCCATCTTATCTTAGGTAAATGAGAGCCTCACATCATGAGGTTAAGATTTTTGGGTTTGTTACAGCTGTGTTTTTTTATGATGGTTCTTTTCTGTACTCTATTGTCCTAGGAGATAAATGCTGCATTTTGGTTTGTTGGTTAATAGAGAAAGCAGCTAACAATAAAACATTCATTTGTTTTCTATGCTATGAGTACTATTACACGTGTACAGACTTGTGTGCATAGCTGTTCGATACATTTGGGGCACAAAACAATGGATCTGAGTTGTCCATCCGAGCAACGGATGGCTCGGATGGTGCACATCTGTTGTGCAGGTGATGCACAGCAGCAACCCCTTCTCCCAAAACAATAAGGAGCCCATGTAGTGGGACAATTTATGGGACTGAGGGGGGTGTTGTGCATCCCATGCACAGCACCGTGTTGTGCAGTCCCATGGCGCTGCCGCGCCGGCATTTTTTTGGTGATCGGAGACGTTCACCGCGTAGACCTCGTCGAGTACTACAAGTATGCAAAAACTTAACTTGAACGATATCTTTAAGTAGGTTATCGGAACACAAATACTTTGAAAATAAATGAAACACAAATGAACACAAACACTCGATAAAAACCCCTTTTTCATGTTATTTGTGTTCGATGAGGCACTAAACGATATCCAATCAAGTTGATTTTTGACACACGTGTAGTATTCGACGAGGTCTACACGGTGAACGTCTCCGATCATCGAAAAAATGTCGGCGCGGCGGCGCCACGAGGATGCACAACACGGTGATGTGCATGGGGATGCACAACACCCCCCAGGTTCCCAATTTATGACTCAGTGCAATTACAAATTAAAATTAGTTTTTTTCTTTTCACAGTCGTTTCAAACGCTTATGAATGAGAATGAGGTGACATCAAGAGTTGTTGACAAAAGAAATTTAATCGGAGAACTTGGGTGCAAACCCTTATGTTACAAGGACCACCAGGCCAATCCATTGATATTTAAGTTGAATAGTGTACGAGGTATTGACGATTTTTTTAATTTTGAATATTGTTTGCACTTAAAGTTTTGTAGTGACTGGAAAAATCTAAGTTGTCAATTCTTATTTTCCAAATTTCCAGGACACATGCGCTTGAAAATGTTGGAAAAATTACAGTTGAAAATCTATATGGGATTCCAAATAACAAAAGCCCTTTAAAATTTTGTTTTCAATAAGTTTAAATAAACTGGAAATGGTGTGCAAATTTTAGAGAAAAACGTGATTGGAAACACGAGCCGAGTCCTGATACTGCGTAACAAAGATTCGCCGCCTCTATTTTGTAGGATCTTTCCGGCGTCTTCGTCCTGATAAAACGGCTTTGACCACCCCACGGCCAACAAAACCGTTGTTTTTGTAATTTTGAAAGCCTCTCTCTCAAAACTCAATTTGTTCTGTTGATGCACGAAAACATTTTGTGTCCAAACCAAAGGCCAAGGCTGCCCTTTTATAGCGATGGAAGAACCTCAGGCTTTGAATACAAAAGTGAATGTGGCAATGAATTTGCAATTGCATTTCAGAAACTCAAACGTCAAACTTGAATACAAATTTGAATGGAATAAATCGGCATTTCATTTTTTGGAGATTATTACCAAAGAATTAACATTATGGTTCATTTTAATCTGTTTTTGATTGCCTCGAGAGACCCTCATTCAACGCCTTATTCACACCGAATTTCAAATTTCCAACAGTCAAATCTATATGGGAAAGGTAGACCAAGAAAGCCCTTTTCTTTTGTTTTCATCCACGTAAATGGTGTGCAACTTTAGTCATTTTTTATGGAAGACGTATGGGGTGTTTGGCTTGGTCGTTCCATCTGGGTGTTTTGGCAGTCATCCATTTAAAGATACATTTTTGTAATTTTTGAAGACGTATGGGGTTTGTTCCGTATTTTACAAGACATGTCATTCGCACACAAGTTTTTCGCAGCTTGCAATTGCCCAACTCAAACGTCAAACCTGAGCATTACGGCATTTCTTTTTGGAGATGTTGTTTATGGTTCATTTTAGTCTGTTTTTGACTTTTATGGAGCAGTCATTCATCTTGGTCGTTCCATATACAAAGTCATCCACGTAGAACATAAGTTTTACAAGACGTATGGGGTGTTTGGCAGACGTGTTTTTGAATCTTGTATTTGTTGGTTTTAGTTTTTGGGTATTTGGGAGCCACTCCCTAAAACACATTCTCCTAAATACTGGGTTTTTATTTTTTAATTAATGATATTAGAGGCCAGAAGTGAAAAGTAGCCTGGATGATCTTTTAACTTCTCCTTCTACTTCCAAAACACAACTCATCTTCCAAAATGCATTCTGCACATTTCTCCTAAATACTCCTATCAGATTCAAAACACATTCTGACCATAATTCAAAACGCCAAAAATTGAAAATGAAAAACTGAAAAATAAGGCTCTCAAACACTTGCAAGCTAAAATAAGTGGTAGTTGAGGAAAAAAACTAGTTTTGTGTCTTGTAGAGATGTGTTGCTCCCTAGGCAAAACTGGGAAGAAAAATGGTTGCATTGGACTAGAAGGACTGAGCTCCACTTCAATTTTGATAGGCAGGATACGGACCGGAGTGTTCATCTCCGCAATAAACGGTCCGAACTTGTTTGTCATTATATACATATCATCCTCCATCTATTAAGTGGAGGTAGGGATGGCAACGAGGCGGATCGGGAACGGATTTGACCATCCACACCTCCAATCCCCGAACCTCACATTTGCCTCCGTCCCCGCCCCGATTCCCGAACAGGGAATCATCTCCACACTTCATCCCCCCTCCTAATGGGGATTGGGGATCTCCGCCCTGATCCGAAAGTTACCAAAACCATTAAAAAAAAAGAATCTAGAAAAATATATCCATTAAACTTTACCAGGATATTTGATATCTAAACCACCAAATAATGAAAAATATGGCAACAATTCATAATTTTTCACCAAAAATCACAACCAACCAAATAAAATTACAAAATAGTCAAGGATTCCAACCTTGAAGTCTAGAATTACCGACTAAATTATGTTTGAGAATGTGAAGAATGAAGTGTGAACCCTAGCAATTAACAATAATTCAAGGGTTCTAAATGTGAATAACATATTACATGTGTAATAAAATTGAGTCTGGGACCGGGTTGGGGAATGGATTGGGGGTATGTAGAACCGCCTCCAACTTGATCTCCGATTTATTTATTTTTTAATTTTCCCTTTCAAATATGGTCCGATCTTGAAAAAAATCCCGAAACTCCAACCCGAATGGAGCGAGGACGGATTAGATCTGATTAGTTGGAATTGCCATCCCTAGGTGGAGGTTAGCAAGATCCATTTTGTATTTGTCTTTACTTTTACTATAAGCCAAAAATTGCATCCATCTCTCTTCCCATTAAGTACGGGTTCATGTGATTCAAAGTACAGGTTCGGGCTCCTATAACTCCTTATTAGTGCTAAACATACTCCTATCACCATTTATACTTGGTGAGATTTTAGTTTTGATCCTGACATAGATGTCATAGGGTCCTTTTATATAGATAATGGTGGGGTGTGTCGAAAGGGTCCCACCAAACAATCGCTTAGGCCCCTAGTTTTTGGCCCAATAATAGGGCTCCCAGAATCTGCGATATATTAGAGCATCTCCACTCTTTACCCAAATTTGAGTAAAAACTTGATTTGATATGACTTAGACCCTTACTCAAATTGTACGGTGGAGATTTAATCTACACCATTGAATGCAAAAGAGTAAATAAAAGTGCAAAAAAAGATCGAGCCTTGAAAATTTGGTTCAAGATTTGGTGATGAGCAAATTTGGTGAAACATTTGAGTAAAACCAAATTTGGTGAAGGAGTGGAGTGTGATTTTTGGTGTTTTTTTACTCAAATTTGATTTTGGTGAAAGATTTGTTGAAGGGGTGGAGATGCTCTTAAATATTATGTACTACATCAAAAGTTTTGCATATAATGCTTTAGTAGCTCAGTGGCTAAGACCTTTGAGTTTTACCATTAGGGGTCTTTTGGATGGAGCCAAAGCTCCCCTCTAAAACTTATCACCCCTGATAAGGGGTGGGTCCTACCTCATTGCCTTGGTTTGGCAAGCAAAACTCCCTCTTGAATTATTTTTCACCTCCTCTTCCTTTTCCCCTATTTGTAGCTTTCTCCAGGATAATTTTTGGGTACCCCTAGACCTCCCAAAAAATTATCCGGGAGTGGAGGGTTGGGTTTTTTACCACTACACCCCTCCTGATATTCGCTAAAAAAGTGGTCGGAATCTTGATCTGAGATGGGTTTGATCTCACACTGGCCGGAAGTTGCACATCCATGGCCGGAAAATAGCAACCACCAACTGGGTTTTCTCGTTTTTGGAAAATCCAGATCTAACCCAACATATATGGTTTTCTCATTTATGTTCGTGTAATCTCTCTCGCTGCCATGGATTGGGGTAGGCCTGTGTGTGTGTGTGTGTGTGAGAGAGAGAGAGAGAGAGAGAGAGAAGAAGAGAGAGAGGGGGGGGGATGTAGACGAAAAAAACAAAGAAGAATAGCATTTTTGTTAAAGAAAGTGGCCTAGGAAAGTACAATTTTACATCTAATTTCATCTGTTTACTAGTACTAAAAATTTGAATACTAAAAATACAATTTAATCTGGTTACATGTAATTTCAGGAAAAGATGGAATAAATTTGGTACTAAAAAATTTAAAAAGAAAATTGTTTACTAACAATTGAACAAAAAAATTGAATACCAATCATTCATTTAAAAAAAAAAACATTTTCCAAAAAAAAAAAAAAAAATTTGAATTTCTTAATTAGTTATTTTATTATAGCTTAAAATTGCCCACAATAAATTAACTATATTGAGTTTTGCATTTATATATTTAATTTAATACATAATCAAGTTTAACACTGCACAAGGGCGAAAAAGTCATTTGACAACTTTTTCCATTATCTACCCCCTCTTATTTATAAAACATCTAAACCAAGTCAAAAGTTATCCCCCTATTTAATCCCTTATCCAAATCATCAATATTTTTTTTATCCCCCTCCATAAACATCACATTAATCTGGGTCAACCCTCAAAAAATAATACCCCTCTTATCTTATTCCCCTCCATAACTTATCCCCCTGAAAATTTAACCCCATCCAAGCGGGGCCTTAATGTCATGTGTTTGACCCTTGCAGTCCTCATTTTTTGAGGTCAGTTTACTTCAACATGATAAAAAGGTGTTTTTTTCCATAAGTGATGCCCACGATGGGACAAGAACCCTCAACCTCATGGTTCCCAACACCATACCTCACCACTGCACAACAATGAGTTCTTGCAATTCTACTCGAATAACTAATACAAATTCTAGGAGGCCCCATTTTAAAAACTAGCTTTAGGCCTCAAAATTTCAGGGTTGGGCCTGGTTGTGGGGTAACATAACATATATACCGCATTGCACGTGTTATTACTTTTGTAGAAGAATTGAGCGGAGATCAAGAGTGCGAGCGCCAAGATTATGTTTGATGAGAGATGTTTCAATCAAAGATTCTCTTTTCGAGGAGAAATTTTTCAGTGTCGAGTGGGTATGGTTGACGGTACTTGCTCGCGCACGTCTGGCTGTCCAAAAATGCAACAAACAGCCCGAATGAAAATGCACTTCTCCTTTTTTTTTTTTTTTTCATTTTCTTAAATCTATTCAGTAATTTTAATCCGGGCCGTCCGTTTTATTTTTGGACGGTCGGATCTACGGGAGCGGACACCATGTCATACCTGCTCAGCATTAATGAAAATGTTTTCCTCCCGCTCAATTTCAAAGAAACCCCCTTTCCCCTCTCCCAGCCTAGGGTTTTTGGCCCAGCATCTATTCTCCCCAATTCCATCTTTTTTTATTCTGTTTGGAATAATCTCCAAAACCCTTCACAGTACAAATGAGTACTCCAATGGAGATCTCCCTGCCCAATCCCACCAACGGCGTCGACAGTTCAGACCACAACGGTGGCAACATTTCAGTGCATAATGGCGGCGACGTTTCAGAGCATAACGGCGGCGACACCTCTGACCAAAACGGCGCCGTCACGGAGGCGGCAGTTCCCTCTTCTATTTTCAGCGAAGACAAATTTCTCGTCTCAGGTCGCATACAATCCGACCGACCCCTCAGTTTTTTTTAGTCTTTTGTCGAACCATTTCGTGATTATTTGAGGGTCGAGCTTTTTTGACCCATTTTTTAACTTCAATTGCAGTTGAAGTTTGCTTAAAGCCCTCGAGCACAGCTCGAATGGAAGATGTTCGCTCAGCTGTTGAGAGGTACAGACATACTTACATATATTTGCTTTTATTTGATGATTATAGTCAGGGGCGGAGCCATAATGTTTTATATTTGGGTTAAAAAAAAATAAAAAAAACTACAACGATAGCAGTCTAGGAAAAATTACAAGCTCTATTTTGGGTCAAAAAGCAAATATTGGATGCAAAATATTATTTTCTTTGTTGAGAAATCAAAGAAATTGGGGTTAGGTGACCCCACTTGTCCCTCAGGGGCAGACCACCTGATTATAGTTAGTATTGGATCGTCCCATGCGTTGGTTTTGGGATTTTTTTGTCGATTTCTGACAGATTGGGTAATTGGCAAAGTGTTTTGACCAAGAAGATTTATTGCTATGTAGAATGCTTGAAAATAGGAGTTTAAGTTACATTGATGGCCCAGTTCCAGTGCCTCTGGACAATTCATTTCTGGTGGAGAATGTAGAAAGAATATGCATTTGTGACACGGGTATGTTATTACTGTCCATAAAACTACGATATTTCTTTCATATTTTATCTGTTTGGAACTTGGGGATGGAAAGGGAAAAGAAGGAAAATAATGAAGAGGAAAATTAGAGGGAAAGTTCAGAAGAAATTGGAGAGAAAAATGAACTTGTTTTTTAAATTTTCCCTTTTCTTTCATTAGAAACCAAACAATGGCAGGAAATTTTTAATATTTTCCCTTCCTTTCCATTTCTTTCCCTAAGTTCCAAACACGATGACGTTCGGTTGTCTGATTCTTCTCTGTTGATCCTTTTGCATTTTGTTGACATGTCTTAATTGTTGCTCATTGTAGATGAATGGGTGGAGAACCATGATATTCTTCTGTTCTGGCAAGTCAAACCAGTTGTACATGTCTTTCAGGTGGTTTGTTTACCTATGGTACACCCTTGAGTGTAATCATATGTTGTATGAGTCATTATTATATGCACTTGTTATAGGTGAGTTGCAATAGAAGGAATTTATTAATCAGATGTGATGAAATGGAATCAGCATTCTAGGTTGTTCTTGGTGGATGTTGACCATTTTCAGTCCTGGATCCTTTCAGAATGGTGGATATCTGCTAAAGGAATTATAATGTCAAATTGGACTTTAATGGCATGTGTGTTTGCTGGATAAAAGAGGAGGTGTGATTCAATTAGTTATCTATTGGACCCGTTTATACCACATTTTGTTGTACAGTTTGATAATGGGGTAGTGTGGCAGGACTCTAAATTCCGTGAAGGTGGGATAACTTGAGGATTACATGGACTCCCCATTTCTCCCCCAGTACCCATATCCTCCTGATATGTCACAGACTCACAGGTGTTTTTGCGGGATTGTCTGATGCACTTACCTTTATCTAGGATTTAAGGATAGAAAGCATCCACAAGCTCTTGATACATGCAGCCAAGTTTATGTAACATATGATAACTCAATCGAATGGAGGATGTGGGAGAGGAGAAAAACTTATAGACAAAAGTACCAAGTTTATGATAATTGCAGTCCGATCCAGTCCCAATGGAAAGTAGGACTGTGTAGTCATATTATCGTTTGTCGTATTCCCATTTTTTCAGTGGCTAGGTGCGCTTAAGTGGCTAGACTGCTTAAGTATGTGACTTTGTAAGCCAAAACTACTAGACATTGATAACTTGCTTGCTTAAGTATGTGACTTTGTAAGCCAAAACTACTAGGCTTTCAGTGCATGTTTTTTGCTACATTTTCAGTTAGGTCCTATGTGATTGTTTCCTTCTCACTTCTCAGCTTAGCGAGGAAGGACCGTGTGAAGACCTTAGTGGAGATGGACAACATTCTACCTTTAATGAGTGGATTCTTCCTGCAAAAGAATTCGATGGAATGTGGGACAGGTTTGCTTTGCATTTACTCTCTCTTCCCATTTGAACAGAGAAGTTTATAAGCTGGATTCTTGTAACTTTCCTATTGCAGCCTGATATACGAATCTGGTCTCAAGCAGAGGTTGTTGCGGTACGCAGCAAGTGCTTTGCTCTTTAGTGAAAAAGGTGTTGATCCTTTTCTTATATCATGGAACCGGTGAGGAATTTTCTGCTGATTTGTCGAATATTTGCAAACTAGATATCATTTGCCGTTAAAGGATGTTCTGCAGAAGTTAGAGTTAAAGATCTATGGTTCAGTTGCCAGAATTGTCTTCTCCTTGGACCTTGTAGTTCTTATTTTTCTTTTCCTATGTTTTTGTCTTCGGGAACTTCATGTCTAGGTTATGATAAAAAATGTGGCGATCAACTTATTATTGTTATTAATCTTGGTTGCAGTGATTATCTTGTTTTAGACTTTTAGGTGGCTTATTAAGAAATAGTGTTCACAGGGAAAAGCCTCCCCAAAAATCTTAAGGTTTACATTGATTAGTTAGCAGATGTAATTTTTCCATGAAGAAACTGTCTAGTATTAGATTTGTGTAAGCACAAGTGTTCCTGTATGTACTATGTATATCAAGTTAAATGTCAGATCATGCATAATGTGCTTAATCTCTATTTTGCAATTAAGTTTATCCGTGTTTAAGCTGTATCAGCAGACTTGTCTTATTTTGTAATATGTTTATCAAGTCTGTGCTTTGAGAACCAATGGGAAGTCACAAATTAATGTGGAATCTCCTTGTTCTTGCAACTCTTCCCATTGTTGAATAGTTTTTTCGGATTTTTCCAATGCAAGCTCCAATAATTATTGATATCTCGGTACTGACCGAGGTTGAAAACCATCATCTTCATCAGATTATATGTCTGGGTAGGTACTTAGATGTACGTAATGGTGAAATATTATTCAACTGCAACTTCCCACGCACAAGAAGAACAAAAAGAAAACTTTCTTAAATTAAATGAAGTTCCTTATGTTTCCATCTTTGATATCCTCTCCAATGGTGTCTCTATATCCTGATGCTGTTAAACAAGAGCATCCAGTGCAATTCTTTTTGCAATACACTTGAAAATTTGTTCTTTTTTCTCTTCACTTCTCTCGTCTTCCTCTAAATTGTTTTTATTAAGGCTAACAAAGAAAACTTAAGGATGAAAGATATCTTTCAGTGCCTAGTTCAATTGAGCATGGAGTATGTTTCACTTTTTCTTTTTCGCATTTGCAGTATTATTCTTCTACACGGACCTCCTGGGACAGGGAAGACATCTTTGTGCAAAGCACTGGCTCAGAAACTATCAATACGCTTTAGCTCCAGGTTGTTCTTTAAATACCTTGTTGTTTCCTTTATGTATTTAGAATTCTGAACTTAGCATGCGTGACAGTTATCTGATACTAACTCAGCTTTGAATTTGCATCTTTCTGAAATCAGATACCCACAGCGTCAACTGATTGAAGTTAATGCGCATTCTTTGTTCAGTAAATGGTTTTCTGAAAGTGGCAAGTTGGTAGGTCCTATTTCACTCAATTATTTGAAAAGTTCTTTTAGCTATTGTTAATTGCATACACCAACATTCGTTGCAATTTTAAACTACCCAAGATACGCTATGGAATTATTTTGTCCAATAGTTATTTGCATCCTTATGACCTAGAAGTCCCCTTACCAAACAAGGGTTGATGCTGTGTGTGTTCTGTTGCTGATTTCGTACGTGTCTTAAGCATTGTAGCCTGATCACCTGGATTAACAAAGTTCAGTTCTTGCTGCTTATTGTTTCACTTGTATTCTCAATCTTAGGTTGCAAAACTTTTCCAAAAAATTCAGGAAATGGTCGAGGAAGAAAATAATCTGGTATTTGTTTTGATTGGTGAGTACGAACTATCAAGGGTGTTCATTTTTTCTCCTCTTTCCTATCTTAAAGTTCAATCACTTATTTGTGGTGACTCTGCAGATGAAGTCGAAAGCCTTGCTGCTGCTAGAAAGGCTGCCTTGTCTGGTTCTGAACCTTCAGATTCTATACGGGTATCTTGCAAAACATTGAAACGAACGTTGTAGATTGACATATTGTTTGATCAGTGCCATGTACTTGCTTACCTGTTTAACACTTGAAACCGTATGTGGTTTCTTAGGTTGTGAATGCTCTACTTACCCAGATGGACAAATTGAAATCCTCACCAAATGTGATAATTCTCACAACGTCCAATATTACTGCTGCTATTGGTAGGTCCATGAATATCAGATAAACTGGATCCATTGTATCTAAGTTATGAGTATTTTTTTTTTTTTTTTTGAGATTCAAATTCATAGCGATTGTCATAAAAAAGTAGATCCAAAGGATCATATAACAGAGATCAGGACACCAAGATCTAGGGAACAAACTTCCAAAAAACCAAGCACTGAAATCTCCAGAGAATAATCCTGGACTATTATGAGCAGAGAATGCGCAAACAATGGCAAAAGCGGCTTCCTATGAGTTGATGACATCCACAAATCGGAGGACGTTGCCATTTCTTGTCATTTCTATCCCCATAATAAAACAAATGTGGGAGAGATCATCGAAAAAGCAGCCACTTACAACTTCACTGGACACGATTCAACGGTAGAACAAACCCGGAGAGAACAAAGAGCACCATACTAGTGGTCGATACAACCAAACAAACAAACCTAACGACTAAAACAAAAAATGGAAACTTAAACTAATAAAAAAAGAACCGAATGAAAGAGAAATCCACCCTTGAAGCACCTTAAATCCCATCCTTTGAACCAGCACCAGCAGAATTACCTTCGAGTAATCACCCTACCGTAATCTTGCTGCTTCAAGAACAGCAACCAGAGTACCTCAAGATATAGGTAGAGAAAAAACAAGGGCTAAGGGTTTGTGTTATCCTTTGAACCAGCACCAGCAGAATTACCTTCGAGTAATCACCCTACCGTAATCTTGCTGCTTCAAGAACAGCAACCAGAGTACCTCAAGATATAGGTAGAGAAAAAACAAGGGCTAAGGGTTTGTGTTTTTTCTTTTTGTTTTGAAGGAGGCTGAGTATGGATGAGGAAAAATTAGGGAAACGGTGGTGGGGAGGTTGAATTCTATGGCTTGGATGTAGGAGTGGAGACCATGGATGGGGGTTACGAGAAAAAAACGGAAAGGGAAAGGAAAGGAAAAGTAAAAGGCTTCTCACAAAATAGAAGAGAAAAAACACCTCACTGGGGAGGGAGGGAGCTCTCAGATCTGTTCTCCCCTCCCTCCCCGCAGCTGCTACAGTAACTCCTTGAAACCCTAGGTGCGAAGAGTAGTATATAAGTTAAATTGAACTCCAAATTTCAATGTTTAAATTTATGACTAGCACTCCATTGTGGCTTTTCCGGTTACAAACTGGCTATGCTTTTTGATATCTACATTTCTCCCTTTATTTGATACATAAGACTCGGATGGAAGTGTTAGGTGCAGATGTGCCTCTAGTGTCGGATTCAATTTAGTTGAATGGAAGTCTTGACCATAGAAAGACGGTCATCAGCGAGCTGTAGAATTGCTGCATATGCCAGCATATGGAAGCGAAACCGATTTCTTGGACATTTGGACTGCCAAATCCCATGATAGCCAATCAATGTCTATTTTGTCTACGCTGTAATTTTCCTGAAGTATATGTAGGAGGTTTGAACGCAACTCGGATGAATGAATGGAGGAAGAAGACCTTTCCAATATTGGTGCACAAGCACATCTAGAATGTATCATTCACACTTCTATTTGCTGTGTTGCAGATATAGCTTTTGTGGATCGAGCCGATATCAAAGCTTATGTAGGTCCTCCAACTCTTCAAGCCCGTTATGAAATACTGAGGTCCTGCTTGCGGGAGCTTTTAAGAACAGGAATCTTATCAAATTTCCAGGTGAAGTTCCTTTTTTCATGAAAGAGTGTGCAGGAAACCGAAACATATAATGAATCCTTACATGAACTTTTGACATTACTGACAAATCTCAGATTGTGTAGGACTGCAATGATCTCATTCTTCCTAATTATGCTAGCGTAAAAGAGAAGTTGAATACACCAACTACACACAACACTCAGGCCCCAACAGATCTTTCAAAACAATTGCTTGAAGTCGCAGAAGCCTGCGAGGTCCGAGACCAAGATCCTTTTCCTTTCTCAGCGAATAGTGAACTAAACAATAGTTGCCAAGAGGAATTCAAATATTTTGTGTTACACTGGTGATTATTTTTGTTTTCTTTCGTATACAGGGGATGAGTGGAAGATCATTAAGAAAGCTTCCTTTCTTAGCACACGCGGCTTTTGCCAGCCCTTACAATTGTGACCCTGCCAAATTCTTGTGTGCAATGGTAGATACTGCTAGAAGAGAACGTTCTGAGCTGCCCGAGTAATGCTATCTATGCAGATTTCAGAACTTCGGTGCATTGTTCAAATCCAATGAATTATGATCGGAGGGTTGATTAGATGTTCTGCGACATAGTTTCCGTTAGCACAAGAAGCCGTCACCAACGCATGTAGTTTTATCTGCAGGTAGTTGTAAACAGTGTCAGTTACAGATTCTAGTAAGCAGTGTAGCCCTTCTGAGGTTTTTTTCTGTAACAAACCTTGAAGATTCAAATGCGTACAATTTTGTGCAGTGTTAGCTAGTAGCAATGTGTATATCCAAAGGGGATGTAGCTTTGGGCTTACTATAATGATTATGCTTTTCTTTTTAGCTTGCAATAAAACGCATCAGAGGGAGCTTTGATCTGGCTATCCTTATTTATGTCTCTCAAACAATTTTTTCCTAGGATTTTTGCTATCTCTGGTTGTATTGTACTCCCTCCGTCCCACGCGAGTATTTCTTACTATTTCAGATGTTTGACTTTGCTTAATCCAGTTGCCTATTTTTGTTAGCTGGGTTTTTTTTTTTTTAATTATATATACCCATCTTAATGAGATGTATCGAAAAAGTAAACGATTGTGGTTGAAAGCTAAAATTCATAGGTGTATATATTTCAAAGCACATTGATATTTTACTTTATTTTTGTCTTCTCTTTTATATATATTTTTATTTCTCTCATCGACTTATGATAAAAAAAATCAAATTCAACCAGACGTTACCAAAAAAAAAAAAATCAATACCCTTGCAAAAGAAGTAGAGTATATTAATTAGGCAACTCTTTGGGGAGTCCCGATCTAATCCGGGAATCCCGGATCCGGGACTCCACCTTCCCGATATTTTTTTGAAAATCTGAGCCGTCCAATGTGTTCAAAAGGTGTTTTCAAGTGTCCCATGACTTATCCGAAAATGCGGTTTTCGCAAAATTGTAAATACACAAATTTGCTTTTGCGAAAAAGCAATCCCCTTCCCGTATTTTTTTTGAAGATTTTCCGCGTGGACCCTTGAAAACACCTTTTGAACAATTGACGGCAAAAACATTTTTTAAAATCATCAAAACACCAAAAAACCTCCCATCCGGGATCCTTGATTGGATAATTGCCGCTCTTTGGGACTCCCGAACTTTTAGGTAGTTTAACTCTGTATTTGCTTTGCATGTCCCTGTCTTTGAAGCTAATTATATAGACTTCCTCTTATTGTTTCCTTCACATATGTTGTTCTAAAAGGCAAAAGCATCTTATTTTTAACTTTAGGATTAGAGATTAAATTCCTTACACAGGCAGTGTAAACCATGGGTTTTCCGCCACCATCATCGATTCATCATGGGTCCTATCGTGCATTTATTGTTGGTCTGAATTTTTCATCTTGTAAAGTCCGCAAAATATTACATTCTTACACAAAAATTAGCTTGATCAGACATCAATAACTCTATCAATATTTTAATTATTTTAAATTTTATTTATAAAATGAATAGTAATTATTGACTGTCATTTTATAAACTAAAATTAATTTTTTCGATATATCTATCAATGAAATTGAATTTTAGTATTTTACATGGTAGAAAAATTGTCCCCAAGAAAAATTAAATTGTCTAAATCGACAATTTTGAATTCCCTCCAAATTTTCTATTGAAATAGTCAATAAAATCCCTCTTAACTAGGAAACTTCATTTGCATAAATTGTAATAAAATCTCCCTTAATTAGAAAATTGTTTTTACACATATTAATAAGTAGTACTAAAACAAGATACACAAGGTATTTTACAAGCAAAAATGATTAAAACATAACCATTCAAAACGACCTGGATAAAAATTTACGTGGTATCACCAAATTGAATGATTATGTAACTACCTGTAAGTTTTATTAATATTGCTCCTTATTACTTTGAAACTTTGATTGAAACTTGATGACATTACACTGTGTGGGCATCCACATGACAAAGGCCTAGAATCCGGTCCGGTGCCATGTGTTTTTTGGAAGAAAAAGAAAAGCAAAACATCATTAGAGAATGTTGACTTTTGGAATTTCCTCACAAAAAAGAGAGCTTTTTTACAACTGTGCTTTTAAGGGGCTAAGTGTATGATAAACAAAAAAGGGGGTGCAAAGTGCAAGTAAAAGACCACCCTTTTATAACGGGTTATTTTATGGCCCACCTGGATTGTCTTCCACGCGACGCGACGTTCCTTCTTTCGATTTTGAAAAAAGTTTGTGGTACCACCCGCACTTTATTGTTCCCCAAACAACTGTTGACGGCGTGCTAACGATCTACACGTGTCAGTTCCTGAAAGGCTAGGAGGTTCGTTGGCTCCCACAAGTACATCGAGTGGAATGTTTCAGTAGCTTAGAGCATCAACTCCTGTGCTACAAACGAGCCGAGCTTCTTGATGTTCAATTTCATCGGTTAAATTTTTAATCAAACTCGAGTTGATTATAATGAAAATTTGACAAACCGAACTCACCTTGGTTTGATTCGAACTCTAACTTGTTCACGAGTATTAATAAGTAAAAAATATTAGATATTTTTGCTTTCATCCATATAAGTCTAAAACTTCAAATAAATTTTTTATTTTATACTTGAATAAGTTCACACACATATAAAAAATTATAAAAACATATTAAAATTTAAGTTTATAGTACCTTTAAAAGTTTGTAAATATACAAGTTTCTATAAAATTTTCAATATGGACATATAAAAGTTTATACATATTCAAGGTTTTATGTGACATTCTCATGAGATATACATCCAAGTTCATGAGCCTAATCGAGTCGAATACTATTAGGTCCAAGTCCGGCTCATTTATTAAACGAGTCTAAAATTGATAATCAACAGGTAACTTCTCGGATTTGGAATAAAAATCTCCTCCTTTTCTCTCTAAATTAAACTTTTCTCTAGACTCGGATTTTCCCTCCCTTTCTTATATCTTTTCCCCCTTTTTTTTCTGGGATTTTTGTTTTCCCTAATAGTCTTTTAGATCTATGCATTTTGGTTTCGGCATGAACAATTTTATGGCATGGGTGGTGGGTGCTGGATTGGGGTGGCGATGGCAGCAGTGGTGGTGGCTTTGGAGGTGGTGGGGTGGGAGCTGGCTAAGGGCAACGATGGCAAAGGTGGCGATGGATTTGGAGGTGGTAGGGTGGATACGGTGGTGGTGATGGTTGGGAGGTTGGTATGGTGGTGGAAGTGGGCGTTTCGGAGCGGTGGAGGCGGTAGTTTCTGGTGGTGTTTAGGATTTTTCGGTAAGGTCGTTATTTGACAAAGGTGATCTTTGGTCACTACTGGGGTTGGATGTTCGGCTTTTTTTGTGA
The DNA here is from genome assembly GCA_016920895.1 of Vaccinium myrtillus. Taxonomy (NCBI): domain Eukaryota; kingdom Viridiplantae; phylum Streptophyta; class Magnoliopsida; order Ericales; family Ericaceae; genus Vaccinium; species Vaccinium myrtillus. The sequence goes on along the minus strand of CM029278.1, from coordinate 9,367,092 downwards.
TTTGTTTCGACATCGACCTTGTTGTCTGGGGTGACGGCGATGGCATGGCATGTCTCATTGTTGTTGATGGTGGGTTGCGGCGGTAGCATGGCGTGATCCTATCGATGATGTTAGTGAGGTTGAGATCGATTGGCAGCTGTTATTTGAAGTTTTACGTTTTGTTTGGTTTTTTTCAATCAACCTTTGGTTGATTTCCCATCTCCTTCCTCTGACTTGATGTTACCCAGTACTGTTAAGTTTCTTCAATAAACTTGTTGCCATTTAAAAAAAAAAATTAAGGCTTAGGTTGGGTCATTTAGTACCCGAATCGAACTGGATTGAGCTTTGACCGAGTTGAGCCTCAAATTATTCACGAACCCACATGTAACGAGTCACCCCAGTTGACTTGCTAACTTTTTGCCTAATAACGTGGCTCAAAAGGTTAACTTCAAGTCATACAGTAGCTGCTCGAAATCATTTATATTTAATTTTACATTTTCCCATCCCACAGATGTGAGGCGGGTCCCGTGAGGAGACGTGCTTGGGCCGGCCCGACAAGGGCGGAGCTAATTGAGGTGCTTGTCGTGCTTGGACAGGTCCCACATGAGACGAGCTTGATGTGCTTAAGTGGGTACTTGCCTCACATCCTAGTTGACTTGCTAACTCTTAGCCTAACCACGTGGCTTAAAAGGTTAAACTTAAGTTATACAGTAGCTGCTCGAAATCCTTTATATTTAATTTTTCATTTTCATATCACACCGATGTGGGACATTTTCCAAATGGGTTCTCTCGCACCACGCCCATGAGGTCATTTTTCCATTGCCATTCTTTCTCTTTTTTTTTTTTTTTGGTAATTCGGAAATATTAGATAGAGCTAAAAATGAGAGTTAAGCTGCATCAGGAGTGCAGTGGAGTTAGTTACAGAATCGAGAGTCCTACTTGAGAACATGATGAAATAAACAACTAGTCAAGAAATTGCCTAATGTTAAGGTTATCCCTTTAACATGGCGTAGTAACAATAAGCTCTTCTTCTTGTTTAGCTCCGAGATGCGCGAGATGGTCTGTGCATTGATTCACATTAAAATTGTTGAAAGATGTTAGATTTGTCTCGTGCCCCAATTATATTTTAAAGTTCCTTCTACAAAAAATAGATATATAAAAAAATAATAAAAAAAAAAACGAGAATGTTTGGCTCTTAAAGATGGAGCAAAAGCATTATTGTTATTTGTCTTTGGCTCTTAAACACAAACGATGAAGGAAGACGAACCTTGTTGATGGGTGGTTTGGGTCCTAAGGCCATCTCTAGTGCACTACCTAAAAAATGCTCCCTAAAGTATACACCTAAGCACATGTGGGACCCAATTTTGTTAGCTAAGAACTTAGTTAGCTAGCTAAGAAGAAATTCACTTTAATGGGGCTTCCTAAAAATACTCCCTAAAGTGTATGTGGGACCCATTTAAGTAGGCCTCATAACCAAAAAAACAATGGCAGATTCAATGTTATAAATGCAAGCAACTTTCTCTCTCCTCTTTCTCTCTATCTCTCTCCTCTTTCTCTCTCCTTAAGTCCCTCCCCAAATTTAGGTAGTTACTTAGGGCACTTTAGGTAGTGAGGGGTACCTTTTTAGGGAGCCAAGTTTTGTGCAAAGGTTTTTCTTAGCTAACTAATTAGGGCACTTTAGGTAGTGATTTTAGGTAGTGCACTAGAGATGCCCTAAAGGCCCAACGCTAATTACAAATGTTTAAGCCTTTTTTAAAATAAGATTGGGCCTTTTATATTTCTTATTGGGCTAGAAAAGATCACTACTCAATCCTACTGTTCAAAATCCTTGGGGTGCCTATATTTTTGGGAGTTTTTTGGATGCCCTAGGCCGGCCCTGGTCAGTATTAAAACCTATATTTGCCTCTCATGTTTTACGAAAAACAATAACAATATACGAGGCAACTTCTTTCATGTGTGTCTATTTTATATATATGTACATATGTGGATCCCAATCCATTCAGGTATCCTTTACAAAAAATTTGGTGCGGACCACCCCCATTTTCAGCTTTCCAAACTAAATTTCAACGATCGCTCAATGTGAAAGGCAAATATATTGAACGGTTTTCGATAAAAACTATCCAGGGATCCCTTACGAAAAATTTGGTGCGGACCACCCCCATTTTCAACTTTCCAGACTAAATTTCAACGATCAGAATCGTTCAATGTGAAAGACATTTATATTGAATGGTTTTCGATAAAAACTGTATTGAAAATACATTTTAAACATATTGAGCGGTTCGGATCGTCGAGATTCGACCCCAATCCATGAGATCCGCATGAAATTTTTGTGAGGGACCCCTCAATGGATCATTTTCGTGTGTATATGTGTGTATATACTGTACAAACACTTGTGTATAATATGTTATACTTCTTTTTCGGTTAATGTATAATGCAGCACTGCATTACACAGGCACAGGCCAAATTCAGATGTCCAAGTTCATGTCCAAACAAGAATGGCTAATGATATGTCAAAGAAGTCAAGATATATCATTGGGCTATAAGAATCCCTAAGATTGAAAAAGAATATTTACATCTATACATACATGTCTAGAAGATCCAAAAGGGTCTTTATTTGTGTGAATACCAATACAAACATGCTAGGCTAAGTGTACAACCCTTTTGAAACAGCTTTGGCCCAAAAAGAAAACAGTGAAGATCCAAAAATTTCAAACAGACACCCAATAAAGACCCTTTTTGAAGGGGGGAGAATATATTCTTCTCTTTTTTTGTCAAAAAGAGCCCCAGCTTTAGGGCACCACGCTTTCATTTGCCTTCACGAAAAAAAATAAATACCCCACATGCACCACCCTGGCCTCCACAAATCCACTGTCCACATATATCACTTTCTTTTCTTTTTCTTAGCTTCGACCGTCAGAGTATTCGGGTCAGTTTACACACATCTCGACTAATCTCTTTCCTGACAGGCCATTCACGTCGGGACTAAAAGATTAAGAAGAAATTAATTTTTTGCGCCTAACCCCATGCGAATCAAAACCTGGTCAATTGTGTGAAAGGCAAAAACCCGCCAACCAACCGAAGTAACCCTTTGTGGCTATATATCACTTTCTTCACCCCACCTCACTTTCATTTTCTCCTGTGGAAACGTGCCCTCTCTCTTTGCATGCGGGAATATAAAGATTTAACATCCTCCTCCTCCACTCTATCTATGCGTGCACCACAATTTTGCTACTCCCTTCTGTCTCTAAAAATATGTGAATATGTCTATATATAGCTTGACAGTTGAGAATTGTTGAAGCAGCAAAGTTACTTACAAGTTTGATCTTCAGTACTTGTCTCAAAATGAGTACGATATTTGTTCCGAGAGCTATGCAACATAAGCCGTTATCGAGGCTTACTGTCTCGACAGCTCATTGTGATGAGATGGGTAGCTCTTCATCAAGTTCTGCTTTGATGAATTTTGAGGCCTCTCTAGCTCAAAGCAAAGCCTCGTGAGATCGATTCGTCGATGGAGGCTGTCGATGCGCGAAAGGGGAATCAAGCTGTCCTGGTCCGATCATCACTAGATTTATCGTAGTATCATGTGTAATTTTTCTATTTATGTCAATTTTGTTTTTGTGAATTTTTGGACATGATATGTTTTTCTTTTGTAGCTCGTGACAAATATTATCGCACCTTCGTTTTATTGTCACGGCCGGAATTCATGTTTCAGAGATTTTAGGATAGTGATTTTGCACATGTACTGGCTAATTCTAGTGTTTCATGTAGTGTTGCAGAAAATAAGGCAGTTTAGCAGGAGTGAGTTGAGTGCAGTGTTGATGTTTGATGTATTTAGGTTTATGATATAAGGCTTTGTACCAAATTAATTAAGGCCTCCTTGTTCTTGAGTTCCTTAAAATTCATAGCATTTGCATAAAATTCATTATATATATACACACACAAACGTATAACTTCACAAGATGCAATAGAAGTTTATATAATTTTTGCACAAAAATTCATAATATATATCACGAGAAAAACTCTTGATCGTATGAATTTATATTAAAATATTATGAATTTTTTATTTTTTTTGTAAAAATTATGAATTCAAGATTAATGTTATCAATTTACGTGCTGACGTTAAAAAAAACTCTTATACACTGTAAAGGGGGTGTCGGGTTCATATATACGTACTACACACTCAAAACTCGGGTTTATATTGTAGCATTCTCCATTACTTACATTGTGATCATTGATGTAGCATTTGAAGTAGAGAGTTGTTGTAACTCCATACTTTTGATGGTTTTAATGTGGTACTAACATGTCTCATCGGTTGCAACAAAACATCTTACATTTGAGATTTCAATTCATACCTGCATAGTTTTGATAGTGTTGATTTATGGGTCGTATGAATTAATATTGAATAAAACATCTTACATGTGGTGTGTATTATTTTTCGTTACCAATAAGTCAATTGTCATGCGTAAGTTGAAAACTTAAATATTTGTCAGGACTCAGGTGTACGTATATGTAAGTAGTAACGTCCCATTCTACTAAGTGACTTTTTGGCTTCTCATATTTTACCTCCACTTTAGATAAGTTTCACATCAACTTTTACATCAACTAAAATTATCAATCAACTATTACCCATTAACGATTCAAAAAATGGAAAGGAGGTTGAGAAGATCGAAGAAGAAGATTAGAAAGAATAAGCTTCTTGATGAGCTCGGGGAGACTCACAATATGAAAATTAACGATTAAGATATGGAGACTTCTTCTTCTTCTTTATATCTTCTTGTACATGGGTTCGTAAGGTCTTCTACTAAGTGACTTTTTCTTCTCATATTTCTTCTTGTACATGGGTTCGTAACAGAAATTCTATCTTATTTAAGCAAGCTAGTAAGACTTTGGATTCTTATGCATGTTTGGAAATTAAATATAAATGGGAGAGAAATCATAACTAAAAGAAGCTTGTTGAAATGGAGGAGGAGGCTTTAGCTGATCAGGAAGCTTTTGTTCTTGATAATTTGGAGGATGGTGCGTGGGATTATGAAGATTTAGATGACGTCGTCTCTCTCTCTCTCTCTCTCTCTAGATTTCTAGATCCTTGTTGGTTTGAGGTTGTTGGGTTTTTTCTATGTTTCGTTTTTAGGGCTCTTTGTTCTCTTTGGCTTTTGGTTTGGGATCGTTAGCAGGGGTGTTTCGGTTTTTTGTAGGTTTTTCTCTTTAGGTTTTTTTTGGCTTGGAGCGGTTTGTTTCGGCTTAGGTTGTTTTGGTTGGCGTCTTGCCTTCTTTTTTCTGGATCTCGGGTGGCTTTTTCGCTAGTGTACTCTTGGTCCGTTTAATCTTTGTCTTTTTTTCAAAGATTAATAGATTTTTTTGTTGATCGAACCAAAAAAAAAAAAAGCCAAAAAGCAACCTTAGTGGAATAGGGTCTTAGAGGTAATGTTTTTGTAGCGGTCGAAGACCCAATGGTTTAATTTGGTCGTGAAAGCTTTCCCACAGGTCCGTGAGCTTGCTTTTCGGCCTCTCAATCCGATAAGCTCCTCGTTGGGGAGCGATAACCCTCCACACGACCTCGGATTTGTAGTTGGGACCGGTCGAATTTGTTGCTAGAGAAGATTTTGGGGGACAAAAATTCGCCGATATGTTGACCAAGTCAATTGAGAAATGTGGGTCGAGTGCAAAAAGCTTCATGCTTGAAGAGATGATGGGCTTGGAGCCACACCAAAAGGGGCTCTTCCATGACTATGTCCATGTTGATTGAGATATTTTGGGGTTTTGCAGTTGTTTGTATGCCGATGCTTCCCGGACCACCACCGTCCGGGCCTAGGCACTCTTCAAGTGGGAGATTGTTGGACTCAATGGACAAAGCTCTTTCAAAGCAGGTCTATCTCTCTCCAAGGAGGTAGAGGCGCGCCCTATCCGAGCGAGCTCATTGGGGGGAGCTCCCACCGAAGACTCAATGGATAACGATATTTTTGGACCTCATTGGGGTGTAATTTCGCCATAGGACCCACCTATTTATTTAGCAATTTGTTAAATTTTAAGGTGATCGTTATTATTCAAAGAAAAAAGAATATCATGAGGCGAGAGAAAACGCAGATCTCGAGAGATTGCGTTTTGAAGACTTTACTCTTTTCTGTTTTCGATTTCATAGCTGGATTACAATTTTGGCTCATGGTTTTTCCTCACGCTGAGGTTTTCCACGTGATATCTTGTGTCCCGCCTTTTTGAAGACTTTCCCTCACTTTTTCATTACGCTACAACCCCACAATTGTTCCGATTTCCCATCCACAATATATACCAAAGTCATCGGTCACTTTTGAGCTAATTTTCCATATTTTTCATAAGTTATCATTCACGCATACGTGTGGGGACTGCAATCATTTTCCCTAGGTAATATCATGGTATTATGATTTTGTTCATATTGATGACAAGCAAGAGATTTGGGGTCAAAGGTAGATCAGAACCTTTGCATGAAGACAATTGTTTGGGTCCAACATTTTCCCCTCCAAATTTTTTAAAATGATCCACTTGCGAAGAAAACGCATCTATTGATTTTTGACTTGACGCTTGGTTTGTACTTTCATATTAATTAGGTTCAGTCACGGGAAAATAAATTTTTTTGCACCAAATTAAAGTACTTCAATGAGCAAATACTTGAATTTGGTATAAAACAAATTAAAAAGTTATATAGAGAAATATATTTTTTAGGGGTTTGAAATTGCACGTATTTCCATGTGGATCATTTAAAAAGGGGCGGAGGGAGTATTTTAGTAACTTATGTGGACTGCTACAACCCCACAATTGCTTGACATTATTCATGCCCCCACTAATTATGTTTAGACTTGACTTTCTCCTTACCAATGATTCAACCGAACGACATATATATGTTATCTATACCTAGTATTCAATTTGAAGAGTAATTATTCAATAGTCTCAAAGTATACTTCGGATCATTTAAACACAACACATTTATGTATGATTCATATACTTAATTGTGAACTTCATGAAAATGTGTGACGTTAGAGTGCTTCGGAGCACCAAGTACCGTACTTCGGGAGCACTGAATAATCATGCCAATTTGAATGACATCCACATAGACTACATAAGATGGTGTAGATCAAAAGGAAAGAGACCTTCCTCACTTGAATTTTTTTTTAAAATAAAAATAAAAAACGCAATAATCTTTCCTGTCAGGTGAAAATGATCTGTCTGTGTGTTCGTAAGTAAAAACCTTGTTTCTATGACTCATCCCGCTTGTGGCATTTGAGTATTATAGATCATGGGATGGCCATTGCCAAACGATTGAGGTTGATTGAATAACCTTTTTAGTTTTGATGATAAAAGGAAAACTGAATAACCTCTACAAGGTTGACATATATCTATTGATGATGTCATCAAAACTAAAACTTTAAATGCTCCTACGTATATCCTTCTTGCCGATTTTCAAAAACGAATAACTCTAAATTGACATATTTTTATACTATAATGATTTTTTAACAAAATATTTTTCTTTTTCACGGAAAGGTTAAGTTGTGCCTAGTGATCTATAAACAGATTCCCCTAGTAGTAACATGTGAAATAAGCTGTCATTAATGTAATCATAGATGTCTTTATTGTGTTTTGTAGTTTAATGATGACCTTCAACCAAAGGGGCTGTTTGGACACAGCAATCAAGGAATGTTTGGTGTATGGAAGCACCATTGCCCCACTAACCAATAGTTTTAACATATGGTAGAAAAGAAAAGTTATGTGACAAAAGTGATATTATTTTTTTTCTAACTTAATGATGACCTTTATACATAAATTGATTAATTTCGTGATACTAAAGTTAATAGCAAATCAAACGAGCTTCCAAAGGATAAATTTGTTTATTGTTTATGAGGGTTAATCCATTTGGGTGCAACCTAACATAAAATGCATTGATTGGAATCCATTTCAAAATTTCACACAACTGATTGGAGTCGCTCAACTTATTCAAAATATGTTTTTAAGGATCTCTATAAAAAATCAGCTTAGTCGGATATCGGTAAGAAGTTGATTGATTCTTCGCTGAATTTTCTAACTCTGTTAGAAAATTGAGTAAAGATCTGATCAAGCCTCTACCAATATCTAATCGAACTGATTTTTTTACAGGGATCCCTAAAAAAATATTTTAAACAAATTGAGCAGCTCCAATCATTTGTGAGGAATCTCGAAATGGACTCTGCACTATGCGGTGTGTATTTGGTGCACACCAAATGATGTACCCATAGTTTTATTGTTTATTAATTATTCCTTATACTCCCTTGGGTTGCATTGCATACAAAAGAATTACTTTGAAATGAAAAGAATTATTGTGCACCAATTTTATAGTAATCGTAGTGATCAGATTGACCGGAACTGGCCTCGAATCAGTCCATTTAAGCCCATTGGGCTAGCATGCGATCTTCTCCTTAGGCCCATTTGTTATTACACACACAGGCAATTTGAGTCTTGTAAGAAACCAGCGGGCTTTTGAAAACTGGGCTAAGGCCCATGTTATGAGCTCGGGCCACATTTATTTATCAGAAAGTTACGGGCCGGTACAAGTTTATGGGGGTTTAGGCAAGCCCACTTTTTTTTAATTACCATTAAGGTAAGCTCATTTTTTTAATTACCATTAAGGTAAGTCACTCTTTTGGGGGTTTAGGCACTTAAACTATGATACAGTTTCGTAGGGTTTTAGAAGTTTAGACACTTTTGTATGGTTTTGAGGGTTTAGACACTTTCATTAAGGTATCCTAGGGTTTAGATTTAGGCACCTTTATAGGGTAGCCTAAGGTTTAAGTTTATGGTGCACTTTCCTATTATAGAGTTTTAGTGGTTTAAATACTTTCATTGGGTACCCTAGGGTTTTATACACTTTCATAGGGTAAGTTTATGGACTTTCATAAGGTACTCTAGGATTTATGCACTTTTATAGGGTACTTTAGAGTTTAGATTTTAGGGTGCACTTTCTTATAACAGAGTTTTAGTGGTTTAGACACTTTCATAAGATATCTAAGATTTTAGCGATTTAGGTATTTTCATAGGGTACCCTAGGATTTAGACACTTTCATACGGTTTGGGAGGGAGAGAGAGAGAGAGAGAGAGAGTGTGTGTGTCCATGTGGAGTGGATGCTAGTTTTCTCTGTGCCTCTGTTTGCATACACTTTCAACCGTTAGATGCATGTTAATTTTTTAAACAGTATTTTTTATAACAAAAAAAGTAAAGACTTTCAAAACAATTTTAGTAGTTACCTTGCAGTAAATTTCCCTTTATTTATCCCAAATGTAAGACTAAATCAGACACGAAAATGAAGCAATGAGGACTGTAATAATAAATCATGTAATATTTTATATCGACAGCTGCTGACTTGACAAAAAAGTTATACTTAGTTAATTATTAGTTAAATTCCTTCCATGTAAATGAAAATTAATATTAAAACAAAATCTTAATTTCATAAATGAAGTGGGCTTATGGGACCCAGAACAATAGATAATGCAATATTATACAATTTGTTGTTTGCGGACTTAAAAAAAGGTTAAATTTAATTAATTTATTAAAACAAATTCCGACTGCATAAATGGAAAAATACTATTATTAGAAAAGCCTAAAACATCAATGAAATGGGCCCGGCGGGGCCAGCAACAATGAATAAAATGCAATCACTTATCGTATGACACACGAACCCATAAGTTATGTAATTACTGTTTGAACAATAGAGGTTCTTGGAACCAACGACATCAAAGTATGAAAGCAATAATAGGTTCAATTTTTTCTCAACTGTTGAACAAAATTTATTGGACCTGCTTTTATTTTTCCCTTTTAGTAGTTACCGATGCATTTTCCTTTAAAAATTTCTTTCATTATATCGCTTATAATTTTAATTTTAACTTAAAGTACTCCCAAATTTTAAAAATTATTTATAGAAAATTAATTTTATAAGGGTTTTGAATTTTGTTGCAAAAAATAAGTCAACCCAACAAATACACGAAATAATTTTAGGGGTTTGTTTGGAACTTGTGGAACAAATGAAGAAAAAAATCAAGCTTCCATTATTTGGTTTTTACAAATAAAAAAGTTCAATTTTTGTCAATTTTTCTTTCTTAATTTTCCTCTAATTTTCCTCTTCTTTATTATCTCGCTCCTTTTCCTTTCTATCCCCAATTTACTTTTGAATTTGTCATGCACATTTTGTTGAAAAATAAGTCAACCCAACAAATACACGAAGGGCGAAGAACAATCAAGCAAGCAAATAAAAAAAAAATACAAAACAGATTTTTACGTGATTCCTCAATCGTGTAATCGAGTAAGTTAACGACTCACATAATGTATCGAATAGAGAAAGGAGTATAATTCGTCCCTAAAAATCTTATATATATAATTTATATACACACATATATATAACAAAAATTAGCTCACTTTTTGAATATCTTATGTGACATAAATCCAACAGCTGAAATTCCTCCCTCAAAAATCTTACGGCTGAGATTGTGTTTAATGAAGTTAAAGTGTCAGCAAACTCTCTTTTTACCGCTTGGATTACACCAGGAAAAGTTGAGAATTCCTTAAGGCCTCGTTTGATTCATGGATTAGGAGGGTGGGATGGGACTATTTTTGTCTAATCCCGCACTATCCCTTGTTTGGTTTCCGAAAAATGGCATGGGATTAACAATACCGGGATAGTTATAATCCAATACGTGTGGTATTATGTAATACCTTGGGGGGGGGACTAACTTGTCCGGGACAAAAAACACGGAAGGGGTGGAGTTCAACAATTACAAAACTACCACGGAAATAAAATCATGTACTAATCATCTTCTTCCCTCTCACGCCTCTCTCTCTCTCTCTCTCTCTCTCTCTCTCTCTCTCTCTCTCTCTCTCTCCACGAGCTATTGGAGATGGATTTCACCGGAGATCAAACCCATTTCGCCGGTACAGAATTGAAGAAGTTCAGAGCAAACCCACTCCATTTTGCCAGGACGGAATCGAAGAAGTTCAGAGCAAACCCATTTCAGATCTATTGATTATTCCCTTTCTTTGAATGGATGCTTTGTTAACGCAATGGATTTTCCTCTCAAGTAGTTGCATTTTGTCGAATGGATGCTTGCAACGCAATGGATTTTGTCGCGTCTGTGTTTTCCGTCATGTTCACAATTCAATGTGTTCGATTCATGTTGTGTTGAACTAACTTTTTCCAGAATCCATTTTTTGAGTATGTTTCCCCCTTTTGATTGGATTTTTTTATTTTATTTTATGGACAAGAAATTTTGAAGATGAAGAATCAAGCAAAATTGGCCTGGTTAATGAACTGTTTTTTTAGGTTGCATTTGTGATACAGAGAAAGGGGGAGAGAGAGAGAGAGAGAGAGAGAGAGAGAGAGAGAGAGAGAGAGAGAGAAATAATCTAGAAATTTATCCTGTACGAACCAAACATGGGATAGGCCTACTAAGGGGATATCCCGGTATTTATCTTGTACGAATCAAACAGATGATTGTGTAGCATTCAGGACTAAATTAGTCCTAGGACAAATAATCCCGGACTACTAGTCCCAGGACTATTAATTCCACCAATTTTAGTCCGCGAATCAAACGAGGCCTAAAGCTTGCTGTTTGGAATGTGATAGTTTGCTGCTTGGCTTGTGATGGCTTGGCTTGGAAAAGTTGACTTTGGAGATTCAAGTTTCTGAAACGACCTATTATTCTATTAAATTCGAATAAAAAAAAGCAAGAATACAAAAGATAGAATTCTTTCCGGGAGCAATTTGTCCGCCATTATGACCAAACAAGGACCAACTTGCTTACTTCTTGAGCGAGAGTTCCATGAGTCCCTCCGTTGAGTAGATAGCAGGAGGAAAAAGGCTAACCAGCTTACTTACTTCTAGATGGAAGACTGACGAAAGAGGTCTTGGGGTAAGTTTTGGAAGATATAGAGGGTCTGGTAACAAAAATTTGTGCAGGGAGTGTCCAAGTGAAACTGGAAACTTAGATGGGGTGTCCGGGTGATTAACCCTTAATAATAAGGTTAAAGAATATAGCTCTGCCAATCATATGATTGGTAGGCATATTATCAATGGACTAGGAATGGTACTTTAACCACTAACTGAATTCAGAGTAAAAAGATTACACTCACTCAGCTAGCTCTTATGACTTTCTTAAGTTAGGTTAGTCATTATTACTTCCTTGCCCCGTTTGATACGAGGTTTCGTTTTGGGGGGATTGGTAATGAGATGGGATTAGGATTGGGATTGATTATAAGATGGGATTATTAATGAGGCGACAAATCCTTTCTCATGTTTGTTTTTACACATGATTAGATCATGAGATTGTTAATAACATGTTTGTTTTGTCTAGGATAGGATTAGATCATGGGGTTTGGTGGTTTGCACAGCTGGGAGGGGTTTGCACAGGAGAGGAATCCTTCCAATCCCATGGGATAGGATTGCCAATACCCTTGGGATGGGTGATCCCATGCTTTTGTGGGATTCACAATCTCATGGTATTAGCAATCCCCCCATTTTTTGCAACACCAAACAAAGTATTAGAGGTCCCACACGATTCCCAATCCAATCCCATCCTCCAACCCTGGTATCAAACAGGGCCTTAGTAGATAAGAAAGGAAGCTCATTAATCCTAGTCCTAATAGTCAAAACAAAGCAGCAGACAGGCAAGGAAATAAGCTCAAACATGTTATTAGTGTAACAGAGCAAGTAATAAGATCGTGAACAATGGATGTGGATGTTGATGTTTGTAAGGAATAATGTGACAAAACATGTATTCAATATCGAGTTGTAATTTTCTATTTCTAAGTAGGCGCTCATTGTGATGTAATTTGATGTTAGTGTTTTAACAACGGCATTCGAACGAGAAGATCAATCATGCGATCGATCGGCTTCTCAATCGAGTAACTCGATTTTAGCACAGGCGGACTAAGGTTTTAAACAAGTTTCGAGCATAGCGATTAACAAAGGGATCGATCGGGTTCTTACTCGGTATCTCAAAAACAGATCTACAATGTTCCGATCAATCGGCTTGCAATGCGATTGATCGGATGATAACTTTATAAATATATGCCGTCCTTTTAAGATCTAGGGTAACTAAGAAGCCGACTAAAGAAAAGTGAGCCGTCCCTTTTGTTCACTAATATATCAAAACCTAGAGTATTGATAGTGCATCTTGAAGCACTTTGTTCATGGATTATTAATCAAAGCTTCAAGAGGTTTCTACATCTTCGATCAAGTTCAATTTTCCGATCGATTTCCGGAAGAACATTTGGAAGGCTCGTGGATTCGAGGCAGCGGCAATTAAATACTGGGTGCGGTGAACGAGGAGTCGACAACCGATCTTAGGTCAATTGCGAGGAGTCTCAATTGTGAGTAAGGTCGTTTTGTAACCGCACAATGATTTTTATAGTGTTTGATTCCTTCCCGTGGTTTTTGCCCATTTAGGGTTTTTCCACGTATATCTTTGTGTTCATCGTTTTTCTTCAATTCTTATTTATTTGCTTTAGTTAATTGGTAGCAAAATAGGAATTTCATTTGGTATCAGAGCGGGTCGCTCGTAATCTATAGGAATTTTTTTTCTGAGCGGATCCTTAGTTACGATGAACAATAGTTTGAATATGAACCATCATTCCAGTCGCGTCCCAATTTTGGACGGTGAGAACTTTGATTATTGGAAGTCCCGAATTAAAGCCTTAATGAGATCAGTTGACGAGGAAATTTGGAAATCATGTGTGGAAGGGTACAAATATCCCACAAAGGTGGAAAACAATGAGACCCTCCCTAAATTAAGGACTGAATTATCCACTGCAGAAAAGGTTGCGCTTCAGGCAAATAATCGTGCCTTAGATATACTTTTCAGTGCTGTAGATGTGGTAGAGCACCGAAAAATTGCCAACTGTGAGATTGCCAAGGAAGCGTGGGACATCTTAGTCACATGTCATGAAGGGACTTATGTGGTTAAACAACAAAACTTCGAGACTTACCACCTGAGTTTGAGACGATTAGGATGGAGGAAGATGAGACATTTAATCAATATTTCTCAAGGCTGATCTCCATCGTCAACAGTTGTGAAACCCTAGGTGAGCCTATTCCATCTTTTCGTGTTATTAAAAAGATTTTAAGATCACTCCCTGAAAGATTTAAAACCAAGGTGACAATGCTTCAAGGTAAAGAAAAACTTAAGGATAAGTCTGTTGAAGAGGTTGTTGGTATCCTTCAAACTTATGAAGCGCAGATATGTTACAACCTAATCGTACAAATCAAAAACGAAATCTACTAAAGCCGATTGCTTTTCAGTTTTAAAAAGATAATACCGATTCTGATAGTGATATTGATCTTGACTTTGAAGCTATGACCTTATTCACCAAACAATTCAAAAAACTTTTTTTAAAGAGACCTGCTGAAAATGAGTTTAAAAACCAAAATTCTAATAACAAGGGAAAAGGTGAATCTTCTAGTGGAAGAGGAAAAAAGGGAATAAAGGGACCACCACCTTGGCCAAAGTGCTTTGAATGTCATGGGTATGGTCATCTGGCCCATGAATGTATCAACAAGCTGAAAAAGAAAACTAATTATAAGGCCAATATTACTTGGGATGATGACAACAATTCTGAAAGTTCTGAGGAAGGCAAAGAAGAACACACTAATTTTATTGCTTTTGGTGCTTCGTTACACTCTCACTCTCAGACTAGTGATAAACCCAGAAATAATGTGGCGCAAGAGTCTTCAGATGATAGTGAAAATGAGGATGGCAGTGAGTTTGATGATGATTATGACTTGAGAGAGTCATATGATAGGCTATACTGTGAAAGTGCTAAGATTAACAAAGTTAATCTCAAACTAATAGGGAAGTGTCAGGCAGTGCATGTGGAGCTAGTGAAAGTGAAAAACCAGTTGGATGAACAGCAAGAACTTCTTATATCAGTTACAGGAGAAAGAGACAAACTTAGAAAGGAGGCAGTTGACTATAAAGCAAAAATTAAGGCCTTGGAAGAATTGAACAATGACTATGAAGGTAAGATTGAAAAATTGAATAATGAACTTACTAGTGCTAACTGTGTTTTTGAGCGAATGAATGCAGGATCTAAGGCATTGGATGATATGTTGAATAGTCAAAGATCACCTAGTGACAAGAGCGGACTTGGCTTTCATGGAGCATCAGTCTCTCAACAGTCAGAAGAAAAGGTATATGAGAACAAATCCAAAAAGGTAACTTCCAAACTACATTCAACACCTGTCTCTCAAATTAACGCTAAGAAAGGTCACATTTTGAAAGATGTTGAAAACCATAAGTTCATCCCCACATGTCATTACTGTCAAGTTAAGGGTCATATTAAGCCAAACTGCTTTAAACTCCATGGCTATCCCATCACTAATCATATTCATGCTCCTCAAAATATGAATAATTATGACCAAATTGGAAACATGAAACCTAGACCTCATCATAAGAAGTTGCATGCATCAAATATTTCACATACTCACGTAGCACATTTTCATAATTATGACAAACATGTCCCTACATGTCATTTTTGTGGTGTGAAGGGTCATATTCGACCTAGGTGTTTTCAACTTAATGGGTATCCACATGCTTCTTTCGATCATTTTAATAATTATGAGGGTAGAACCCATAGAACACAAAAGCCTCGATGTATGGTGAATCAACAGGAAAAGGTCATGAATATGAACCCTAAACATGTGCATAAAATTTTTGAAAGCGTTGAGAAGGTCAAGACTAGACCTGCATGGGTGAGGAAGTCAGATTTGAGACCTTATACAGATTTATCTATCAACACTCTAGATGATGTTGGATCATCCGGAGATGTTGACCTATCCTTTTGAGGGTTAATTTTGGGTCCATAGTCTAGGTTGATCTGTATTATTAATCTTGCACCTTTATGTGTTAAGTCGTCTACTTAGGTTTATTATTTTCTAATTTAGTATCCGATATTTCTTTTTTATTGTCATTTGTTTTATATGAGTTTTTAAAAATAAAATAAAAAAAGACATTAAGATTTTGAAAAAAAAAAATAAAATAAAAATAATAATAATAATTTTTGTGGCTTCATTCTGTTCGAGTTACTATCATAAATTTATCATGAGCATGGACACTATCAATACAACATGTGCATATGTTGTGATTTCTCACTCTTCGATGCATTTAGATGATGAGTGTTACATGCTTCATTGCCGTATGTTCGCCACTATCTCACAAAAATGATTGATTGCTCCTTATTCACGTTAGTCTCATGTATCTAGCCAATTTCTTGTGTTCATCCCCTTGAGATTGACCTATGGCTACTATTTCCTTGTGGTTTTTAATTTAATCTTTGCGAGAGCCAATTTGTTAGTATTATATTGTTTACCTATCCTAGGCGTTCATTGAGTAACTTAGGACAATTGGGGTGAGGTACTCTCCTCCGAGTGTTCGCGTCAAAGATGGATAGACCTTGTGAAGGTATTATTGGACCATTCGCTTAGTAACCGGGCATTGGGTATGAGGTACTCTTACTCCCAATATTCGCGTCAAACGGCAGTGGGGTAAAAGAGAATTTTGGTGTTTGTGCTGCTTCAAAAAAAAAAAAAAAAAAAAAAAGAAGAAGAAGGATGTGACTTTGAGGGGGAGTATTTAGCTTGCTCATTCGTTAATCACATTAAGGACCTAGCTCGGTTTGACTTCTTGAGGAGGTGTCTTGAAACTCCTATTATACATGAGAACCGAACTTAATGAGTTGAGCTTGATATGATCTTTGTGATTCACACACACACATCATTCTTTATCATTCGTTGTTGTGTTGCATTCTTAGTCGATGTCTCTAAAGTGCGTTTCACGATATTTGTTCGTGTTTTTGTCTTAATGTGTGTATTCATGGTTATTAATGGTAGTGATAAGAGCTGGTGTGTCACATGTGATCCTCTTCTTTTATTTACTCATATTTTTAGTGTTACTTTTGCTATATAAAAATGTCGTGATAAAAAAAAATTAATATTCATTGTTTGAGGGGAGTAGAATACCTGGCAAAATTAATATATATTTCTTGATTGAGGGGAGTTTCGGTGTGCTATGTCATTTTTGTCTTTTTATCGTTTGTTTTGTGTGGTTTGATTTCGTGAGGGGGAGATAGTTTGACAAACAAGCTTATAGGAGAAACCTCGTTTGTGTTTGATAATCTTGGGGCTACTTTGATTTGTCACCCACACATCTTTGTCATCGATTCGTTTAAATGTACATTTATGCTAGTATTCACCCCTCTCATAAACTTCTTATTTGGTTGCTTCTATTGGTCATTAATTGTTTAGTGCTCTTCCACTCGCATTTATTGTTTTATCATTTATCCTATTTGCCCTTTGTCACTCCATGTCAAAAAGGGGAGAATGTTGAAAGGGGGGGTAGGTTGCTTATTCTAATTGCTTATTCTAATGTGGTTGGATGTTGAGTTTTATTTGCGTCTCTCTAACTCGATTTTCTTACAACTGGATTTTTGAATTCATTTTTTTAGGAGAGATTTTCTTTGTAGTGTGTTTTGTAATGGAAGTGCCAAAGGGGAGATTGTAAGGACCAAATTTCCGTGTCGTCTTGTTTTTGGCAATTCCATGTGACAAAACACATATTCAATATCGAGTTGTAATTTTCTATTTCTAAGTAGGCGTTTTAGAGTGGAAGGAATCTCATTGTGATGTAATTTGAGTGTTAGTGTTTTTAGTCGGTTGTGACGGCATTAACGAGAAGATCAATCATCGATCGATCGGCTTCTCAATCGAGTAACTTTGATTTTAGCACGAGCGGCTGAAAGAGAAACAAGTTTTGAGCATAGCGATTAACAAAGGGATCGATCGGGTTCTTACTCGGGGTATCTCAAAAGTAGTCTACAATGTTCCGAAATCGGCTTGCAATGCGATTGACCGGATTGATAACTTTATAAATATATGCCGTCCTTTTAAGATCTAGGGTAACTAAGAAGCCGACTAAAGAAAAGTTCCCTTTTGTTCACTAATATATCAAAACCTAGAGTATTGATAGTGCATCTTGAAGCACTTTGTTCATGGATTATTAATCAAAGCTTCAAGAGGTTTCTACATCTTCGATCAAGTTCAATTTTCCGATCGATTTCAAGAACATTTGGAAGGCTTGGATTCGAGCGGCGGCAATTAAATACTCGACAACCGATCTTAGGTCAATTGCGGAGTCTCAATTGTGAGTAAGGTCGTTTGTAACCGCACAATGATTTTTATAGTGTTTGATTCCTTCCCGTGGTTTTTGCCCATTTAGGGTTTTTCCACGTATATCTTTGTGTTCATCGTTTTTCTTCAATTCTTATTTATTTGCTTTAGTTAATTGGTAGCAAAATAGGAATTTCAATGTTGATGCTATGTTGCATTTAATTATCTTTTGGTTGTACACTCATTATTTTAGGTCATCTTAATCGCTAATATCTAATCACGAATTCTTATTTAATGATTTGTGTTAGTTGTATTTATTGGTTGACTTATCCGTAAGGTTACAAAGGAGGAGCAGACTTGGATGGGCGGCCGTTTCAACGCCAACAACGAATCGGCCTTCGATGCAAAGTCCAAAAACACATCAAAAGAAACGAGAAAAAGATGGGCACTCAACGGAAGGCTGATATGGTGCAAAGAACCCCGTCCCGTCTTTTAAACTCTCTTATACTCTTTTGGGACATGGTTTTCATGGCTAATTTTGATTTCTTTTTGCGATTTTAAAAGAGAAATTTGAACTAGTTGATTAGGATTTGATAACTGATGTCAATTGAGGCTGTATTATATTTGTCTTTTGTTTGAACTCGTGCTTTTAAGTACATGCATTAACTAGTGTATTTATATTATAGGTTTGCATAATCAATTACCGCAATATCCTTTTTAGGTTTGGGGGTGCTGTCCTTGGACACCAAAACCTGACCGGGTGTCAACAATAGGGGACACCCAAATTTTGGTTTTGAATGAGCTTTGAGATGAGTCGAATAGTGATTTTTGTTTTGTTTTTTTTAAGTTTAGTACACCCGAAATTTTGCAACTTGCATTTGAATGAGCTTACATGAGTCGAATAGTGACTTGAATTTTTACTTTTCAAGAATTTTGAATTAATGATCTTTTCTAAACAGACAACATTACGAAGTGAGTGAAAAAACTTAACAAGCTTAAAAAAAAAAAAACACGAAATTCAATTCTGTTTATGCGGCAAGCCGACGTTAAACAAATTTTCAATCAATCGAACACGAATTCTCGACTTAAGGAAGTTTGGCAGGTTTGAATATTCAAACCACAAATTTTCATTTCCCTCATGGTTAATTTTCAATTTCTTCATAAGCAAGTTCCACATTAATTTCTTCAATTTCCCTCGTGGTTGATTCACCTTTTGTTGTAGTCCCAAAACTTCTTTTTCCAAAATTACAAGTCCTCTTTTTCCTTTTCTCTTTTACCTAAAGTCCCACCACAATCTTTTCAAGTCTTGGTCATATACCCTTTTTGTAGGTGTAACGCACCCTCCGCAGTCCCCATATATATTCCATCCTTCACACTAAAGTAACCTTTATCCGACGTGTTCTTTCAATCGGGGCTTATCTTTGTTAGGTTGTCTATTTTTGGACTTTTATTTAGTATTCCATACTTTAATTCATGAGGCTTTTTAGGTACGTTACATAATTTAATTATAAAGCTGCAACTTGTTTTGCATTTTTTTTATTATACAAGTTGCCACCCCACTACTTTTCCTAATAAACTTCCCTCAGTTCCGAGAAATTATTATATAAGCGCCACGTGGTGCTCCAGGCCCCTTCTCCACCACACATTGTGGCGGTCTTACCATAATGTGTGGGAGAGAAGGGGCCCGAGACACCACTTGGCGGTGCCCTAGGCCCTAATCTTGAAGTCCTTCATATGTTTCACATATATATAAGCTGAGTTTGTCATTTGATAAAATCAACATTTGCTAAAATCAACGGTTGATTTTAGCAAATTAGCAAATGAGCATTTGCTAAAATCAAATATTTTAACAATGTTAAATCGTAACAAGGCTAAAATCTTTGATTTTTTTGCAATGTTAAATCGTAATTTTTAATTTGGAAAAAAACAACTATTGTAAATGTTGATTTTAGAAATTTAGAACTTTATATATTGTGAAAATAAATCCTAACAAAACCACAATTGATTTTAGAAATTTACTCATTTGCTTCTGATTTTAGAAATTTAAATTTCTAAAACCACAATTGGTTTCATGTGAGATTGTTGCTTCTGGTTTTTGTGGTCCTTCCTCACATGGACTACTCATCATTATAGGGGACTAGATGTTAAACTGTTTCCTAAACGCTTGAAAAAGGATTGCCTATGTTAATTAGCAGACAATAATGTAATAAATGTCACAAATTTCAAATTTGAGGCCTTAAATAAAATTACAGGGAAAACATCTAGGCATATAAACAAAGAAAAATGCTAGCTAAAATTAGTCAATTGGGTTGTCGTTAAGGTTTAAAAAATACATTGAACGTGTGAAAATGTATCGGATATGTGAAAAATAACACTGTAATGTGTATTTTTTTTTTTTTTGTCTTCTTATTTATTTGTTGTGAATAGAAGACCCTTGAACAAATTGTGTAATAAGAATTTGAGATAAGGGTTTGAATCATTTCTAGTCCAACATTTGAATTGAACGATACAGTCATCATCTACATCTTATATCAATAAAATTAAATAGACGGTGTAGACGAAAATAGTTTTCTCCCGGAGCGGATCCATTTCCTTGAAACAAATTATGTTCATTAACCAGGTGTCTATTAGACATTGCCCATCAAAGGAAAACCAGGTGTCTATTACGTTCACTTGCTTTATTTTCTCACCTGGTCCTCGCCTTTAGATAACTTTCCTAAAAGTCCCAATGAAAAGGAGAAAGAATAAACCAATACACACCCACGGTTGCCCCAGGGCGAGTGTCCGACTTTAGGAGTAATCCTTTGGTCAAGAGTTTGATTTTCTGTAAGGTGAGTACTCATCTTAAGTGGTGGGGACCGAAGACGTTTGGTGTAAGTTACTGCAAATCTCAAGTTGATGTTTGGATTTTGGATCCAATTGATGGTTTGTCTAGACTGTTCCTCGGTTATAAAAAAAAAAAAAAAAAAGTAAAGAATACTGTAACCAATAGTAAAAGGAAATTAAAATCTGAGCAGAGTTCACTTCTTCTCTTCTGGCTGGCCTCAATTATGGTGGAGAATGAGTGTGACTAGGAAAGAGTTGGGGGTGACCCAATTTGGCCTTTGTCGTTTTACCCACGTGTCCGGCATCCCATCAACTTCGGCTTTTTCTCCAATTTCAGACCAGTGCTACAACATGTGTATATATATGTATTTAACAAATTATATACAACACACATTCCATATCACATCATCAGCTCTCTCTCTCTCACTCTTACAGAAAAGAAATAGAAACCTGACGGCCAGAGAAAGATTGAAGGGTTTAGAAATGGAGGTGGACTTGTGGGCTTCAAGGGTTCAATCAGCTAAGCACCTCTCTGCTCTACAAGCTGCTCGTCTCAACCACCACTCAGGTCTACAACATTTCATCACACCCTTCTTCTTGCAATTTCTTTACCCTTTTTGCTTTATATATTTGTGAAGTAATTTTGTTATGTTGTGTGACTATTAAGAGTTCTTCCTGAGAGAGTTCATTATCTGGGTTTGAAGATTTCAGGGTCAAATATTCGTGTTGTTTGTGGGTTTGATTTGACCCAAACCAACAAACAAGAAAGATTTTACACCAAGAACAATCAAGCAAGAAAGAAAACACTTACACAGAGATTTCATGCAGTTACCCAATTGGGTAATTAGGCATCACGCATCAAATTAAAAGAGGGTACTGGTTAATCGGCTGCGTATAGCACATTATATATCTAAGGGTTCTTTTGTTACCAATTAGTACCGTGGTACTTGTTTGGGTTGAACACGTCATAGCCAGTGAAGTGGTAAACCAAGTCCGAGTCAGATTTCACAAACCCAACAAGTGGAATTCGGTTTAGGTTTTGGACCTGTATTGCCTTGTTTGAATATTGTTGGTATCAATTCTCAACAGAGTAATCCAACTTATTGTTCCTTTTGTTATTTAGTATTACGTACTGAGTCTTTGAATTGATTAGGATTTTAATCTTGAGAAGTTTGGGTGCAAGTGACTCAAATTTTGATCTTGTCTTGTTGTGTTCTCAATACATTTTCACTTGTGACTATGAGATATTTTTTGTCTTGATAGAGTGGGGAATTTATGTTGTCATTTATCAGTTTGCACTTGAGTTTCCTTGTGTTTAGCGGCCCAAGGTTTTTTGCAGCTCAGGCAAAAAAGGGTAGGGAGGTTGGATGATTGGGGGCCCTTTATAAAAGAATGATTTTTTTGGTGAGCCTTAAGCAATAGGCTAAGAGGCCTAATAGTTGAGCCATCTCGGGCTTGCTTTTTGTTGTAAGACCCTAATTATAGCTCTTCTTATCGGAATATTCCTCTCCTGTATCACTGGTCTGTGATTCATGTAGGTTATAAACCTTATATATTCACGTCTATCTCAGACTTTTTCTTGTTTGAAACAGATAATCATTTGAACATGGGTGGTTCAGAAGGAGATGACGATTCAGGAGCTTACTTTCCGTGTCCTTTCTGTTATGTCGAAATTGAACTTCGCGCTCTGTGCAGTCATTTGCAGGAAGAGCACTGCTTTGACTTAAAAAACGCGGTACTGCATTTATTCATGTTGACTACTCTAAACTCGGTATTTCCGTCTTTTGTTTTGTTTTCAACATGTGGCATTAGTTAGTATTTTTTGTTTTACATCCACTACTGACAAACACCAGTCATTGTGCCAGTCGTATCTTCATCGCGTTATTGATTGGCTCACGTTATGGTGCAGAAAACATGTCATTCGACTTCTTTTTTTAATCTGATTATTTTAATCACTTTGGTGTTTCTGTTTCAGGTTTGTCCTTTATGTGCTGCAAATCTAGGGAAAGATGCAATTGGACATTTTACGGTGCAGCATTCTCATTTAGTCAAGGTGTTATTTACAAAATTTTGATCTTTGTAGAATTCTAGCAAAAATTCAACTTTGCCTTTAACACTGCTATGTTTTTTGCAGAGGCGGAAAAAAACTCAAAAGTCGGGCTATTGGAGTAGTAGTTCCATGATGCTGGGAAAGGACTTGCGAGAACTAAGTTCATTTCTTGGTTCAAATTCAATGAATGGGAGGGAAAGTGTGCATGGCTCTGCACCTGATCCACTCCTCTCACCATTTATATGCAATATACCACTGTCAGACCCTAAGGGTAACCAGGAAGATGAACGTTCTAGTACTACTGCCTCAACTGCTCCTGATGTGCCAAGGTACTTTCCTTTTGAAGCAAAATAATTTCTCTTACCAGTATAAGTATTGCTAAATAGTTGCCAATGTGCTATGTTACATGGACTTTCTAAACATATAAAGGATCCGTGTCAGGCCCTCCACTTGGGTGAGGGTATTAGATAACATTTTGGTTGGACATTCATCTTCGAATCATGTTTAGTAGTAATTCAAGATTACCATCTAAGTTGAACTACCATATGTCCCATGATATGCTATAAAGAACCTTATCTATTACATAGAAGGTATGCGTTTGGAAACATGAATATTTTGACGTATCTCTGAGTACCTGACATGGTGGTTAAATGAACTCTACACTTAGACAAATACCTTCGCCTGACATCCATGTTAGAGTCCATGCAACATAGCTCAAATTATTAACTACGGAAGAACTAAAGCTTGAAATTAGTGTTTGTCAAATGTTGCTGGTATGTGAGTTCTTGAATCAACCGAAATAGTATTGACATGAGAACCAAGAAGCCATGAGAGGGAAGGTCAATCATGAATTGTTTGTATTTGTTGAAGGTGGGACATAAGAAATGAAAGGCCAAGCTAGTAAATATCTTCGTTTACTTTATCAGCTTGTAAAAACCTTATGTAAACCATGTGGATAACTTGTTACTTTTGACTGAACAGGCTTGAGGACTCTAGGGAGGAATGATATGATATCATCTGTCGTAGTCTTGAACCACAAATAATTGTATATTTGTACCCAACCATGTTGTAGTTATTTAACATTTGGGTTACTGGATAGATTCACCCTACGTTGCATCTTATTGTTTGATTTGTAATTTCTGAATAGGTGACTTTTATAGGTCTTCTGGCTTTACATAGGAAACTTGAGATTGCTTGAAAATTGTGTATCTAGAATGGCTAAGAAATTGACGTTTTATAAAGCCAAAGGTGATTCAGGATGTGACTGATAATTGCAGCCGTCACAGATAATCGATTTTACCTTCTTTGTAACAGCCATATTTAGTTCAAATATCAGTCATCCAATCACATTCATTAACGGTGTAGATTGCCCCTTTTAACAATATGATCAAATCGTTCATGAGATCTCTATTTATGTATGTGATTCACACCACATGATCTAGTTGATATTATCAACTGTCTGATTATCGATCGCGATTGATAAACATCAATGGTCTTGATCAATCGCCACACAAGCACGTGGCATGTGTCCAAGTGCCAAGTGCACCACTCTCATAGCGCCATAGTGCTCAAAGCACACATGCATTTGCATGGTTGATAGTGTTTACCCTCATCCGCCGAAGCATTGTGCCTAGCCCATGCTTAGTCTAACTAATCTTATAGGTTGTTTCTAATAAATCTTTCCATATTATTCTCTTTTTCCAATGTACGACTCAAGTCATATGGCAAGTCAAAACTTTATCATGGCAAGTCAAAGCTTTATCAACACCATTTGGAAATCCCCAAGTTAAATGGCAGTTAGAATGACTGGTAAAACAGTTATATATAACTGTAGGAATAAGTTAGAGAAGTGGGGTGGGAGTAACATTTTTTCAGAGAAGTGGCTTTGGGCTCCGGCCTGATTCCATTTTGGAGGCAAGTTGGGAGAAGCTTTCTGTCTGACCCTATGGTTGGGATTCACAGGAATACTGTTGTTGCCTGAATCTCATGACTCTTTATAAATGTCGTAGGAATCTGCTACGGTATTGCTTATAAGATTAGGATTTCTGGCCGGAGCAAAAGTTACTTATTGAAAATGCTTCACTGCATTTTATGAATATTACGAAGTCGACATTCTCTTTTTCTTTCCTTTTCTAGGATTGATCTGGGAATGTAAGATTACCATGGGCATGGAGCATGGGATTACATGCATCATATTTCTTGCGATGGTAATTTTGGGTTGGTTAGATAGCCAATAGTCACTTTCCTATTCCAATCCCTTCTAACATTGGAATTGTGGGGATCTGAATTCACATTCCTGTTGGGATTTATCAAAATAAATTGGGTTTGTTTTGGGTGTTTTATCAAAATATTCCTTGTGCCTTGAGAAAGCTTCTTTATTTTAGGGTTTGTTCCACATTGTCTATTTGGGAAAATGTTGAATGGTATATATATATATAGGAGCACATCTATTAAGTTCACCTTGTTATTAAGTGGCTTCGCACTTAACTAGCGAAGCCGGTGCTTCGCACCCATGAACGCTCACCCGCGCGCCACACGCTGGCGTGAGCGTGGCAGTGGGTTGTGTGGCTGCAATGTGGCGCTTTGATGGCGCACTTTGCAACTTGGCAGGAGGGTGGCGCTGACATGGATCTCGCGTGGCACACGTGGGACAGTTCGGGAATCAGAGTTTAGGTACCAGTACCCCCAGTTCCGTACGGAAATGTTGCAGGCTGTTCAGGCACTGTTTCGGATAGGTTGTGACCCTATTTGGAATGGTTATGACTAACCAAAGGCCATTTGACAAATAGGTGCAACTCCATGCGAAAAAGTGTGTTTGGGGTCTATAAATAAATCCTAAATCACATCCAGTCAACATACATTCATGATCCGAAACTCTGCCGAAATTTCTTTTGAGTTGCTTTGTTGTTTTGTTACACCGTTACTTTGCAGAAACAGTGTTAACAAACCCTTGGTTCTTTCGATCACTTTTTAGGCTTGGTATTCTGTTCGCCCTTCGTTTGTGCAAACGTAGGCAGAAGGTCTTTAGATCAGGTTTCGTTGTATCCTCTAACAGATTCGCTATCAACCCGGTGCACACCAAACGGTGGGGGCGAATACTGTTTTCGGAATAGAACATTTTCCATCAAGGAGTTCATATTTCCGAAGTACCCAGTTTCTGCACCAACAATTCCCACCTCCCTCAAGATTCCTATCCAACTCGAGTCTGAGAGTAAAATTTTAGTCGTATGGTTGCGAAATGAATGCAATGGTAAAACAAGAGCAAGTTAATGCATAAAAATGCAATGGCAGCGCTGATACAAACATTTCTTTTTATGCAGCACTATTGCAGTTAAGCCGGATGAGTTTCGAGAAGAAGAATATGAAGAGAGAAGGCAAAGAGCCAAGTTCTTTCAACAATTGATCCTCTCAACCATTTTCTAGGAGCTGAATCACAACTTTCTGGACAGAGGTTGGTTGCTAACTCAGAAGACGAGATTGTAGTCCTGATGGATTAGAGCAGTAGGATACCAACTAGCATATTATGTAGTTCTGCAAAAGAACTCCAGAAAGTATCCGTGTCGAGAGTACTGGTAGTGGCGAAGTATAGGCTACATGCATATCTTCCATTCTTCCCCTGTATGCCTGCTTGTTGCGATGGATAGCCTCTATGTATATCTGTGATCAGCCAATCTGTCTGAAGTTCCCGTTATATATGTATGGTTTATGTATTTATCTCGGTATTATTGTGTATTGGAGGCCTTTAAGGAACTGCAACAAACCTTGTTCAACTATTTTGTATTGATTACGGGAGTTAAAAACTTGTGCCCATTTGTGCGCGTGTGATGTAGTAGATCGTCGTTCATTTACATGACAAAAAAATGCAACTGGACTGACTTGTGTGGACTGAAATGTTGAATATCACACACTTGTCCAGTTTAGCAAATCACACACTTGTCCAGTTTAGCAAGCAGGCATAAGATAGGTGCAAAATCTAAGGGACCGATCCCAAAATCCGCAGTGCTATGACACTTCTACAAATACAGTACGTTGTATATATAGCAGCAACCCGAGCGATGCACAGGGTTTATAAGTGTCATTCACTACATAGACAAAGTGACAAACCCACTAAGGGCTCAATTCTTCGTCACATTTAACACTGAGAAATGCCAAGTCGTCGGACCTTTTAAACGCGAATCCTTCTTTTTTTCCTCTCCAGTCCCACTCGCGAATCCTTCTTTGTATGATTATAATGCTCTTATTGGTTGAGTCCGATTTTGTTCACCCACCTAAAAAGGGGTAAACGTTACCCACTTCATTATTGGTTGATACTCACAAGCTATGTTACCTTATACTACTTGCCTCGTATCCTTAACCAATGTTACTAAACCTTAAAAATATACCCAAAACACAAATTCTTGAACAATTAATAAAACGATGCATAAATTTGGTCAAGCAATTCGCCTGTCTCTTCCGTGGAACTAAAAAGTAAAATAATATTGACCTAAATCGGATAACACATAGGAAAGACTTATTTACAAATGTGTTGGACTTCTTTCAAAATTGTTGTATTCTTGTTTACTTTGTCGATTTAAAGTAGTTATGGACATCAAAAAAAGAAAAGAAAAAAGGGCGCATACTCTAATTAATCGATAATGATTTTCTTTTTTCAAAATGTGATTTGAATATACTCAAAAGAGGCACGACTTTAAGATTTGTGGACATTTAAGTACTGTAGTGCTCAACTTAAAAAAAAGAAAAATCGGTTGGAGTCTTAAAAATTTTGGTTGGAATTCCTGTCAAAATTATTACAATAGAAAGTAAGTAGGTTATGATTTCAAATCAAATAGATAACCTTCCTATCTTAATTTCATTTGCATTTTGAAATCATAACCCTAGTTCAACCATGACTTATTAAGAACCAGAAAGGAGGAGGGTAATATTCATCTACTTTTTAGGTCGGTGAAAAAAATTGAACTCCTTATTAATAGACTTGATATTTTTTTAGTAGCAATAATATATAATGCACATCACTACCAATATTACAGGCCGGGCTAGGCCAGACTTGATTTTAATGCATATTCCTAAGGTCATCCCATTAACTAAACGGGCTTAAAACTTAACTCAGCCTGACCCTATGAGCCCAAATACATTTCCCAAACCCCTAAAGAAACAGGATGGGTTGGACGGGCTGCAGGCCAGTGTGCAACCCCACATTACACGGGCTGCGGGCGAGTGTGCACCCCTACATTACAGCATACCAAAGATTACCCCTTCATCATTATTTACATTTGGGTGTAATGTATTAAAATGGTGAGTAAAAAATGAATCATCAAATTTTTTAAACCCCAAAATCAAAGTCCAGGAACATCTATGGAACTGTTTCTCATACTGTGGCTCTTTTAAGGCTGTTGTGGCCATGAATTTTGAGAATCTCTCTCAAATACTTTTTCTTAGTCAATGAAATTCTCCAGTTCATGAAGCCAAAAGGTACTCACAAATCCAACCGAAAATACAAGGATAAGAACAGACTACCATTCTAGCAAATAAGACAATAGTAACCATAATCCATAAGCCAAATACTATAATCCAAAAACACTAACTAGAATCTCTCCCAAACACTTGCTCCATATAAATCCATAAACACTTGGGTGTTTGGGAGCCTCTCTTTTTGGCTTTTTTCATTTTTCAATTTGCATTTTTAACTTTTTAGATATGGTCAGAATATATTATTGAACCTGTAAAATGTTTGAGAGATATGAGTGCAAATTATGCATAATGCAATTTGCAACAGGAATAGTGTTTGAGAGAAATGTACAAAGTACATTCGGTAGGTTTTTATGTTAACCAAAATACATTTTGTAGGTTTTTATGTTAACCAATTTGCAACCGGACTCCTGCATCTCACTAGGAGATCAAGAATTCGAATCTCCCCACCTGTGTGTAGGGGCTTTTCCTTTCTTTGTTTCTGCCCTATAATGGGCTTATTTATTGTATTGGTTAAGTTGTTGGGCTTGTTGTCTCGTGAACTCTCACAATTGATCTAGTGTTCCAGGGGTTTGTACTTCATATGTGATGTAATTGATCTCTTCTATCAATTGACAAAAAAAAAAAAAAAAAATTGAGAAAAGTGAAAAATGACAAGTCAAGAAAACTCCTCCCCTACTTCTCTGCCTTTTGCTCTCCTTCAAAAACCAAGAAAAATGGGAAACTGGGAAACGAAAATCAGATAAGCAAGCAATCTTCCAAACACCCCACATCATAATCCAAACTCAACACCTAGAATCACTCCCTAGAAAGTACCCACTCGAGTCACCAAGACAATGTTACAAAAACCCACTTGATTTATCCAGCTTAGCATCCTTGAATCTGCAGCCAATACCACTACACAGCTAACTCAACACTTCACAACTAAAATAACGCATACTAATAAGAAATAGTAATAGTAGAAGACTATTAACTAGGATCATAGCACTTGCAAACAATATTCTGCCTACGGCCTTCCCGTCGGTCCCATTGCCCCACTTGTGTTCACATTTGACCCTGAACAGTGTCGGTATCAACTCATTGGCATGCCTTTTACTCGTGTTGTTTCGGTTAAGCTAAGAAAAGGAAACATAACAGAAACACTTCCGAAACATTTCTAAGGCATAGCTGGAACAAAATGTAAATGTTAAGAAAGGATTTGGGAATATATGAAATGTCATCGGAGGATTATCTGTTTCGGTATGTTTCATATAATCTTGCCTGTTTCAGCGCATTTCAGTATGTGTTGGTGGAAAACATTGACATTCTAGGATTCTACCACTATATCGTTTTGGTCTCCTAGAAAATGAAAGACTGGCATTTTAGATGAATGGAAATGAACTTTCATCCCTAGTGTCCCCAATTGAAGCTGCTGCAACTGCTCATACACAGAAATAGAAATAGAAATTTCATGAAGCTGCACTTCCTGCTACAGCACAAATGAATTGAAAGGTCAAACCAATACTAAGAGGGGTGTCCAAATTGGGACCTCGTGCAGAGACAGCAAATAGAACGATCAAAGTGCAAAAATGTTAACCGATCCAACGATGAGAACCTATTTACCATAAACATGAAGTGGAATTCAAACAACGTACTGGCTACTTGAGAGGCTTAAAGCCTTAAACTAGTCTGGTCTGTAGAACAAGATTGTCCATTGAAGCAATGGGGCAAGCAAAATCAACTATCAGAAGGTAAAGAGTAAAGACCAGTAAAATGAATGAATGTACACATGCAGTTAACTTACAGTGCTAAGATCCGTCCTAGGAGTCTAGGACACAAATTCTATTAGTCCACAATATCATCATCATAAGCCCTGATGTCATAAGTTCAGCAAACAACTAGAAAACTTCCAAGAAAACTCGTTCTTATATGAGATAATGTTCATCATTCTAGTTTGGTCTAAATTTACAAAGATAAAATCAAGTTTATATAACCTATCTTACTCAAATTTGAAAGCAAGTTTGCTACATTGATTCTTCCCTCTAATTACCCAATAAACCAGTGCGATGGTATGGAATAGAAGTCAAACCAAGTCAACTCCCAAGGAAAGTATGCATTTTAGAGGTTGAATACTGAACTGCAGAGTATTCCTATTCAATATCCTAGGAGGGGTGTGCAAACAGGGACCTCGTGCAGAGATAGAATACAGAGAATGGGATGATCAAGTGCAAGCAGACAAATGTTAACCCTTTCAAAGACGAGAGCTTGTTCTACAATAAACACAAAGTAGAAGCTAAAAAAGAATGCTGGCTTACTTACGAGGCTTAAACTATCTGGTACGTGGTACAAGACAGTTCATTGAAGCAATGGAGCAGGCAAAATCAATCAATAAGATCAAAAACAGCAGAATGAATGACTGCAAAATGCAGTTAACTTCCGTACCAAAATCCAACCTCAGACATAAACTTCTCTATTACAGTTACATAACTCATATCATCATCATAAGTCCTGATGTCATATGTTAAAAAGAAAAAATTACCAAACTTGCAAGGAAGCTCTGTCTTATTTGAGATAATTCTTCATATTTACAGTTTTGCCTACATTCCAGTGATAAAACAAGTTTATCTAACCTACCCTTGACTCAAATATTTGAGAGCAAGTATGCTACATTGGTTCTTCCCTCTAAATTTCACAACCAAGGCAATGGTTTGGAATAGAAGTCAAACCAAGTCAACCTCCCAACGAAAGTTGTGCATTTCATAGCCTGAGCACAGAAATGCACTACCTATCATTATTTCTATTCAGTATAAGCACTGCAAATGATCTTTAAAAACAACAAATTAGCTTTGGGAAAATTACCATGGGCCTCATTCCAACCTATGCTCATCGCTTCAAGCAAGTAAAAATCTAAAAAACTTGGTGGTCTGTAACTCACAACATCCTAGTCAATGGGCGGAAAAAGTTAATTAACATTACATCATGATTAAAATCTGTCCAACTAAAACTAGCAAATGGCACATAACAGCCAAAGATGAAAACTTTTGGAAATGTTTATAATATAACATTGGGATTGCGTTTAAGGTAATAGAGACATTGGAAAAATGAGACTAACGAAGAAGTGCTCATCTTGGTTTGGGGTTTGTTACTCAATAATGGACTGAATAACACCAGCTCCAACAGTCTTCCCTCCCTCTCTGATAGCAAATCTCATCCCTTGCTCACACGCCACAGGCATTATAAGCTCAACCACCATCTTGACACGGTCACCCGGCATAACCATCTTAGACTCCTCATCCTTATCATTCATGATAGAGGTCACCTTCCCCGTCACATCGGTAGTCCTCATATAGAACTGTGGCCTATACCCTGCGAAAAAGGGTGAATGCCTCCCACCCTCCTCCTTCTTCAACACATAAACAATGGCTGAAAACTTGGTGTGTGGAGTAATACTTCCAGGTTTAGCCAAAACCATCCCTCTCTGAATATCATCCCTCGTTAACCCTCTCAACAGCAACCCAACATTATCCCCAGCCATAGCTTCATCTAGTAGTTTCTGAAACATCTCAACCCCAGTCACAATCGTATTCCTCGTATCCTTCAAACCCACAATATCAACCGTTTCTCCCACCTTAACCGTCCCTCTCTCAACCCTTCCCGTGGCAACGGTCCCACGACCCGTAATCGAGAAAACATCCTCAACAGCTAATAAAAACGGCAACTCAATTTGTCTTTGTGGAATTGGGATATACTCATCAACAGAATCCATTAACTTATAAATCTTGTCAACCCATTCATTTTCACCCCTTTTAATACTAGGGTTTGCCATTAAAGCCTCCAAAGCTAAAAGTGCTGAACCAGAAATGATAGGGACATCATCACCAGGAAACTCATACGAAGACAAAAGTTCACGCACTTCTAATTCCACCAACTCAAGCAATTCTTCGTCATCTACTTGATCTTGCTTATTAAGGAAAACAACCATGTTAGGAACACCCACCTGCAGGGATGGACGCAGAATTTGAGTATCGTGTAGGCAAACTTCACAAAAAAATTAAGAACATACCGATATCAATTATGGTGATACAAATTGCAAACATACCATTTAAAAATATCATATAGTGTTCCATCTCAATATAAAATTAAAACATGCAATCGTGTCCAATGCTGTTTCATGTTGTCAAATGTATTTATAGTGGAACCTTGCAGGCAGGTGCTAGAATATAAAACAAAACATTGGGTGGGCGACGGTGGCGGATGCAGAATTTGTGTTCAACGGGCCCAAATCACATATATTTCTTCATTGATAACAAAACATATACCACACGAACATATAGCAACTTGCTCAGCCTGAGGAAGAGGCGAGATTATGTGTGTATACGTAGCCACCAATTAATTTTACATGTGTGACAAAAAAATGGAATGACAACTTCGAATTTTACGAGGTTTTTCCCCAGTCATGGAGATTTTTGAATAATTTTTTTAACCCAAGAACTACCAGGGGTGAAATCTACAGGAACTCTTCAAAATTAACCACTACAATTAGTGAAAATATTTGGAGTTGTGCAAGGGCCTGGGCACCCCTCACTCCCTTGAGTCCAGCAGGCGAGCCTAAATATTTTTCAAATGACTACGAAAAAACTACTATAGTTGTAAAGAAGGGCTCATCCGCCCCTCGGTCCATCCTTGTCCACCTACCCCTCCACCAGTTTATTCATTCAATTTCCACTAATAGAACAGCTAAAGAAAACACGAACAAGCTTGAAAAAAAAAAACCAACAAAAACACCCACCTGTTTGGCAAGGAGAATGTGTTCTTTGGTCTGGGGCATGGGTCCGTCAGCACCAGAAACAACCAAGATTGCGCCGTCCATCTGGGCGGCGCCGGTGATCATGTTCTTGACGTAATCGGCGTGGCCGGGGCAGTCGACGTGCGCGTAGTGTCGGTTCTCGGTCTCGTATTCGACTGTGGCGGTGTTGATGGTGATACCGCGCGCGCGTTCCTCTGGTGCGGCGTCAATCTCGTCGTACTTCTTGGGGACGGAGTTGCCGTTGGCGGCCAGGGCCATGGTGAGCGCGGCGGTGAGGGTGGTCTTGCCATGGTCCACGTGACCGATTGTTCCAATGTTCACGTGGGGTTTCTTTCGCTCGAATTTCCCCCTTGCCGCCCGTACGGTGAGGGAGCGGCGGTGGTGGACTAGAGTTTGTGGGGTTGATAGGAAAGAGGTGCAGGAGCTAGAGAGGGTTTTTAAGTTGGTGGGTTTTGAACGGAGAGTGTGAGTTGAGGAGGATTGGGAAGGTGAGTAGTGAAGTGGGTATATGAGTTTTGAAGAAGTGGCTGCTGCTGCTGCTGAAATTGCCATGGTTGGTCTGGTTCGCGCAGAGAGAGAGGATTAGGGATTGGGTGGATGAGGGGAGGAGAGGGAAGAGACAGAGGAGAGAGAGAGAAATGGGGGTTGTGTTATCTCTGCCAATAGTGAAGACAGACCTCAAACGGGTCCTAAATCTATCCACCCATTTCTTCTACCTCCTCATAGATTACAATGACCAGGGGTAGCATGGAAATATCTGTGCAATCAAGTTGGTTTTTGGGTTTTCACCCCTGGCGCCCTATAGTGCTGTGAAATCTGCGTATTAACGGTGGTAACACGTGACAGTATGAAATGAAGATGTCGGAGATGCAATATCGGAGCGGGATTATATGGTTCGTTAGTGACCAAGTGGATAAAGATTATCCGCCTAATCTCACTATAACTTCTATTAAGTGATATCTCTGCGTAAGATGGTGTTACCGTTGCACTCAATATTACATAGCGGCCTACTAAAATTTTGTAAGAGTTTCGCTTGTGTAGTTTGACCAATTAGTAGTTATAGTTCCTTCTAAAAAAGACATTTGTTTTTGGTTCACTTGGCAAGAGATTATTATGTTTTTTGGTGTTTGGAAACTAAACAAATTTCCATAAGAAGAAAAAGGGAAAACAACCAGATACGTACTTCCTTGGGGCATCTTCAAGCACAAAGTGCCTCACAAAAAGAGGATGCTATGATTTGCTGCGGTATATACGACTGATTTTTGATCCTGTTCGATTGAGGATGAATTTTGAATCTTCAATCACTACTCGACAGGGTTTGCTCGTGTCTGCTCCCTCCTTGCCAAAAGACCAATTGTTCATACGGAATTGCGCCGGTTTGTGTCCATCGATTGGAAAGAGAGGAGATTTGGAGGAACCAAACTTAGTGCAAAAGTACACTCTCGCTATGTCAATTTGATTCGTAAGAGTTACCAAACTTTAAACTACCGCAAATTCCAGTTGATTTCAGAAATCAGTTCATGCTTCCTTATTTCTAGCTTTCAAACAAAGGTCCCCCGTCATCCAATTGTACAACGCTTTAGCGGTTCCTATCCAGTTTCCATTGTTCCTGAAACACTCTTGAGCATCTCAAATCTTAATCATGAGAACCTAACTAAAATTAACTATGATCAGAGCCAGTAATCCTTGGATGATTGTTCAGTTGAATCGATACAACATCCAACAGGTAGTCTCCACAATGTCTTGAGTAGTGATAAAGACACATGTCCGGATATAGAACTGGACATAGTTGTGTCCGGAGCTGTTCGATGCGCATTGTCCTCATACGATGAATGCAGGCTCCATACGGATTGTATGTTTCTGGACACAGCCGTGTCCAAAGCATTTGCCTACTATCTCAGCTGTGTCAATCTTGCCACTATTGAGTCTACAATATTTCCAACAACACAACCATGTGATGATCACAATCTCATGAAAGTTCCACCTCTCTTATCTAGTATTTGTCAATGCAAACCACAGCAGATCTTAGAAATGCAGAACAAATGCTCATCAAACACATAAGGCACCTGCTCTGCATTACATTATACTACAATGATATAAGAATGCTCTTATTACATTAAACAAGATTGCGGAAAGCAAAAGACCAGTCACAAAATCCACACAACCATAATTTAATTTGGATTTGCACAAACAATTTAATCTAAATAAGCTTGCTTTGAGCCTGGAGAAAATATGTAACTTTGTTCCTGCCCAGCAGAAACAATTTCTCGGAATTGACAGTACAGAGAAGAAATTTTTGGGAATTGCAGCGGGAATTATAAACGATAAAACAGAGACTGAGGCGATATTTAATATGGGAGTCAAAACTCAGCCGGTGAAATTCAACTTTTGCACTCACATAATAATAACTTACCTAGCTATGAAAAATCATGCCTGCGGAAAAGAATCAAAGTTCCGCATCAAATGGTTACATTTCTGCAACTGTTTCTGCATCTTCTTAACTATCTTTGTTCCCAGCAGATTCAAATTCATTTATTTCTAGCTCATTCATGTCCCAAGATCGCAAAATGACCTTACGGCAAAAAATACTCAAACCACTCGAGACTCAAAGCACCCAAGGTTCATTTGCGGGTGTACATACGCACTCTGTGTACAGAAGCATTTATTCTTCTCTAGTGTTGGCTAGACGTGCATGCACATTATGTGTAGACATGTGCAGTACTCGTAAGATGGAATGGACTGGGTGCATATCATCTGTGCAAATAGGTACATATAGTTCTAACATAATGAAGTTGAGTAAGATGCCTAGCAAGAATAAAAACAATGCTCTGCTAAATCAGCTATTCATTTGTCCGGTGAAATGCACCTATATTGTATTGCATATCATCAAATAAAACAATATACTATTGAAAACAATGCGATTATGTGTATGAAGAACAGTAAATTATTCTCTTCATTGGCAGCCGAAACAATTTTATCTGAAGGTTAAAGTGTCTCTTTCCCATTATACTGTCCATATGTAAATGCTCTTATTTTGTGTCCATAATTAGAATTACAATCCTGTTTGTGTCCGACACATACTACAAAATGTCCGACACTTCTTGGCGTCTATGATTAAGAGATAAATATGCGATCCACACTTTTTGGACGCGTGCAAACATGTGACTATCAACCATATTGGAATTTGACATCTCAAATGACATAAAAAGTTGAAAAAACAGTAATTCTTATAATTACCATATTAAATTCAATTGGAATTTGTTAAAGGATTTTTCGAAGATTTCTAACTGCGCCCATGTCTTACGTCTTAAGGATTTCTCGAGTCCCATGTCAACTAGATTCTTCATAACTTATTGTATCTTAAATGAGTATATAATTTGGGACGTAATACCTATAGTGACATACACACAATAATATATTTAGACCCCATTTTGATAGTCTCATTTGGGGATTCCAACTTTTTAAGGGAGCATAATGATTACATCAAAAATTGTTTAGCTTTCTAATTATGCCCTTTCAAAAGATGATTTGATTGATGTAGGTAGAAGTACTTCAATTTAAACATAAGGGTAATAATGGAACTCAAGAAGTTTCTATGGTTAATTTTGGAAAGTGGACATGTATTTTTGGATGTTCCAAAAGGGAATATGGGACTATAAAATGGGACGAAGGGAGTATAACTGAATATATCCTCTACTTGTCTCTGTCCTACGTTTTAAATAAATAATGTATCCGCGTGTGCATGGCATATACATGTCCGTATCTGTGCTTCTTAGTTTACAGCAATGTAGCAAAATTAGATGTGGGGTTTATGATCAAGAAAGGAAAGGCAGCCAATGATCACTTCTTTGAACATAAACTTCTAGAAGCAGTCATGTAAAGAGCAAATATATTTCATTGACGCAACGTCGCAACCTATATTTGTCAAAATAAAAGGTGGCATTGCCCAAAAGATGTTTACCGCATTGTCCCTCCAGTAAATAATAAGTACTAACCATAATTGTTAAAAACCTAAGACACAGGATATTGTGTCTTACGATTCGTATCGTCTCTTTTGGAAAACGATACGTATCACATCTCGTATCCTATTCTCATAGAAATCCTATGATACGTTAGCATATCCAACAATATATACGCGTATCTTCGGTACGTATCCTACAATTACTTATTGGGAAAAAGTTGGACCTTATTTTAAGAAGTGGAACCCCAACGCATTAATCTAAGCCGTTTGATCTAATTATGGCGACATTCAAATCATTTGATAGAAAATTCAACCTTAATGTATAACTCTTTTTTTCTTTGCCTAACTAAGACAATAGAAAGCCTTAGTGTAATAGACCAATAGACCCCTGTTAAGAGACTTGAAATTTTGCATTTTAATTTATGATTTATTTTTTTAAATGCAATCATAGTTTGTTGATGTTATTAGGTATAATTACTTTTTAAATGTATACTAATTGCTATTTTTTTAACATAGTTGAAGCATAAACTAGATTTATTTTTAAACACAAGAAAGTAAAGTTCAAACAAGCCCGAGTGATAAAGCCCACAGGTTTAGATATTATTGAAGGTGGTTATAGAAGCTCTAGAATATCTAGTTTCTAGAAGCTCTAGGATATTCTTGTGAAATATCTAGATTTTTTTGTGAGATTTAGTCACATGTGTAGTCCTAGAATCTACCTATTTATCTTGTATGAAAAATATCTTCGGACTAGAGCCTTCCATGGGGTAATATAAATAGGGATGGATTCTAGCAAATACTCTCATCCCCAGCCTTATAGTATTTCTCCATTTTCCAAAATCTTGTCCAACTAAACTTTAGAAACTCCTACTCTTCCAACAAACGTATCATAAGATATGCGATGCGTATCCCGATACGATTTATACAATGGAAAAAATGATATACGATATGTATCCCAATTTGAAAACATTGGTACTAACTGAATTCAATCCCAACAAAAAATGTCCATCATTAGCAGTAAATTCAATAGCAATGGAGAATCAGAGAAAAGATCAAATCTATTAATTATAGACATGGTGCAAAAACTTGATGCAAAGCACAACAAACATTAAATTCCATTCTTACCTATACGCACACACACACTCTACAAAAAAAAAAAAAACAAAGATTCCATTCCAGGTTGGTACAACCGTGGTTAGTCGGTCCAAGAATACATGCCCTTTACAAGGAAAACAAATGAAAAACCACAAAGTGGAAAACTTAATTTATGTCCGCAGGCAGAATTTAAAGGCCATTAGTGTTTCCTGTTGCTAATATAAGGACAATGAACCTTATGTACAAGTATAAACTTCTTTAACATTTGATGACTCGTATCAACTAGGGATAAATGTACAAACACATTATCCTTGTGTATGGATGACAAGTAAAGATGAATTTGGCATTGGCAAAATGTAGATGAAATCTATGACATCGGGCGAAAACATCTCACCTCAACAGCAGCATACAATTGTCTACGTTTCCACAAAGAAGACCATGTTGGTTCCTTTGAAAGAGATTTATCAAGCAAGATAATCACGACCATAAAATTCCTCCCCAAGCTGCAATTTACATCATGGTACATTCCCAAAATTACATCAATACATTACCCATGCCAACTGCGGTGTCCCTTTACAAACTTTGTCATATTCAGATCCAAATATACAGTTTCCAGCCACCGACTCCTTCTCCCCACTTTGCCACCGTAGAAATACTGAGGGTTTGTGGAACATCTACAAACTTTTTGAGCACGAGTAGGATGATTGCTAGAATCGTATAGTTATCCACAGGTCAAAACTTCAATATTTGAAAAGGAACCTTAATTAGCAGAATTCCCATCAGTACAGGGCATCTACCAGCACATCTTTTACTCAGAAATCTTCAGCTTACAAGTTCTTAAGACTTGGTGACGAATTTCTGGAGGATTTCCCTTCAAGAGATCTAATACAGCTAGCTCATGCTTCCTCTTCAGTTCATCTAGCTCTTTTTGTTGTTCACTCAATAGACGCTGAAGTTTCTCCACAGTGATTCTAACATCATCGGATTCAACATCACTTATTGTTTCATTGTTTTCTCCCGATGCAAGTGGTCCATTGCTGGAAAGAATGTCACTATCCATGTTTTTTTCGTCAAATGGTGAATTACTAGAGAATGCAGCTTCTTTTTCATTCCAATTATCATGGACCATGCGCTCATTCTCTTGTTGTTCAAATGATGTATCCCTATGTCTAAAGCCACTAGGATATTGTTCATTTTCTCCAATTCCGAAATCTCTGGTGGTTGGTGAATCTTCAAGAGACAAGTTCAAAGGACCAGACTTAATGGGAGAATTACCGTCTACCCCTTTGGGTGAATCTGACCAGTACTTCCGACCAGAAGGAAGATGTTCAAGCACAAGATTAATAGGAGGGGTAGTACAATCATTTGCTGAAGGAGAAACATCATCCTTAGTTTCAGAGCAAGTGGCGTCAGATGTTGCAACTTGATTACTGACATCATATGCAGAAAGTTCCGTGGGGGCCCAATCAGGGATATAAGAACGGATTTCTGAGTCAATCATTGCGGCAATAGTTGATACATCTTGATCTGTTAGGTCCAACTGCTCAACCATTTCACTCGCAACAGTGAGCGCCGTATCAGCCTCGGTATCAAATGGGAAGTGGATATTCCGAAAATGACCTGGGCCCATGTGGAGACGTTAGTAATAAAGTATATTATTGTCTTGAGAGGAAAACAGCAAAGACCAATAAAAAAATAGACAATACTCAACCTGTGGAATCTGCTATTCTTAGTTTCAAAAATATAGTGTTTAGGTCCTTCCTTTGACCCTCTACGCTGAAGTCTCGACTTCCCTCTGGCACAGGGTCCTTCAAATCTAAAAATTTCAGTCCGTCAAAAACCAAGGAAGAGCAACAGGAAAGGCATCAATTTGAAGTGATTTCTAAAAGTATACCTGCATTATTAGCATTCGGTGGTAGGGGTTGGCCACTTATTTCACCATCTTCATTGAACAGGAGAAAAGGATCCATCAGAAGTTCCTTTGCAGGCAACCGGTCAGACACTTTTGCAATACATTTTTCGATAAAAGCTTTGACTCCAGAATCCTTTACTTTTGACAATGCTGCTGGCTTGATTCCCTTTGAAAGAAAAAAGAGTACTATAATTAAAAGCCACTCTAATAGTAATTTAACACCCCATCATTCAACTCCCTCTTTAATACACACCACGATGTTTAATTTCCAACTATGTGATGGTGGCAACACAAATATTGAAATTTAAGAAGATAGGGGAAAAGGAGGGAAAAAGAAGAAACGTTTACCTTTATGATAAATGCTACGCCAAGCTCAATATTCAAATGAACAAATAAAAAACATAAAAATCTTTTCTTCATTCTTACCATTCTGATGTCCAAAATCCACACGGAGTCAACTTTACACTTACAGGTAAATAACAAAGTCAGATATTTTGCTTCAAATCGCCTAAAGAGGCAATATACTACACCACAC
This sequence comes from Vaccinium myrtillus, assembly GCA_016920895.1. Lineage (NCBI taxonomy): Eukaryota > Viridiplantae > Streptophyta > Magnoliopsida > Ericales > Ericaceae > Vaccinium > Vaccinium myrtillus. The sequence continues at coordinate 9,326,333 of CM029278.1, read as the reverse complement.
TAGGCTATTTATCCGATACTGGGAACTGATGTTAATCCATCAAACAAACCTTAGACAAAAGTCAGCCCTAAATTTGCACCTTTTTAGCAATCCTAGGTTGTTCAACCAGCACATATATCCACAGAATTGGATTGGCAAGTTATTTCCACTGCAGTAGCATAAAATGAAATTGGTGCATTCTGATCATCCTTCAACTAGTGGTATTTTTGTGGGCATAAAGTAAAACACTTGCAACATCTGACCACAAGCTGTGGTAAGCACTTGTCAGTCCACTTTCCTATGGTTGGATAATGGGCACACCCTTGGGCCATTCTATAGAAGGTTTGGGCATAGAATAGTCTATAACGTAGGGAGATCTATAAATGCTATAGTGGAGTCCACCATCATTAATGGTAATTGGAAATGGCCTACAAGTAGAAATTCGGTTACCCATGAGAGAATCAGTGAGATTCCAGCCAATTGGGTTCCTTATAGTGCATGCAGATAGAGTAATCTGGGTTCCTAATGCAAATGGTGGATGTAGCTCTAAGTCAATTTGGCATGCCATCAGAAGCAAGCAAACTACTGTTGTATGGCACAAACTGGGTTGGTGCCCTTGAAACACTCCCAGGTGGTCCTTCATTCAGTGGCTCGCCTTTCAAGGGAGGCTATCTACGAAAGACCAAAAAAAATGAAGGATGAGTCCTTTGATCAAACAGTGATGAATTCACAACCACATCTTTTTTGAATGCCTGTTCTCTTTTCAAGTTTGGCAGCTGCTAATGAGGAAGTATGGAAATCTTGGTGCTCTGAAGTGGCTACTTGATATCATCTCATGGGCCCTAGTTCACTGCAAGGGGAAAATCTTCAACTGTTGTGCTTAAGTCGGTCTTATCTTCTGCTATGCATCGTATCCTGGGGGGGAAAAAAATTGCAGCGTATTCCAAAAGAAAGCATCGATCCTTGTCTTGTATTTTTTTTTTTTTTTTGTGTGCGTGCGCGTGTGTGTGTGGACTCTCAAGGTTATACCCATGGTCCATGTTTTCTTGATTTGTTTCATAATGAACTAACTTAGCAAAAAAGAAACATGAAACCAACATTCAAGTTTACCCAAGTTCCGATATAGGATGGTTCTGCCCATTTTCAGAATTCCAATAGCACATTTGTATCCACTCAAGCAGCGATCAGTTTGATGAATGACAATCTATCAGGTTTATACATGAATCAAATCAATGAATGAGAAAAACATTTCTTCACTTGGTCCAAAAGTAAAATCTCAGTTAGAAAAAGGGTTGGCTTTTGATGTTTTCCTCTTAATACCAAGTGGAAACTCACATAATGGAAATTGGCATATCCTACTTTCTCACAGAAAGGATTTTCTTAGGGACTCTAAACTCCACAAGTTTGCAAGTGTGAAATCTGAATTTCCCAGATGAAGTAGACACGTGTAAAAGTAATTGAGAAGAAGTCACAAATGCCTTACCGATGTCACTTTCTTGTATATTTGAGCAGCATTTGCGCATTCAACATATGGGTAATCAAAGGTCACCAGTTCCAGCAAGCACATACCAAATGCATAAATATCTACAAGCACATTGTATTCCTCCTCGTAAAGCTCTGGTGCCATGAACTCAGGAGTACCTAATTTCACATTTACATTACATTATTGTACCTGCCCTGAAATATTCAATCGCAATTCCAATCCCCAAACAATGCAAACTCAACAGAAAATAAGTCCTCACCGATAACACTATGAGCTGAACGAGCCTGGTGAAGAATTGCAGCGAGTCCCAAGTCTCCAATCTTCACCTCACCTTGGTTTCCATTCACAAAAATATTGTCACACTTTAGGTCGCGATGGATAACAGGCGGGTCATGACTATGAAGATAGGAAAGGCCCTCCAAGATCTGCCTCGACCATTTCTTCAATGCCCTCAAATCAACGTGCTTATGTTTTTTCCGATACCTACGCACAACCCAATAAAAATATCAAACAAGAATCCACTAAGAATACAGAATCCACTAAGAATACCAGGTAGGAATAAAATAGCTGGAGATATGACAAAAAACATACTGCCGCAATGTCCCAGAAGTGAAAATCTCGGTAATGAAGTTGATATTTTCGCTTTTTGTGTCCACCCATGAGTTGTAAAATTTGATTATATTCTTGTGTTTGAGAGTCTTAAGCAAATGAACCTCTGAATACAATCGCTCCAAGTCCTCAGAATTCCGTAAGAGATCTGCAACCCTAACTTGATTCCAAGCTACTTCAATTCCTTCCCATTCATCAAATGCTCTATATCTAAATTCCCATAACTTTGGTCAAGGATAGCCAACAATTAACGAACTCGATCTCAAATGCACAAATACACTAGACTAGGGGGTTTTTGCTGCAGCTTATGATTTTTTTTTTCCCCCTCAGAAGCCATTTTAATTTGTTTGTCACAGCCTCTGCTTTTAGCTATTGGGCCAAAAACAGCTTAAAACCCTCATCTTTTAGAAGGTAAATTTTGATACTATTTCAGTAATCACTTTAACTCTAAAAGTTCAACTAAAGTCTACAGCAAACACCCACTACGGCAAAATTTCAACACAAAAATCAACATAAAGGATACACCTTTTTGAAAGCTCCTTTCCCGAGAACCTCTTTATACTGCAAATTGCATCAGAAAATCTCAAATGAGAACAACATTTAAGGAAATTAATGCGACAATCCAACCAAACACAAAGCTTAACACTTGAATCTATGATCAAGTATCAAGCATCAAAAATTTATCTTTTAAACACATATTCATATGTGCACGCACACAGGTGTACATATGAACATATAGCATATAAAAATGCATATATGTGGACTAACCCGACCATATCGACCAGACGGGTCGATCTCAACGAACTCGGTATCGGAATCGTCCGGTTCTGGTTCAGACGACGAGTCCTGGGGCATTGTGGGAGCCGAGTAGGGCAAATCAGAGTGTTAGGTAAGCGTAATTGCTGTGTATAACCAGATCAGCTTCAAATTGGGGTTGGTAGTGACGGTGTCACAATTTGGAAGACAAATTCGAGAAGAAACGATCCGAAATTTGCGGGTACGGACTCAAAAAGAATAGAATCATTGAGGCGCGTATGTATCGATGGATTCAAAGATGTAGAAAAGGAAAAAAATTACAGAGAGGGAGAGAGAAGAAAGAGAGAAGCAGGAGCGTGCGAGGAAGGGAAGCGTGCGAGAGACAGGGACGGGTTCAGGGTTTGTGACTGTGTGCTGTGCATAGATGCAGAGCACACGTGCAGTGCACCAGTTATGGGGCCCACTTTGGGTCTTATTATTTGATCCGAACCGTTTATTTTATTTGTCTCATCAAATACTTAGTCCACTTAAAATTTCAGTCATTGGACATATAGTTAACTATATTTATTTTCAGAATAATCTATTTTTCTTGGAAAAGAAATAGTTAGAGGAACCGTTGTAGCTTTTTTTTTTAAAACTGTAAGTTGTATGCTCGTTGAGTATGTTTTCAGAACAGTACATTTTCCTTGAAAAAGAAATAGTTAAAGAAACCGGTGAAGCTTTTTTTTTATTTTTTATTTTTAAATAAGTTATATGCTCACCGGTCAAATAGTTAACTATGTCCGATCAATCTTAAATTTTGCATGCACCAAGTACTCGACGAAACAAACAAAATGAACAGTACAAATCAAATAATAGGACCCGAAGTGGACCTCATATCAGGTGCAAAGCACACACCTTCAACTTGCTCACATTAATTGGAATAGAACTTGTCATGTAAATTATTCAAAATAAAAATAAGCTTGATCTAACATAGATTATTATATTATTATATGAACAGAGCAGTTTTGTTCTGCTAATTTGTATTTCACATATCTTTTTTCCATTTGTTTTTCCTTTCACACCTTAAAATCCTTTTCCGCACACATGAAAATCCTTTTTCGCACTTGTTTCCAACTATTATAGGTGCTTTTTTGGCACTAAACTAGAGAAGCAAACATGTGAAATTTGAAGCAAATACATGAAACTTTTATTAACTACATTTCCATAGGGATCATTAGCATTTCTATTTATTTTTTTGTTAAAGTATGGACGGGCTAATTGGAATGCACAGATTAAATAGGATGGTTGAGACTTGAGAGGGGGAAAGAGGGGCAATAGGAAAAATTACCAAGTGCTCTTGGGTCAACACGTAATGGTGCTTTAAACTCCTCTACCCATTGATATTGACCCAAGAATAGAGATATGAAATCTCACATCTTGTGGACAAGGTTGGAGCACACATAGTGTTGTCTCAATGAGTGGCAGAGGCATGTGTAGACCAGTGTGGGCCTGTGCCCCCATTGGATTTTGGGGATTTTTTTTTTTTTAACGTTTGTAAAAATAAACATATTACAAGTTCAATTAGCATATCATCTTTAAAAAAAGAGAACTTATTTCATGTTCTTGGGGCGTCATTACGTGGTGTCACAATACCCTTTTTCTCTACATATTTATGTGGGAATCAAGACTCATGAATGTATGGGTCTCACCTAAAAATGCGATGGAAAAAGAGTATTAGGATACCAAGTGAGAATGCCACAGGGTTAATTACTTATAAGTAAGCCTCAATTCACCAAATGATGATTATTATCACAAAATGCAAGTCAAACGGGTCATCTTTTTACATTCGCATTTATTTCTCTTCTTAAATCTATCAATAAAACTTCTCTTTTGAGTTGAAGATAATTCATTGAGAACTATAAGTTGAATTATTTTACTTATGAAAAACAGGAAATTGTATAAAATTATTTTTGATTTTTCTCCATAGCTATTTTATATAATGTATAGTTAAAATAATTTTCAAATAGGAATATATCTTGAAGAAAAGTTTAAAAGAATTAGACATGTTTACTTTAAGAAAAAGAGAGATTTTTTCCCACAACAAAGAGGCGTGTATGGATTGTGCCTCCACTGATACATATTTCTTGCTACGCCACTGGTCCCAATAATGCTGAATCATTATTCGTGTTCTTTCATTTTCTTTATGACAAGTGATAGAAGAATACAAATATCTGAATTTTCATTCAAATTGGACACAAGCCGACCATAATAACTCTAACCGATAGTTTTATTGGGGGACAAGTACGTCAATAAGGAACCTCCATTCAAGTGGAGAAATGATCAGTCTTTTCTTTGGCAATGATTGACAAACATACAGCCATGATTTAGGAGAGTATAAAGATGACCAACCGAACTAATCTCTATTTTGTTAGCGTAACTTCAGTGGTGGAAGCCATTTTTGGGGTGTCAAATGTCATTTTTGGCTTTGCTACTTTGTTTTTTTTGCCATAATTTGGCGAAACTGCTCCACTGGTATCCATGCCAAATTTGGCTTCCTTCCCCAACTACCTTCCAACTACTCTTTTCTCAAGTAACTTTTAAATTTCAAACTAAAATTTTATATACTTTAACTATTGTTTAACTACCTCCTACTCACGATTTTATTAACTAAGTTTTATGAACCAACTAACTTTCTGCCACAACAATTTTCTATGCATCTCAACAAATTATTTTGGTGCCACATAAGAGTTTTTTTTTTTTTATCTACCTTTGCCTACCTAACTTTATTTGGTTCCACTTAATTTTTGTTTGTGGCCTTTGGATTGCTCTCAATGATTCTAGACCATTGGATTGGGCTTGTTGGTTTCTAAGAAGCAAAACCACTTGATTATATTTCCTCGCCAAAGATGCTACAGGTGGACTAAGAAATAAAACATTATAGCAATTAATGGTGAGGATTTGAAATACTTTTCACTGGTAGGAAAGACTCTTCCGGTCAAAGATTATTTCAAATTCACTAAAAACACTTTTGGGCAAAGATTATGTGTTGTCCACTTTTGTTGTACGTGTAGCATTTTTGTTTCCTCACTTAGGAAGTATCTGTTGGAAATAATCTATAGAATTTCTGTAAACTTATATATTTGGAGATAACGACATAACAAACAAATAATATAACTATACTACAAATATAAAGTAAGAGAGATTAGGAAAACTTATATTGATCGAGGCACGCGTAAAGCGCTCTCCTAAGAGAAGATATGTCCCTGCTTGCACCGAGTTGTGTGACATTCCACTCCCAAGATACAACAATCATCCACGGAAGCTTTGTGTGCAGCTAAAGCCTTTCCACACGAATCAAGAACCGCCCGTATGCTCAAAACAATAAAATCTATAGCTCAACGAATCTCGTTATATGTGTGTTACATATAGTTCATAGGTTTGATAAATATTTTCTTTCTACAACAACTCCTTCATCTTGTGGACTAGCCACCTTTATATAGAAAAAACAACCTCTCATGCAATTAACCATTGCATATAATAGGCACATAAATCCACAATATAATATCAGGGAGTTACGAATATTAATACCCGATAACCACCAATTTAATTAGCTAATGTAATTAGACACAATAAATTATTTTAATTAGATTTTTAAAAGCTTTTTCTATCAATCCCCCACAAGATTTAAAAAATCTTCCAAAATATAAAAGCAATATTTTTATAATACATGAGCATTTTTACTGCGCAATGGGTGTAGGTACCTTCCGGGTTTGAACCTACACTTAGTGAAAGTAAGTTCCATTTGAAGGCGCCACAGTGAACCAAATGTCTTGAACTGGGTCCTTGAGCCAAACTTCTGCTTACCCCACACACAGTACGGGCAATTCATTTTGTTTCTAGTCAGGTCTGCGCGTTACGGTCATGCGCACATATCTTGTGTCATGAGTGTCTTTAGGGAGTAGCCTAATCTCCCACAAAGTAGCGACCCCACTACCACACTCACTTAGGTGAGACCTTCAGGGTTATTTGTGACCAATACCCCGCAGAATACCTGCCTTGGACTCATTTAGAGTTAAACTCTTCCTCAAGCGTCACAAAAAAGATCACTATCACCATAGGAATGGGACTAGGGATACCCCTCATAAAAATGTCGTGATCTTTCTAGTCAACCTACAGTTTCGTTGTTACCCATTGAACCTTCTTCATGGGATCTCCAATCACAAAGGTTGGGTGTCCACTGTGATGACTAATTTATAGGCTTCAGTCCCAAACCCCTCGATGTTTTATCCGATTAGCCTGCGCACTAACCTTTATGCAAATAGCATATTACACTTCCTTTCTAGCATGCCATTTTTCCGAGGGACTCATCAAAAAATTTGATGTTCAGGACCCCACCAAGTCCTTTTGTTTTCGACTGAAGCAACACATAAATTTTTTGGATCCATAAAATGATCCAATTATTTCACCGAAAGCAACATCGATTCGAGGTAAATAAACAATCAATCCAATTCTCTCACCGAAAGCCATATTGATTCGAGGCAATATATATGCTTTGGATCTAGTACATGTACTTTGATCAATATAAATCGAGGCAACATCGAACCCACATGTTCCAAAATTAATCAAGGCAACACATTTTTTTTTATTTTATATAGGACTCATAAAATGAGTTTTGTCCTTTCTTTTGAATCGAAGCAACATATGTTTTAGACCCATCAAATAAACTTGGTCTACAAGGATTTTGACAATTTCCGTCCTCGGTAGCCAGTAGCCCTCTACTAGGAATCACTAATTTTAGTGACCAGTAGCCTTCTACTAGGAGCTACATATTGTGGCCAGTAGCCCCAATAATCTACTAGGAACCACTGTCTTTGTTTACCAACATCGCACTTCCCACTTTCATTTCGAGTCTTATAAAATGTTTTCTTGCCTCATGTTGGCCAGTGATCTTGACCCCCACGTGGAACCATTTTTTTTTCATTTCATAAATAGAAATGCACGCTTTCAGAGTTCTTATACATCTTTTCCTTCACATGACTAGTAGTCTAAGCATCTACTAACCGTCATGTGTTCTCCTCGTGTGATTAGTCATACCACTTCATTTGTTTCCTTCTCGAGATTCTTTTCTCCTTTCCGATCACAAGGCCAGTAGTCTTTTCACTACTAGGAGTCTTGTCAAATAACTCGTATATGCCATTAAAAATTATCAGAGCCTAATTTAGTTCCTTTCGAACCCCACATTTCAAAAATTTCTTTAAACCTTTGTCAAAAATAAGTTTAAACCACCACTGTAAATTGATTGCCTCAGTGGATGTTGGTAATGCTTACAAGCGTGAGATCATGAGGTCGAATCCCCATGGTACAATTTTTAAAATGAAGGTTTTTTTATTTATTTTTTTTTTAACACATGGATGAAGTTTGTAACTTCTCAATTCAATGTAATTAGTATATAGAGAAAATATTAACAATTACTTTGTAACCTCCTTATAAATACAAATAAAAAAAAAATGAACTCATAAATGTTCATGAAACACCTTCAATGCTCCAAGTGTTAAACCAACATTTCAAGAATCTATTTTCCTCATGATCAGCTTGAAAACAGCTTTCCTTTTCCTTTTCCTTTTCCTTTTTCTTTTTAGAAACCAACTATGAAATTTAAAAACGTTTTCTCTTCCACCGACTTTGAAGAGAAATTAGATTCCTTGAAAGGAATATTGAACTTAACCTCTTTTTCCCACATGTATCAATTTGAGATAACAACCTTTCTTTTCCAAGGAGTAACAAGAAATTTTATTTAGAACATAATGTGCTTAACAAAAATGTATTTGATCATCAAACAACTAAATCCAATTTTTTTTTCCCACACATCTCTCTCACCCCAAACCAGTTATACACAATTTTCCCATCGAGTCTGGTCAATATCAAGTTTTTTTTTCCATTCACAGCTAACAGACATTTCTCACATGTTGTACAGGACAATTAACGATATAATGTCCATATGCCAATAGCTAAAATTTTGAAATATAACAACATAATATTTAAGAGTCCAACAAAGAAATAAATAAATGAATGCATTCTCGGTCATTTTAATTATTATATGTAACTTCCGCCGATTAAAAGACATAATGAATTCACTACAGTCTCCGAATTCATATTGAACTTTAGTGTAAATCCGTTACCTAGACAAAAGAATCAACATAATTCATCCTAAGAAATAAAGACTTTTAAATGAATAGTTACAAATTTCTAAATACCAAGAATGAATAAAACAAAGTAGGAATACTACCAACCTAGGTTATGTTTGTAATAAATCAGGGCTTCTCTGTACCAACAATGTTTTTTTTTCCTTTTTCCGAATATCCAAAACTTCTCTTTTCGACGAAAAAGTGGAAAATCATTTCTTGCTTTAGCCCAATATTTAATGTTCATAGCAGTAAAAATTAAGTATGTGTTAGCCCAAGTCACGTTAACACAGCACCCAAAAGGTCTCCAATTTTTTACAGAAAATTCTAACATATCTTCTCTTAGATTGTTGGAAATAATCTATAGAATTTCTGTAAACTTATATATTTGGAGATAACGACATAACAAACAAATAATATAACTATACTACAAATATAAAGTAAGAGAGATTAGGAAAACTTATATTGATCGAGGCACGCGTAAAGCGCTCTCCTAAGAGAAGATATGTCCCCGCTTGCACCGAGTTGTGTGACATTCCACTCCCAAGATACAACAATCATCCACGGAAGCTTTGTGTGCAGCTAAAGCCTTTCCACACGAATCAAGAACCGCCCGTATGCTCAAAACAATAAAATCTATAGCTCAACGAATCTCGTTATATGTGTGTTACATATAGTTCATAGGTTTGATAAATATTTTCTTTCTACAACAACTCCTTCATCTTGTGGACTAGCCACCTTTATATAGAAAAACAACCTCTCATGCAATTAACCATTGCATATAATAGGCACATAAATCCACAATATAATATCAGGGAGTTACGAATATTAATACCCGATAACCACCAATTTAATTAGCTAATGTAATTAGACACAATAAATTATTTTAATTAGATTTTTAAAAGCTTTTTCTATCAGTATCGTCAATCTCTCTTTGTTCAAACACCCCCTGCTAACGCTCTCTCTTAGCCTTCCTTTCTCTCCCACCGTGAATCTCTCTTAGCCGCTTTGCCCCTCTCTCTCTCCCACCAATCATCCCCACCAATCACACACACATGCTTTCTCACTTTCTCATAACAACTGAGGTCCAATTAATGGAGGTTCGGCGACTGAAAACCAATTTCGACAATTGGAAATCAGATCCTTTATTTATCTATACCTCCTTTGATTTCTAGTATTTGAAATCAGATCCGTACTTTTTAGGATCAAGAATTTTTTCTACGTATTTTTGGCGTTTAAAATTAGATCTGAAAATTGTGGGCTGAAAATTTTGTGTATGTTATTCTTTGGAGAATTATTACTATGTCTTTCTCTAAATTCATGTTGTTCTTGATGTTTTAGGTGGTTGAAAAAAGGGAAGAAAAAAAAAAATCTGACGTGACACAAATAGCATGGGTTGTTTCCCTAGCCAAATTTGGTCGGAAAAATGTCTAAGTCATTTTTGGCCAAGATGAATGAATCCCGTTGGAAGAGGCGGAAAATGACAGGAGAGCCAAAAATGAGTATGTGAGGGATTTGGCTTCCCGTTAGAAATGCTCTTTCACACTAAAAAATACTTCTCCTATGTTGTGATCCCCCCGTGATTCTTGCCCTAGATCTAGCAATAGTGAACCCTTCATGAGTCATGAGCCAAGATCATTGACCCAAAAATAAAAACCTTTAAACAGAAATTATAATAAGACAATAAAAAACTGAAAGCCAGTTGTGGCACGTGGCATAGGGAACATATGTTTTTGTTCATTAATTGAAAGCTTGCTGTTGCAGTGAACTTTTCACAATTTTTTAATGGATTGAAAGAAACAAATCTTACCAGTTCCAAAAGGGGGAAAGAAAAAAAAGTAAATGCAAACCAAAGTACTAAAATATAAATCATGTTTAGAAAAGCACCTTTCATTATTATTAGTAAGATGTTCCCTACCAGCTAATCTGTTAAAAGAAAGATGCCAATCATGGTACAGGATATAGTTTGACTGATAAGAAGACTAAAAATTGTAAATTCCATTTTACCGTCTCAGTTAATACAATGAAACAAAGAACGTTATAAGAATTGCTTTTACCGTATAGTAGGTACATGTTTATATATAGTATTAACTTTAGAAATCACTTTATAAGTTCGGTTAGTTGGTAGGTTTGTTTCCCATATAATTGATCAGAGTAATTTCTCGTAAATTCTCTAGTACCAGCGTAGATGTCTATCTTGGACCGAACTGGAGAGGAGCTTCGTTGAACTGCAGAACCTTCTAGAATGACTACGTAGCGAACAATTATTGGTGACGTCACATGCCGATGTGATTACTTAGGATGTCATGTGCCCGTGTCGAGCACGCCTACTTAAAGAGCAAGTACATTGTAACCTATGAATATCGATCCTAGGGATAAACCCTAATAAGGTACAAACGGAATTCTGGATTCGAAGGGTTCATTGTGATTTTCTCTCTCCCTCAAGTATTAACTAGAGCGTCAAAGTGCCCTCCAGCGAGCGCGGCTGGAGTGACACCAACTATTTGCCAATCATGGTACAGGATATAGTTTGACTGATAAGAAGACTAAAAATTGTAAATTCCATTTTACCGTCTCAGTTAATACAATGAAACAAAGAACGTTATAAGAATTGCTTTTACCGTATAGTAGGTACATGTTTATAGTATTAACTTTAGAAATCACTTTATAAGTTTGGTTAGTTGGTAGGTTTGTTTCCCATATGATTGATCAGAGTAATTTCTCGTAAATTCTCTAGTCCCAGCGTAGATGTTTATCTTGGACCGAACTGGAGAGGAGCTTTGTCGAACTGCAGAGCCCTTTTAGAATGACTACGTAGCGAACAATTATTGGTGACGTCACATGCCGATGCGATTACTTAGGATGTCATGTGCCTGTGTCGAGCACGCCTACTTAGAGAGTTAGAGAGCAAGTACATTGTAACCTATAAATACCCTAGGGATAAACCCTAACAAGGTACAGACAGAATTCTGGATTCGAAGGGTACATTGTGATTTTCTCTCTCCCTCAAGTATTAACTAGAGCGTTGAAGTGCCCTCCAAGGAGTGCGGCTGGGGTGACACTAACTATTGCTCCATTTAATTTGTAGGTACTCGAAGCGAAGAGGAGAGTCGAATCTAAACTGAGAAAGACAATCGTGATCCACCACTCCATAATTGGATTCTTATCTGTAATCGAACGTCTGAGAATTCAAATCATTCAAAACACTTTTGAATATTTAGAACTAAAACAATATATGATACAACTCTTTAAGGGCGCCACATGGTCCCCTTTAATTTTATAGTCAGGACCCAGAATATGAGCTTCTACAACAAGAAGTTGTCTCATCAAAAGCAATGCAATCCAGATTCCAGCCCCACCTTTCCGGATTAACAAAACCTTTTGGTTTGCCACTAAACAAATGGGTTTAGCTGGTATTCCTTACTTAATCGCATCCCTTTCATCCCTCGGATAATAAAGCTTGGCTTCTTGTCCGGCCTTTTCTTTCAGAAATTGGCGAAATGAACAATTACACAACACGAAGGACAATCAAGTCAAGGAAAAATAAAAAATGCTAGACAGTCAATTCTAGAGCCCAAAATCGAAGTCTACGGGAGCAAATTATGAAAGAAATTTAGGTATGCAGTTTTTTCAAGAATACTTGATTTTTTATGAAACAAATTTGATAACTTGAAAAATTAATTGGTTGCTATCATATTACTAAACAACACATAATATCATTCTCACCACTGTTTTAATTATCGTTCAAATTTATAATTTTCTTAAAAATGTTTGGCGGAAGGATATGAGAGCCGGATATAGAATTTTGGGTGGAGGAGCATCTGGTGTATGTGTAAATTTTTGCACCCGAAATTGTTTTCGCCCGGATAAAATAATTTCATTGGAGGAGAATAAATTTTGGACAGGCTTTTGAGATGTCCAAAACGAGATAAACTTATTTATGGATGTGGCGCAAAACATGGGGTTTGCGTCACCCGGTGTGGGTCCCACTGTGCTATCTTAGCAATAATCTAAACTATTCATCGTGTAGGGCCAACAAAATAATGTAATCACGAAATTAGCTTGATCGGACATCGATAGGTATGCCAAAAGTTGAATTTTGGTTTAAAACGGACGGTCGGGATTTTGTCAATAGTTTTTAAGTTAAAATCCAGATCGTCCATATTTTAAACCAAAATTCGACTTTTGACATACTTATCAATGTCTGATCAAACTGATTTTTTTGTGTGGATACATTATTTTACAGGCCTACAAGATGAACGGTTCAAATTATTGCAATATACGCTCGGTGGGCCCACAAAAGCCAGTGGTGCCAACCCCATGGTTTGCGCAACATTTGTAAATAAGTTTATCTCATCCAAAATATATCTTGGTGCATAGATTACATGGATTTGGGGTACTATAGTGCATCATCCGCGCTACACTGTGCATCGCATATCACAGCCGTCCATCTTGAAAATTAATGGTCTGAATTCGCTAAAGCTTTCTTACTGGTAATAAAGCACTGTGACCGATAAGAAAGTGTCTGCGAATCTGAGTCATTAAAAACACTTTTGGATGAGTGGATGTGCACTGCATGGTGCAGCGCAAATGATGCGTTGCAGGATCCCCACACCTACAAAACATCCCTTGGGGGACCACTTTTTACTTTTTATCTTTCCTCTCCGGGAATTAGACTTTTTTTTTTTGGGTCATTCGTCATTCCTAATTTACTCGATCCCAGAATGTATGTTCTAAAAATTTAAAAGATACACTCTCCTACTTTATTGATAAAAATAATTACTGATGTAAAAATTTAAAATGACTTTAAAAACATAGACCAAGTAACTTTTCTCACTTACTAGCTAGGCATGCCCTGGTGACTTTTGTTCCTCACTCGGACACTGTGTGATGGAACTGTTTATTAGCCCTGTGTTCATTTCTCTTTATGTTTTATTCTGGATGATTTGTCTCTTTTCTGGACTTGTTATTCTGCTTGGACTTGTTGTACTGTTTGATGGTTAATAATATTTCCATCTCATTCTCAAAAATCAAGTAACTTTTAAATTTTTAATCCCCTTCTAATGTAATTCACCCTTCAATCATAACCACCTCCTTGTCCCTTTTATTATATCCCATTATACCCTCCAAAAATTTAATTGCCAATGAATTAGCAGTATAAGTTACATTATAGGTGGGATGACAATATCATCAGGACGAATTTTAACTAATTTTGATAACGGTTTTTGTTTTAGTTATATGTTTTATTTTTAATTTTACCAACATTTGAATCGAACCGAACTGTTGTCATCCCTTCATAGCTAACCACGCCAGCGTTTTTGCAGTTTATTAAACTCATTGAAGTTAAGAAAATCAATCCATAACATGGTTGCGGATCTGCTGTCCAGAAAACTCTGTCCCGTTCATCCGAGCCGTCCATTGAGTACTCGACAGCTCAGATTCACAGATGAATGTGTATGACTCATATTTGTTTGGGGTGAGATGGAATTTAAGCCGTTGATTTCTTGGATGGACAGTTCGGATGGACGAAACAAGGAGTTCGGACAAGAAGTTCGGGACAGCGGATCCGCTTCCCCATAATATTCACATAGGAAATCGCATATTAATTTCGTAATTAAAGGTTTGACTATTCCTTTTCCCCTCCTACACTTCATGTGCTGTCTCTGTATTCGTGGAAATCTATGCTCCAAATCTAGTGGCAACTCCACTTCTCTGCTTTTTACCAGTCAGGGGGGAATGAGTAGTTTAACTGAAAACACAGAATCAAAGATTCAAAACCCACCTCGGATTCAAAAAGGTTGTTTTGCTAAAAATATTAATCTAATGTGATGCAAAACGGAGTTCATCACTATTCTATTTCACGGTTCACATGGTTCTATGTACTATTACGGATGTATTTAACGTTCATACTGAAAATCAAGTTCATCAGATATCGGTAAAAATTTAGACTAATGCTTGGTCTAATGATATTTGTATGACAAGAAATAAACGGTCAAAGTCTGATTGTCTATTTTTCTTTTGACAAATATAATTCGTTTTAAATGGATACTACCAGTGTCCAATGAGTTTGATTTTTTTGCATGGAAATTAAACACGTCGAGACTTACAAATTGAACTGTTTGGATCATCAGATGGACTTGGAAACAGTCCTGTTTTGCGTCATATAAGGAATCACGTAGAGATTATCACATGAGAGGATCTTAATTCCGAAAATTGATGCCTCACGAGATTTCTTGTTCAAATCTTAAAAGCAAATGACTAAAATTTATTAGATTATTTTTATAAGGATAAATATAACGATAAATTTTATAAGGATAAATTTCGGACGCTGCTGGGTGTACAAAAAAAATGGGACAAAAAATGTACCGATCGCGTTCGGGACCCACTTTTGGGTCCCACACGAGTGATCCGAACCGTTCATTGTTCTTAAAATATTTTTCCGAGGGGCCCCACAAAATTTGAACTCAATCGGACGGTTGGAAGTGCTCGAACCAAAGTCTCACCGTTTGAATAAAAAAAATCGGTACATTTTCTGTCCCATTTTTTCTGTATCCGTATCTTTATCCATAAATTTCACTGACCCCCTGAGATTTCTGACTAATACACTGACCTTTCCCATGGTTTCTGAAAATGCATTGTCTTCCCTTACTTTTTAAACTATTCTCCAGATTCCCCCCTCCTAACTTCCATTAGTTTTCTAATTAAAAAGCTAGGGAGGGTAATCCAGTTTCAAAAACTACAGGGGAGATCGGTGTATTTGTCAGAAACCTCAGGGGAGGTCGGTGAAATTTACCCTTTTTTATAATCATCACAGAAAATATGAATCTGGGGTAGGGAGTAGGGAGTACATTTACCTGATTAATTTGCGGAGAAAACATGGGTCCTCCACAGAAAAAATAAATATAGTAAGATTTGAATTAAAAAATGGGTAATACACTCACACACTCATCTCCATCTCTATGCCAGAAGGTACCACACTCACACTCACTCGTCTCCATATCTATGCCAGATTGGAAAATCCATATTTTTATCTTCCATTAATGCATCCAAGAATACCTCTGTCACCATCTCTTCCTTACTAAATCTCTCTCTCTCTCTCTCTCTCAACCCAATTCACTCATCTTCTTCATTGTTAGTCCTTTCTGCCAAAAGGGTTCAATTTTTTCCTAAAAATGCAAGACCCAATTGCAATCCCAGCTTGTTTCTCAGCAGGTGAAAAACCCACTGATGATCCAACTTCGGTGACAAAATCAGGCCAAAGCGTGTACATATCCGTCTACAAGACCAAAATAGCCGATCAGAGCCGTTCAATCACAATCACATGGTGCAAGAATCTCCTCCTCCACGGCCTCTCTGTTTCGCTCCAAGGCCCCAACGGTGAGCCTCACTACAACACCTGCAAGATCGAGCTCAAACCCTGGTGCTTCTGGCGGAAACAGGGCTCCAAACGGTTCACGGTCGACGGGAAACAAGTGGAAGTCTTCTGGGACCTCAAGTCGGCGAAATTCAACGGCGAAACGGAGCCGTGCTCGGAGTACTATGTGGCTGTCGTTTGCGACGAAGAGGTTGTTTTGC
Source organism: Vaccinium myrtillus (assembly GCA_016920895.1). Taxonomy (NCBI): domain Eukaryota; kingdom Viridiplantae; phylum Streptophyta; class Magnoliopsida; order Ericales; family Ericaceae; genus Vaccinium; species Vaccinium myrtillus. The sequence goes on along the minus strand of CM029278.1, from coordinate 9,309,767 downwards.
TGATAGGTGATTTGAAGAAAGACGCGTATCGAAAGACGGGGTGTCGGCCGGCTTTGATCGATCCGGTCATGGTGTCGAGGAGAGAACATGTTTTTGCGAAGAAGAAGTTTTTGACGAGGATTAGGTTTCATGACAAGGGTAGGTTTTATGGGATCTCAATTGAGTGCAAGAATGTTGGAGGGTTGAGTACCAACAATGGGGGTGATCCAGAAATGGAGATTCAGATTGACGGGGGAATGGTGATTCAAGTCAAGCACTTGCAATGGAAATTCAGGGGAAATGAGTGTGTTTATGTGAATAAAGTGAGAGTTGAAGTGTACTGGGATGTTCATGACTGGCTTTTTAGTCCTGGGTTAAGGCATGCCTTGTTTATTTTCAAGCCTAATTTGTCGTCCAATTGCTCGCCGCCGTCGTCGGTGTTTTCGTCGCCGCCGTTCTCGTCGTTGGCGTCGACGCCGTTGTCGTCTCAGACGGGCAGTTCCGGGTCCGTAGGGGAAGGGTTTAATGGATGCGGGTCGTCATCGTCGTCGTTGTCATCATCGTCATCGGAGTTTTGCTTGTTTCTCTATGCTTGGAAAGTTGAGTGAAGAGACTGTAACAAAATTATATTTATGTAACACATTTTGGTTACTATCTGGTATGCTTGTTTTTGAGTACATAGACATTTCATTGAAAGAGAAATCGGAAAACCTATGGGTACAGACCCATAGGTACATAAAATGCACAGAGGTGTACAAGGACCCACTTGTGGGTCCCACACAGATGATTCGAACCGTTCATTCATCTTAGAATAATTTTTCGAGAGGCCCCGCGGGAAATCACCTCGATCCGATGTTCGTAAGTGGTTGATCCAATATCTCTCCGTTTCATTCAAACGAATCGGATAATCTGTGTGAGACCCACAAGTGGGTCCCCGAACACCTCTGTGCATTTTCTGTACACGTAGCATCCTTCGAGAGAAATGTTGTGATACATGTCATTGTCATTTCTCAGCGAAGTCAAGGAATAGTTGGACACGGGAAATAGGAGTATGAATGAGTTTCATTTTCAAGTGATTAATGGGCCAGCACGAAGTCTTTAGTTTAGTGCTAAACAAAGTTCCCAATCCTCCCGGGCGTTCTCAATTCTCGTTGTCGAGATTTTAATAGGTTGGAATACGTTTTAAAGACGCTTTCACTTACTCACACGAGAATTATGCAACTTAGATGGAGTGCGGTGAGGATGGAGAATTTTTTTTTTTGAACCAAGAAACATAAGATATCTATTTATGAAATAGAACAATTACAAAGTCGACAACAGACAAAATATGAGGAGACCTCACATTTTGCCAGGTGGCCCCAATGATAAAGTTAGTACAAACCAACAAGCACCAACACGTATGCATCCTCAAATACAAGTAAACAAACTGCAAGAAATACAAACCAAGGAACAAGTACCAAACAAACACCCCACAAGGACACCATGAAGCATAAACATGCCCTCAACGCCAACTAAACGAACCTGCAAAGAAAATAAAGGCACACGAACACAAGTTAGTCGATGTAAAACATGGCGTTGAGGGCAACAGAATGTGTGAGGGTCGCCATAGCTATCTTCAATGGCTCTCTCCCGTTTCCGCTTAGTCCCAGTGGGGGTGCTCAAAGCCTTACTATGAGAGCTACCAACTTTAACCCTGTTCACCTTCTTCCTTTTCCGATTGTCGAGCTGCATTGCCGAAGTGGGGCCACAGGCCTTCGGTCGATACCTCCATAAAGCCATAACCTTCTTAGATAGCAAATTTCGAATGCCTGCACTAGTGTCCTGACAATCCCCCCCTAACCCAACCAGATGAGACCTCCTCAGAACCAAGATGATGCGAATCAGGCACTGAAACAGCGGATACGCAACTGACCATCGAAGTTGAATCATCCTCCGTCTAAAGGGGGCTCTGAGCGACTACCTCACTAATCATCAGCTCATCAACTACTTCCACAATAAGATTAAGGTCTGTAGGGATATGCTCCTGCACTTTAACCACTACACTTGAGAGGCTCGGTTTATGGAAAAATTGGAACCTCCGACCAAACTTCGATTCTCGAAGACAATCGCGGCTAACAAGGAGAAAATTGCGCCCCATAATAACCTTCTTCTTGTGGTGCCCGTTCACTGGAGGATGAGCCCACATCACCTGACCATATGAACCCATCCCCTTATGAACCTCCAACCTTCACAGGCTTAATGGTGGATCCACAATTGTTAAAAGCTACACCACTAGCAAAAATTGTGTCGTAGGAATCTTTAGGCCCAACTTTCAAAGAGCTAACACCTTGAGCCTCACAATCCACCCGTTTAGAAGCACCCAAAGACAAATCAACGACTCCATGGTCATTCCAAGAGAAGCCTTCATAGGACACATCCATTGCCTCCTGATCCTCATGGTTTATCGAATCTGAATCTTCATGTACTTCATCCAAAGGGCCATAATTCGGATCACAGAGGTCCCTCAACTGATCTGCCTCCTTGGCCTTAGAAAACTGTGAATCCAATCCCCACTCCCAATCAGACTCATCATAATCATCATAACACAAGTCCCTTATCCAATCCATAGCCACAGAGGAAGAGGACTTAGCCATACTTTTATCCTTGCCTTGCTTGGTGAGGCGACCCCCGGATTGGCCTAACCTCAACCTAAAACCCTTAGCCATCTCCAAGCCAACAAGAAAACAACCCACAACATTGACCAAAAGAAACTGAAAAAGAAACCCCTAAATCTTTTTGAACCAGAGAGACTACACAAATCCAAACCTACAAATATTACAAATAACCCAAACCAAGCAAACAAACCACTACAGAACTCAACTACGAATAGGCCTAAAAATTAACCGGAAATATAGAAGCAAACTAGACCCCATAAAGCCCATTATACATGAACACAAAAAACCCCAAAGTTGGACAAAGAAACTCAAAAAAATAGGAAGTAAAAATATTGGAAGACTAGCAAATGAAGCCCCTGAACAACGAAATCCTCTACAATCCAGAATAAACTGATGGGAATGGAAATGAGTATGAAAACCCCCAAATCAAACACATCCTTGTGAATAGCTGGTGCGTAGATACAACACAGGATACGAAATCCAACCAAAACAGCAGATGCCGCTGTCCGGGACGATCGCAGAGCACCCTTCCCGGTCACTGTTCGACCACTGTAGAAGCCGCACGCGCGGCCTGTGTGAGGTCACGTCAGATCCACTCGCTGGGGTCCTTCTCTGGAACGTTCTCTTCGACCTGAAGGAATCCTTAGTTAGAATGAGATTCCCCAGGGTTCATGGAGAAATATTTTAGTGCAGGGTGAGCACCAGGTAGCAAGGCCACGTGGTGTCCGTCAGCACATCAGGGTCATCCATCAGTGTTTTGGACGGTCCAGATCTGTTGGAGTAAATTTACCCCTCAAAATTATAAATGCACCACCAAACAACTCAACATATCTGAATCGTCTAAAATACGGATGGACGGCTCGGATGAACCGACCGACACTACTGGCCTTGCCACCTAGTGCGCACCGGCACTTAAAAATTTTCTGGGTTCATGGGTTGGGAGGCAAGCACATGGAGATGGATGAGGTGGGGTCAGAGAGAGAGAGTTACAGCTGGGGGTGTGGACATTTTGAAAAATTATTAGGTGGACAAAATGGGGCATATAAGTGGACAGGACAGATTGGATCACATACAAGCCAATGATTTCCAATCTTGAGGCATCTTCTCTATTTTCTAACCAATTTTTCTTCTTTCTCTCTCTTTGATCTGATCTTGATAAGTGAGCAATTGTTTATCAAATGTATGCTGTTTTCTCCGTTTATATTTGTACTTTGAAAATAACAAGGAAGAAAAAGTTGACCATATTTTCAAGGTTCACCGAATGTCTGTGGCAAAACAATGGTGATGTATCTTCACCCCACTTGTAGCGAAGAATCTCATACTTTGCTTAAAGTGTGGGAGTTACCAATTTCTCAATTTTCCTGATACAATTTCGATGATTCAAACCGTTCAATGTGTTTAAAACGTGCTTTTACGGCTCCATGCGAGGAATCATAAATTTAAAACGTGCTTTTAAGGCTCCATGCGAGGAATCATAAAAAAAATGACCGAAAAGGGCTTGATACGAGCAGTTTTCGATAAAAACTATACATATAAGATTTTTATGGAAGCTGCTAGGATCAAGCCCTCCTGGTCTTTTTTTTTTTTATGATTCCACACATAGAATTTTAAAACACGTTTTAAACACATTGAACGGTTTGGATCATCAAAATTTAATCGGAAAAGGTGAGTTTCACACTTTAGCAAAGTGTGGGATCCCTCATAGGAAGGGGCCTCATCTTATATACATATAATATGTAGAATTGCAAATGAACCGAGCTGCTTATGAGTTGGCTTGTTTGGTAATGGAGCCGAGTTTGAGTTTTAGGCTTGTTAAGCAAACGAGCTGTGCTCAAAACTCAAAAGCTTGGCCTGGCTCACAAAAACTTGCTCGTTTGTATACAACTGACTCATTTAAAGTGTTTCGTGAAGTACATTTACCGGGCTCGGCTCGTTTATAACTGAGCTGAGCTTGAACTTGAGTAGCAAAACACTACAAAGTTCAGCTCGTTTCCAGTTTCCACCCCTAACAATAATACAAATGACTAAAATTTTGACCACAAGCTCCATGATATGATGTATTTTACGCTTTTTGAGATTTTATATAGTTGATGGACTCATGGACACAATTATTTGTTTCATAAAAAAATGTTACCTAAATTCAGGGTATGTAGTTCTCTTGAGTACGTAGTTTATCTAATACATTCCAGTGTACTTTTGACATTTTTTAATACAGTTTCACACACTTTTATACACTTTTCTCTTATTTCAATAATTTTTTTAAATGTTAACGACTGCTACGTAGGCTGATTTTAGTATTTTCCTCGGTTAAATTATTGTACGGCTAAGTTGCCTACTGTTAGCAATTGAAAACTGATCAAGGCTAGTAGGCTATCATAGCCGTTGTGCAATCAGTGGAGTGAAACTTCTCCGCAAGAGTAACATGCGAAGTATGATTTTTAACCTACTAAAAAAAGTCCGATTATACCACCCAAAAAGCTCAAATGCTGATGGTGTAAAGTTGAAACTGGACCCGATGTGCCGAGAGGCGAATCTAAGAATTTAGTTTAACAGTGACAAAAAAAACGTATAATCTAAATGTTTCTGTATGTAACTTTATAGTAAGTATAGATGTTTATTCTGGTTAAAAATCAATCGGGTTTAAAAAAAAAAAAGAAAAAAAAGATCAACTTCTCTCTCTAAAAAAGTTGCCCCCTTCCTTTCTCCCAAAAACTTCTAGACATGTCTTCGGCTTGGGGGGGCGGCACCACCGCCTGCCGTCCCCCCCCCTCTCTCTCTCTCTCTCTCTCTTTCTCCCTCTCTCCCCCCTGTATTTCCTTCATCTTCTTCCTCTTCTGTGACATCCACACTTCTTTTATTCAAAATTGATCGGCAAAGTTTCGGGCGGATAAAGGACGACGGCTGCTGGTGGCTTTGGTTCCAGGGGTTATGGATCTCGACTTCTTGAGTGCTCCTGATCGTTTATGGGTGTCGTTCTGTCGGTACTTGGCGATTGGTATAGGGGTCTTGCGTCGGCGACGGGGTTGACGTTCGGTATGGCTTTCGGTTTCTCCTTGTCTTCTCTCCCTTCTCTCTTTTTTCTGACCCCCTACCCTTGGATTGCTCTGATTTTTCTCCTCCTAGCCGTCTGTCTGTTTGGTTGCCTCATCTCGGTCTGCATTTTACTCCGGTGTGTTCCACCATTCGGATTTTCTCCTGGGTTTTTCCGATGCTTAGCCTAACGGCGTGGGTGGTGGCTGGCCGACGTGTTCTCCCGCCGGGGTGTACTGCTGGGTACCCTTGGGTCCGCTTAACAGCTAGGGTTGAGCTTCTGTGGCAGGTGGTTGGTGTTTCAGGTTCCGGTCTATCCTCCTGGGTGGTGTGGCTGGCGGCAGCGTGGTGGTTGCCGTTGGAGATAGTCCTGTGGTGGGGTTTGGCCCTGTCTGATGGTGGTTTCCAAATGGCGGTGCGGCGGCGGCGGGTTGAAGCTTCTCAGCAATTTAGGGTTTGGTTTAGGGTTTTCTATATTTGGGCTTTACTGGTGTATCTGGTCTTTTGGGCCTGTTAGGTTTATGCTTTGTATTGTTTTATTCGGGCATGTTCGGCCCTTAGGTGTTTGAGCTTTGGCTCGATGAGTTTGTGTTTTATTGTTGTATTCGGGTTTTTCAGGCCCTCAGGTGTTTGGGCCCTTAGGTGAGCCAACCTTGATTGGTATCCCTTCCCCTTACTTGATGTACCCCTCAACATACACTAGAGCTGGCCCCTGGATGTGCCTCGAGGCACAACTAATTGTTGTTTCCCTCTAAATAAAAATTCTTTTAATTTCGAAAACGTGATTCCAACTATTCACTTCGATCGCTAATGCATAGAACAATTTTGTAAAAATCAAGTTCATGAAAAAGATAAAATCACTGTAATACTATCGATATTTTTGTGTTTTTCATTTTGTAGCATCTCATTCATGACAACCTATTACATACCCTGAATATAAGTTTAATTTCTCGAACCACCCGCAAGAAGACGATGGAGGTTGATGGGCTACCCACCAAACAACATTAGCAGTGGAAGTTGAGTTTGGAGCCCCATAAGCATCATGGAAATATTTTCCAAGTGAAGGTGCCCTTTTTTTTTTTGTGTGTGTGTGTGTGTAAAGTTCCAAAAAAGTTGCTTAAATCCGCGAATATCAACAGATGAATAGTGAGAGCATATCCAGCCATGTTTCAAAATATTTAAATTTCATTCTTCAAATCTTCAAAATTAAGAATTGCACCTCTTCAACCATCCTTCATTTTAATTCTTCAAACTGCATAATCTCGATTTTTTATATATGGAGAGTCCTCAAAATCATGAAGAATGTTCTTCATATCATATGTAGTTATAATGCACGGCATGACTTTTAATATTGTGGTGTATCGTAATAAAATTAGCACCATTAAAAACATATTAACAATATCTTTTAAAAAAATAAATGGTAAATATATTTGGGTGATATTAAAAAATTAACATTCAAAATTTTGGATAGATGATTGAGCTTTGAGTGTGTTATTTGAAAAATGAATATAGAAATGAAGCATTGTGGTTAGAGTTAAAGTTTGAGTGAATAGTATCACTCTTCAAATTCACAAATAGAGTAAAAATTAATATTTTGATTCTTCAAAATAATTTTTTTTGAAGAATTGGGTTGGGGATGCTATAGGATGGGGATGGTGGCCTTCAATATAGGACCTTCATGTGGATTCACTAGGCAGTCTAGGCCCATTACAAGAAACTCTATAATGGGCCAGATAGTAGTCCAGTTAGCCGCATGAATTACCCAAACGGGTCATCCGTTACTTGGATGAACGGCCTAGATTTCAAACAAAAGAGAAGAATTGTTTGTGCAAACAATTTGTTTTCAATTCAAACAGTTAAAAACACTTGTGGACGGCTGATTGCACGCACACAACTGTTGTCAGCAGTTAAGCGCACAAAGCAGCAACCCCGCGTCCTAATTATTGTGATTACCATCAAAGCGTACCAAAAACAAAAATACATTTTCCAATCCCTTTTCATTTATTTTTATCGGTTTAAAAAAAAAAAAAATCCCTTTTCATCCGATTGCAGTACCTTTTTTTGGACTATCATCATGTTATCCCTTTGTGTGAATTAGTAATAATTAAGAACAATAAAATTGAAAGTTAGTTCCGTACATGAATAAGAACGAAAAAAAGGCGAAGATTGCAATTGAATAAAAGGAGCGTGCAAATAGCAATTCCCATGGAAAATGTAATTTATACTCTGAGAATTAAACTCAGTGTTCTCACCAAGTGCTTCCGGATGGCTTCTCATTTTATGTATGAAGTAGATTTTTCAATATCGTTAAGAACGTTGTTTCTAGCGATTATCAAACAGCGAAAACAACATAAACGTTCTCATTATAAAAAAATGATATTTCCTTCGTCTCTTTTTAAATGGCCAACTTCGTAAATTCAACTATTTATATAGATATTATTATTATTATATTTTAAAAATTCCAACTTTTCATAATCGCCCTTTATGGAGATTTCATCAGTATACTTTTAACCACTAATTTTTCAAAAAAAATTTATTCAGGAGGACAAAATGAAAATGTATCAATTTTTACCATTTAACTTTTTTAAAATGGACACTTTGGACAATCCAAAAGTCGAATATTGGACCATGAAATAATGAGGGAGGGAGTTATTGAAATACTTCTTCTTCTTTTCTTTTCTTTTTTTCCCTTTTATTTTTTTATTTTTTTATCAAAGAAGAAAAATACGATTAAAATAGTAAGCCAGCAAGTAGGTTATGGGGAGTATAAAATTGACGCCCCACACCACATGCTTATTATAATAACCTAATATCGAGTGGCACGATAATTACGTTCTGATTTCATTATCATATTTAGGTGGCAAGCCCTATTGTGAATGGAAAACTATGAAAAGTCAACCGAATATGATCCTAACTGCCAGCAATATTTTCTGAAAAGGAGATCATGACTTACACAACAAATCTTCCCAACAAAAACAAGAACTAACAAAAAAAAAAAAAAAAAAAAAAAAAAAAAAAAAAGCCAATAAGTGACGACCAATAGGCTCGTGAATGTGGTTGGAGAAAGTTGAATGAGTTATATCGTCATTAGAGCTCACCGTCCCTTCGTCACATCACAAATTGCTAATTGTGTTTGCTTAATCCCAAGGCACTAGGGGACACAACAATTAATGTTTAGGAGAGTGAATACCGTTAATCATAATAGTAATTAGTGAAGATGAGGAATCCTTAAGTAGTTTTCTACAAAAATTGCAGGAAATCTTTGTCCAATTACAAATTCCCTCACATCTCAGATTCATGTGTGGGAGTAAATTATAATCTATACTTGATAATTCAATTTAGTTACTCCCTTCGTCCGTATTTGTTGATCTACACTCTTTTTTTTTTTCGTCCCTCAAAATTTGTCCATGTTTGGAAGTCAACGAGTAAATTGTGTCAATTTTACTTCTTTGCCTTTGTATTCAAATACTATTTAATTAAAAATCAATCATGATTGAAGAAGAAAATTAGAAAGACAAGAATTGTAGAAAACAATCATGATCAACAAACACGGACGGATAGTGTATAAATTATAAATGTCCAGTTAAAAAAATAAATTATATATTAATGTATTGTTGTAGTGCGCTAAAAATAGGAGTATATTGGTTATGGGAAATCTCTTGAAAATCTTCAAAAGCTGCTTGTGTGGTGTCTCTGACTTTTTCGAGAGAGAGAGAGGAGAGAGAGAGTAGACCTTTTTTGTCACCTCTATAGTCTATATAAAGGCAAACAAAAAAACTATGTCCTTTACCTAGTGCCTCCCTCCCTTATTAGCCTCGCAATATCATTTCATTCTTTGCTGATTTTGCTTTTGTGGAAGTCAAATCCCCCAAAGAAATCAATGGCCTCTGGTTGGTTTCTTTTGGCGGCTTCAATTCTTCTTCTCTCTTGCTTGGCAGAGACTTGCTATGGCGTTACCTTCTCTTTCCTTCAGAGAACCCTTGTGCTCTCTGCTTCTCCCACGCCCGGACAAGGTATCAAACCCCTCTCTCTCTCTCTCTCTCTCTCTCTCTATATATATATATATATATATATATATATATGTGTGCGTAGATGAAAGTATGAAGGTATATATGATCAGACTAGATTTAGTCAAACCACGAAACTTTGAATTGTCCTCTTAAGCTATTGCATCATACAATCCCAATCCAGGTACCTCGAATCTGAAATTCCTTCAACTCTGCTTTCCTCAATTTTTTTCTTCATTTTCTGTGAATAATATAATTTTGAAGTTTTTATTAGTAAAAGTTTGTATTGTTAGAATAGTCAGATTAGTTCCGATTCCGAGACAAGCAATTCCAAGATGAGTTGACCCTGGCACTAAGCGTACTCCGTCGGGCCAAAGGCGTCTTTGCAATAGTATAATTTTGAAATCTTTGTAGTGAACTTTGTAATTTACCGCCCGTGGGCTTGTCCCGGAGGAAGGAGTCAGCCATTGCTTACAAGAGGGGGCAGGGTTCGGTTCCTCTCCAGGACAAGTACCGCGATTTACCTAGTGGGTCGGGGCGGTGGTTGCTTCTGCTCATCCGGAGGTTTACACTCTTAGGCGGGTCTAATTAGTGGCCCTCCAATAGGGTGGTTCCTTCATCAGTTGTTAGTTTGTTACACCATTCGTGCAGGTACGCTAATTAGGGGACAGGAAATTTCGCTATCTTAGAACAGTAGGAATTTGTTCATTTCAAATCATTACAATGTAAATGTTGCTATTAAAATTTTTATGTGAGTGAAATGGAACTTTTGCAGTGCTGAAAGCTGGGGAAGACAAAATGACAGTGACATGGTCATATAACCAAACCTTCCCAACAGGCACAGACTCAACCTACAAAAGCGTTACGGTCAAGCTCTGCTTCGCACCCGTAAGTCAAGTAGACCGCAAATGGAGGAAGACGGTGGACGACTTAGCAAAGGACAAGACTTGCCAATTCAAGGTGGTGTCCGGACCCTATACCCCAGACTCCTCTTCCTCCACTTGGATCATAGAGAATGACGTGCCTACCGCGACTTACTTTGTGAGGGCATATGCTTATGACTCGGACGGTGTTGAGGTTGCCTATGGCCAAACCACTGATGCTCATAAGACTCAGAACTTGTTTGAGATCAAGGGGATAACTGGCCGCCATGCCTCAATTGATGTTGCGTCAGCATGTTTCTCTGCTTTCTCCATTGCTTCCTTGGTTTGCTTCTTTTACATTGAGAAGAGGAAGGAGAAAATGTCACAGCAGAAGTGAAAAGGAGGTGATTTTAAATTTGGATTACATTTGTGGTCGTTCACTTGTCTTATTTACCGTTATGGCTGCTTCACAGTGCTATTTTAGCTAAGATCTGTTTGTGTGTTTGAGAATGTAAGAGAGAAATGCTCTATGATATTTGATGACCAAACTGGTTTATCCACAATGCAACTTTGCCGTAACTAATATAGATATATATAACTAAAGCAAACAAGCCGAGCCGAGCCGAGCTGAGCTTTGTAGAGCTCAAGCTCAGCTCGTTTAGTTAACGAGCCAAAAATCAAGCTCGAGCTCAGCTCATTCGCAAACGAGCTGAGCCCTTGACGAGCCAAGCTATGGTAATTTACTTGACGAGCATTCTTAAACGAGCCGAGCCTATATAAACGAGCTAAGCTTTTTGCAAGTCGAGCCGAGCTTTACTGAGCTTGTTTAAAACTCGAGCTCGAGCTTGCTCGGCTCAATACTAAACGAGCCAAGCCGAGCCGCGAGAGGTTCATTTGCAGCCCTTTCTGCATATCAGTTACAATATGGGTTTCTCGAATTTGTTTTCATGTCGTTTTTAACACGAGTCAATAGTACATTTAATTGGTACATTTCTACTCTAAAACTTCTTATCAGTAGCTCGATCTGCTCTGCGATTCCTTGAGTCAAATTTGCGTATTCCTAATAAAGATCTTAACCTTCTTTACTTATCAATGTTTGTATGAGGTCGAACTAGAACATACTGCAGTCTAACTGCAGACTAACTGCACTCCTATTATTATAGTTATACAAACCTCTATCGCTACGTGAATCAATAAGCAAATGGATGTACAGAGATGGAGAGAGTGTACAATGCCAAACTACGTGTAGGAACCTTCGGCTAAAAGAAAGCAAAAAATACAGGTACCAGGGTCGCTTTATCTGCAATTGGTGTAGCTGTAATGAATCAATGCCATCGACCTTCCATTGCTTTGAGGATGAATGATCGGGACCATCTGGTAGACGAGTTTCTCTGCAAGTTTTTTGGTTGCTTGCACACAAAAGTCTCATTAACTATAATGAGAGAAGATAAAACACCACATATCGATTGCACAGAAGAATGCCAGAATTCAAAGAAGATGACCTGAAAGTATCTCTTGTGCAGTATTGGCTCACAATGGACATCTGCAAATGATTTTCCCTGTTGAAGCTGACAAATCTTTCTTATTTTCTTCCAATGATTTTCCCTGTTGAAGCTGACAGCAGCCCTTCTTTGAGGTTTTACTTGAGAAAATAACGTCATGGGTTGCCATCACGTCAGCTATATTCTGCAGATGCTACAATAGTCTTGGAGGACGACCAGCAGCCCTTGTTTGATTACGAGGCTAGGTTTGAGAAAATAAGGTGAGAGGAGTGTAGGTGCCAATGATAAGAAGCCTTGGTGGTGGAAACTGAAAGTTGATAGCGTTTCCATCCTTGAATCAAATGACTATAAGAGCAAAAAGGAGGGATTATCAACATCCCCAGCATTCAGGCCAGCATCCCAGTCTGATACGACCAACTATTAGCAACTACCTTTTTTTTTTTTTTTTTTTTAAAAACACGGAATGGGTCAGCCCATCCTTAATCAAATGACTTAATGCAACAAAGGAGGCAAAACCCAGAGAACTCACCCCATTCCCAATCTTACACACAAAAGAGAACTCACACTGATTAAAAACCTTGACACCGGTAGCAGCGATGAAGGGGATAACATTGTTGAAATCTAAATTAGCACTGCATTCACACTTCTATGAAGGGGATCGTCATCATCATCGCCTTCCATTGTCAAAGGACCATTGTTGGAATCTAAACCGAAAGAAAGAAACAAAGCGTTTAACACTAAAAAACTCTCAGATTTTATTGAAAGATAAAACCCTCACTTATAAAGAAGGGGTTATTGAAAGTGAAAAAAAGCCTTCACGAAGAAAGGAAGCACCCATAAAGGGTAAATCCTTTCCCTCCTACCGCCTCATAAGGGTGGTGCAAACCCTAGGGGGAGGGAGGGGATTATATGGGGATCGGATCTCCAAATATTGTGAGAACCAGATCTTTGACCATTTCTGGTTTAGTATACGCATCGTTGCTCTTGTAAAATATAGCATGGATGCGTGCTACGTTGAGACCTCGTACGAGGAGATCTTTGGATACCGCAGTTGGATTCATCATCTCTTCATTGATGTCCTTCCATGCATTCTCCACTCTTTTATACAACTCACAGATGGCCTCCGACTTTGATACCCCATGTTGCTTCATGTAGCACTCCACTCCTGTAGCCACGTTGCCTTTCTTTTCTTCTCCCTAAACAAAATTACAAGAAACAATCCTTAGACAACTAGGCCAGATATGCATCTGCGCATCACAAATCGATGCAGCACTTTAGGAACGGCCCCTAGCTGCCAATTCCAAGGCCACAAACCGACGCCGTTTAGGCAGCCTTTTAGCCTTTGGTCCTTTATCTCTCGCATAGAGTAAGGGATGGTTCCTGTGGAGCACATTTCGGGGTTCCATATGAACGATTCTGTTGGGCACTTCGATAAGGTTGGGCCTGAAGTGCCCCCCTAATTGGTTACATTACGGTCGCTCTAGAAACAAATTGCAGATGCGATGTCGAATGCCATAAAAGAATTTCCAAATAATTTTCTGTGACACCGTCCACACCTTGTTTGGGACCTAGTAGAGAAAATAACGTCATGGATTGTCATCATGTATTTGGCTTTCTCTGCAGGTGTGACAAGAAGAGTCCGAGTACAATCCAAGTGTAGCAACATTATACGGCCATATATATGTTTGAGAGAGGGTGCGGTGTTAGAGCCATTTTTACACCAATTAGGTAACAGCGAACTGCCTTTGTTAAATTTATAAACGGGTCTCAATTTTACTTCTAATGGATTATACGTCTATTGTATGATGCAGTTTTCTAAACTGAAGTGAAAATTTTGCAAAAATTAGCATCAGTATCACAAGAGGGAGATATACATGTTGTCATCCTATATATATATACAAGAATTAGCTGGCCTGCAGCTAGGAATTTATACAAGTAGTGGACTTTAGGATGTGACCACTTAACGAAATTTCATCAACCCGATCTGTTGTCATCCTACATCACTCCTATATAAAAGCACATATTATTGTAAGATGGTTGGGTCTCATATCCCTCCAATGGACAGGATGTTCCTACTAAAGATTTACAAGTTTCTGTTAGATTTTTTGGCACTTTCCGGGGTTGTCCAAAACCATCATTTGTGTATGGGTAGATTTTTTAGAGGGTAGTTGCTTGCTCAATGCTCCTCCCATTTTCTGCACCAAGTTGACCGCTGTGAAGACAATCTTTTTGTGTGAGAGGTAAATGCATTGCACAATATATCATTCATATATTTTTTTATTAAAAGATTATATATTTGCTCATTTGCCTTTCCTATAAAACTCACCGAAAATTCACTTTACAATTGTGTTTTCCATTTATATATCATTACAAGTTTTTTTTTGGAAAGAAATCAATCATAAGAAAGTTCCCGAATGTGTCGTCTCACGATTAACTCTAATTTAGGGATCATCTTTCAAAGTCATATTTCAGTCAATCTAGGCATTTATCCTATATTAGTTTACACTACAATGCTTCCTTGCTTAAGAAGATTTCTTAACTTGTTTTTGGAAAAGAGATCAAAGAGATTTATTTATTTTTATGGGAACATAGTAGGCATTCTTTTTGGAGAGGTTCACAGAGGTATAACTGCCAAAGGGGGGCGGCATTTCCTTGACTATATATATGGGATCACCACCTTGATAAGCTAATGCACATTTTTAAAACGGAAAAAGAAAGACTATAACATTTGATGTTCTTGAAAGATTTTTTTAACGTGCATTTTTTTGTTTGTCTTTTCCGAGAGCAACGAGAGAAACTCTTTTCATGATGCACATTTTTTACAAGAAAACCGAGAGACTATATTATTGTGCATTGGTATTTTGAAGCACATTTTTTTGCAGGTGTGAAAAAATCGAGAGAGACTATATATTTTGTTTTGTGCTTTTAGTTCTTGTAGCAAACACTTTTCATATCATATCATTTGGTGTTCGTATTTAGTGGTGCCGATATCTTTAATCTTTTGAGATTGATTCGACCAATCCGGAGATCGCGTGAAGTTTGGTTCATCTATTGAATTTTGAAGAAGCTCCATTTTAGATTGGCTAGGTTGTCATTTTTTTACTATTTCACTCCTAATTAATAAATAAAGCACATATTATTGTAAGGGTTATTTAGGACCCTAAGTTTTTCCACGTAAATCGTGCGTATCTTGTCTCCATTTTATTTTCACTGCACTACTTGTGGTTTGGTTAAATTGAATTAATTAAGAAAATTAACCAGCTTTTTATTTGATAATTTTTAATCGGTTATTCTTCTTAAAAACTGGTAATTTTTATCTAAACTCCTATTCACCCCCCCTCTAGGAGTAAATTAAACGCTTCCGCATAATTTCAGTTTCCTCACTGTGATTTTCATTATAAAAGAACTTTGCTATTCAATTTAAATGGCATAGTCAAGTGCATCCACATCATGTGTAATATCCTTGTAGGAAAGGTAAAAGAAAAACAAGGAATACGAATCCATGTGATTATTAGCCTACATCCATTGATAAGAACACTAGTAAAGATTTCTTCATTATGAAGTACCAAATAACAATCACATAGTACAAGCATCGCCCTATTTGAACATGCTTACACAGTTAACCACAAAGTGAATAAATTTTTAAGAAACAAACAAAGAAAATCACATATATTGATACAGAGATACCATAGGTTACTTGGAAAATTAAGGAGAGGGCATAACCGGAACAAGTTGCAGTTCAATTTTCTTGTGAAGAGCTATTCCAAAAACATCACTCATCTCCAAGTCCTCGAGCTCTACACCTACTGGTAACTTCCAATCAAACCAGTACAAGAGGTTGGCAAGTACATGCTCAACTTCCATGACACCAAATGAAATGCCAGGACAGCCCCTTTGCCATGCTCCAAATGGAATGAATTGGAAGTCTTGGCCTCTAAAATCAACCAGGTTGTTAGCAAATCTCTCTGGAAGGAATTCTTCTGGCATGTCCCAGTATTTGGAATCTCTTTGAATTGCCCATGCATTAATGAATACTCTTGTTTTTGGAGGAATATCATAGCCTCCCAATTTAGTACTCTGAGTCAATTCTCTAGGAATCAAAAAAGGAGCGGGAGGATGTATTCTAAGAGTCTCTTTGACAACGCATTTTAAGTAGTCCATTTGATCAATATCATCTTGATTGACCTTGATTTCTTCCCAACCACTCTTTGTACCTCTTCTTGAACTGTCTTCATCCGAGTTGGACTTTTCATCAACTCTGCCATTGCCCACTCCATGGTTGCTGAAGTTGAATCAATTCCGGCCACAAACATGTCCTGTAATTTGGAAGTACAAAAAGATTCAGTGATATGTGAAAGATAGGGAGGGAAAGGAAAATGGTAAAATTTGGGGAGGCGAGTGTGAGATACCAGTAAAATTGCTTTAAAACTGTCTTGAGTGAAAGCCATCCCCATTATGTCTTCTTTTTGAAGTTCAAGCAGGATTTCAATAAAGCAATTTTTGTTAGGTTGATCATAATTTCCTTTGGCACTCCTATGTCCTTCAAGAACGTCATCAAGGAAAGCATCTAATCCCTCTGAAGTGTTTTTTAGTCTCTTTTCAAATCCAGTTAAAACATCCATCCAGCCAAGAGAAGGGAAAAAATCTTTAAAGCAGAACTCTCCCATAAGGTCCACTGCAGACCTTGCTAACACTCCGAATCTTTTCATATCATCTTCTCCTTCGTTCTTTTTACCAAGAATACATCGAGATATTATGTTGCTGGATATAAGAACAAACAGCTCTCTAAGGTTTATTGGGACTCCATCAAGAATTGTGCCACGTATCTTCTCAATTGACCTTGCAACTTCTTCTTCTCTTAGTGATTCAAATGAGTGCACCCTATTGAGGCTCAAAAGCTGCAAAACACATATCTTTCTCATTTGCCTCCAATACTCTCCGTGGGGAGAAAATATTAGATCACGGCATCCATACGACATGCTTTTAGCAGCCCTTGTCTGGACTCTATTGGAGAATGTAGCGTCTTGGGTTTTCATGATTTCTTTGGCCATCTCTGTTGATGTGACAACAAGAGTTGGGGCGCAACCCAATTGTAGCAAAAATATAGGGCCGTATGTTTGAGACAGGATGCAAGAAGACTTGTGAGGGAGTGTGCCTAGAAGGTGCAGGTGTCCAATTATAGGAAGCCTCGGTGGCGAAGGTGGCAAGTTGAGTTTTGTTCCACCTTTGAAGAAATTGAGTGCAAATAGGAGCAATAAGAGGAGGGATGAGAAGAGAAAGGGACTGATAAATAGTGTTTTACAGAGCTCTTGACACCATTGTTGTAATGGTAGTGTTAGCACCATTCTAACAACAATTTTGTATGAATGAATCACCTAGTCTCTTCAATTTATAAAGTAGTTTCAGTTTGCCTTCTTCCTTTGATGAAAACAAGGTATGATACACCCCTATTTGGGTTGTATAGTTCGCACCTATCAAATGCCTTGATTTCATTGAATTTTAAAAGAAATTCGTACCATAACATATA
This sequence comes from Vaccinium myrtillus, assembly GCA_016920895.1. Taxonomy (NCBI): domain Eukaryota; kingdom Viridiplantae; phylum Streptophyta; class Magnoliopsida; order Ericales; family Ericaceae; genus Vaccinium; species Vaccinium myrtillus. Next base: position 9,292,205 of record CM029278.1, on the reverse strand, counting down.
AAATTTCATAATCGTAGCTTAAAATTTCATACTCAATTCAAAAAGTCAATCTTTATAAAGAAAGTTGAGAATTCAAGACTAACGTTATAAGCTTTCATCCAAAATATTATATGAATTCAAGAGATTCAAGGAATTGCCTACTCTAATCACCAATTCTGTGTTGATTGTAAGAGTTTCTTTTGTTCTTCACTTTTGTGTCATATGTTGCACACGGTAACTGAAAACTAAGACTCCAACACCTCAATAACTGATTAAGCTAGTGAAAAGTCCCTCTTTTTTGGCTTCACTTTTTTTGTCCAAGTCTGCCTCACAAAAATTGTTTGTTGATTGAGTATGCAATTAAGAACCCTCTACGATAATATTCGGTGTTCTTGCAAAGAATAAATTAAATTACAATATATTTTACTTTTGAGGAAGATTTGGAGAAAAGGGGAAAGATTTGAGATGCAACATCAAGGTCAGTTTCTCCTTATGGACATAGTCTAGAACTAAAAGTAGTAAAAATCTCATTCTAATTTCAACGTAGGAGTTGTTTTTAGATATCTGTCATGAATACGATTAGGATGGGTCAAAGTATTCAAGTCCTAAAATAACAAAACACAAAATGGCTACTCTTTCGGCATATTCCGTAAGAATGTCTACATCAAACTAAACGTATCGTATCCAAATGAATAACATAAGATTAACACAATGATTGGCAGAAATTGTTTACACATCTGATGTTACTGGTCAAATCTAAGAGACTGCAATCTTAATATCTACCGAGTAAGAAAATGGCATTGCACTAAACCTAGTCTTCCTACACATCAGACGATAAGACTTCACGAGTATTTATCTATTATATATAGGTGAGCAGGTGACGACTGCAAATCCAAATTATAATCCAGCTAAGCCATCAAATTCAATCATGTCAAGTTCTCCCCTCCTTCACCAAGTGGTAACTTCAACTCAAATCGGTACAAGAAGTTCGAAAGAACTTGTTAAATTTCTGCGACTCTAAATGAAATGCCAGGACAACCCCTTTGTGCTGCTCCAAAATGAATGAAGTGAAAGGCTGGCTTGTCCCACAATGGTCGCTTTAAATTGCCCGTGCATTGATGAAGACTCTTGTTTTAGGAGGAATATTATAACCTCCCAATGTACTACTGTCACTTAATTCCTTAGGAACCAAAAAGGAGCTGGAGGATGCAATCTAAGAGCCTCTTGCACAACCCATTTTAAGTAGTCCATTTAATGAATATTCATCAACCTTGGATTCCCAACCGCTCTTCTTACCACTTCTTGCACTCTCCTCATCTTAGTTGGATTTTTCATCGTCATTGTCATTGCCCAACATGGTTGCTGAAATAGTATGGGTTCTTCCAAGAAACATGTCTAGGATTCAAAAGGACAAACGATTATCTGAATTAATAAAATGGACATGGGAGGGCAAAGGGAAAAAGTTGCGGAAAGGAGAGGGAGGAAGACAGATAAACCAGTAAATTGCTTTGAAACAGTCTTGAGTGATATCCATTTCAATCAAGCCTTCTGAAATTGGAGCAAATTCTCAACAAACCAAATCTTATCATGAAGGCCATCATTTCCTTTGGAACTCCTATGTTCTTCAATGACATCATTAAGAAAAACATGTAGTATATCTGAAGTTTCTTTGAGTCAGTTAAAAAAACCAAATTAAAACATCTATACATCCAAGACAAGGACAAAAATCGTGGAAGCTGAATTCTCCCAAATGATCCATTGTAGTCCTTGATAACTTTAGGGTTTTTTTCCTATTATCTTCTCCTTTGTACTTTCTACCTAGAACACATCTAGATATTATGTTGCAGCATGTATCAATGAACAACTCTCTCCAAGGTTTACTAGGGCTCCATCAAGACTTGTGACATGCATTTTCTCAATAAACTCCGCAACTTCTTCTTCTCTAACTGAATGGAATGACTGCAGCATATTGAGGCGCTAAAGCTGCATTACACAAATCTTCCTTTTTTGCTTTCAATACTATTGTGGGGCGAATCCTACGTCACAATATCCATATGCTTTCAGCAGCCCTTGTTTGAGTTCTATTAGAGAAAATAATTTCATGGATTTGTCATCATTTCTTTGGCTATCTCTGCAGATGTGACAACAATAGTTTGAGCAGGACCCAATTGTAGCAACATTATAGGGCCATAGGTTTGAGAAAGGGTGAGTAGATACTTGTGGCCAATTATAGAAAGCCTTGGTGGCAACAGTGGAAAGTTCTTATTTTTTCCAACTTTGAAGAATTTTAGTGCGAATAAAAGCAAGAAGAGGAGGGATGAGCATAGAATGGAATATTGACACATATTACTTTGTAGGGTTCTTGCACCATTGTCGCAGTAGTGGTACTATTAGAGCCATTTTTACACCAATCAGCTAACAATGAATCGCCTTTGTTTAATATTTAAAAGGGTTTCAATTTTCCTTCTTGTGGAATATACATGTTTGTAGGATGTGTTTTTGTAAATTGAACTGAAACAATTGCAAAATTAGCATCAATATTATATCTTTTCTTTAAAGTTACAAAATCAGCTGCGGCTTTATATAAGAAGTGGACTTTAGGATGTGACCACTTAACAAATTCCATCAACTTAATCGAAATATGAAGTTCCCTATTGTCCTCATCTTTAATTGACGTGTAGTTCTTGTACTTGCTCCTTTTGATGACAAGGCATCACTTCTATTCAATTAATATACTAGTATCATTTTGCTACAATACACAAAGGACACGCTTGACTTGGCGCAAAGGAAAAGATGCCTCATTGTGGCACTGGTTTGATTATTGGCAATAGCCTCTCTACTTGCAGGGTAAGGCTACGTATATCAACCCTTTCCCAGACCGACATATGCGGGATCTTTGTGCATAAGGTAGGCCCTTTACACAAAGGACGCGCTTAGTTGCAAAAATTGCGAAATTAGCTTCCATGGATACAAGAGATTTATCGGTTGTCATTGTACATCACTTCTATATAAATAAGACCTATTATGGTAATGTGGTTGGGTCTCATATCCGTTTAGTTACCGGACTTTCCTATCAATGATTTACAATTTTTACCTCCGTGATTTTCATTACGAAAGAACTTCACTATTCTATTGAAATGACACAGTCAAGTGCATCCACATCGTGTGTAACTCATCTTGTATAAAGGATAAAGTAAAAAAAAAGAAAGAAGTAAAAACAAGGCATATGAATCCATGTGATTAACCTACATCCATTGACAACAAGAGTAAAGCTTTTTTCACATTGAAGTCGTGAATAATAACCAAATCGTACAACCATGGCCTTTATTTGCACATGCTTACATAATTAAACACAGTGAATTGTTATTAGGAAACAAACGAAGAAAATAAAAAATATTGATACAAAGATTCAATAGGTTACTTGAGAAATTCAGGAGAGTGCATAATTGGAATGAGTTGCAGCTGAATTTTCTTGTGAAGAGTTATTCCAAAAACTTCACTCATCTCAAAGTCCTCCAGCTCTACACCAACTGGTAACTTCCAGTCAAACCAGTACAAGAGGTTGGCAAGTACAAGTTCAACTTCCATGACACCAAATGAAATGCCAGGACAGCTCCTTCGCCCTGCTCCAAATGGAATGAATTGGAAGTATTGGCCTCTAAAATCAACCAAGTTGTTAGCAAATCTCTCTGGAAGGAATTCTTTTGGCCGGTCCCAGTATTTGAAATCTCTTTGAATAGCCCATGCATTAATGAATATTCTTGTTTTTGGAGGAATATCATAGCCTTCCAATGTAGTACTCTCAGTCAATTCTCTAGGAACCAAAAAAGGAGCTGGAGGATGTAATCTAAGAGTCTCTTTGACAACACATTTTAAGTATTCCATTTGAGCAATATCATGTTGGTCTACCTTGGATTTCTTCCCACTCTTCGCA
>CM029278.1:9229399-9287292 GCA_016920895.1 Vaccinium myrtillus | reverse complement strand
TTCTTCATCTTTGTTGGATTTTTCATCAGCTCTGCCATTGCCCACTCCATGGTTGCTGAAGTTGTATCAGTTCCTCCCACAAACATGTCCTGTAATTTGGAAGTACAAAAAGATTCAGTCAATTAGTAAAAGATAGAAAAGATAGAGAGGGAAACGAAAATGGGAGAATTTGGGGAGAGGAGAGTTAGAAACCAATAAAAGTCCTTTAAAACTGTCTCGAGTGAAATCTATCCCCATCAGGTCTTCTTTTTGAAGATCAAGCAGGATTTCAAAAAAACAATTTTTGTCACGCTGATCATAATTTCCTTTAGAACTCCTATGTCCTTCAATGATCTCATCAAAGAAAGCATCTAATCCCTCTGAAGTGTTTTTTAGTCTCTTTTCAAAACCGCTGAAAACATCCATCAAACCCAAGTAAGGGAAAAAATCCCGGAAACAAAACTCTCCCATAAGCACCGTTGAAGACCTTGCTAATACTCCAAATCTTTTCATATCATCTTCTCCTTCGTTCTTTTTACCTAGAATACATCGAGATATTATGTTGCAGGACATAACAACAAACAACACTCCAAGGTTTATTGGGGCTTCTTCAAGACTTGCTACACGTATCTTTTTAATCAACCTTGCAACCTCTTCTTCTCTAAGTGAATCAAATGAGTGCACCCTTTTGAGGCTCAAAAGCTTCAAAACACATATCTTTCTCATTTGCCTCCAATACTCTCCGTGGGGACAAAATGCTAGATCCCGGAATCCATATGTTAGGCTTTTACCAGCCCTTGTTTCGAGTCTATTGGAGAATGTAGTGTCTTGGGTTTTCATGATTTCTTTGGCTATTTCTGCCGATGAGACAACAAGGGTTTGGGCATGACCCAATTGTAGCAACAATATAGGACCGTATGTTTGAGAGAGAATGTGGAAAGTCTTATGAGGGAGTGTGCCTAGAAGGTGTAGGTGTCCAATTATTGGAAGCCTTCGTGGCGACGGTGGCAAGTTGAGTTTTCTGCCACCTTTGAAGAAGTTGAGCGTAAATAGGAGCAATATGAGGATGGATGAGAAGAGAAAGGGGCTTATCGTTATTGTTTTGTAGAGCTCTTGCCACCATTGTTGTAATGGTGGTGTTGCAGCCATTCTTACGACAATTTTCAATGAATGAATCAACTAGTCTCTTCAATTTATAAAGTATTTTCACTTTTTAGTATGCCGCCGCCTTTTTATGGAAACTACTACGATAGACCCCTACGTCGGTTTTACAAGTGCCTTGATTTCATGGAATTTTGAATAGCAATTCATAGCATATTCTATAAGCATTTGGCCGGCATCTCTGACGTTGAGAAGGATTTGCAAGAAAGTTGAAAGATTTGAGATTCCTTTGATACTATTATTTTTGTAACGTCAATGTCAATTTCTCCTGATGGACATAGTCTTAAACAAATAGTATTAAAAATATAATTGTGATTTCAACTTTGGAGTTGTTTTCAGATATGTGTCATGAATATGGATTAGGACAGGTCAAAGTCCTCGCGTCCTTCAATAGAAAAACACAAAATAGCTAAGAAACCAATTAGCTACTCCATTGGGAGATATTATTTTGGCATATCCCGTACGTAACAAACTAGACGCATCGTATCGAAATGAACAACAATAGATTTAACACAATGATTGGCAGAAATTGTTTACACATCTGACGTTACTGGTGAAATCTAAGAGACTCCATCGGTCAATCCTACTATCTACTAAGATGGCATTGAAATAAACCGAATCTTCCTACACATCAGATGATAAAGATTTCACAAGTGTATCTATGATGTATAGGCGACTGAGTGACGACTGGAAATCCAAATTATACACTAAAACTAGTACAGTAGGACTCCTCTTATCATAGCAAGAAGGGACCATGTATTGCACTTGTCCACTATGGTGTATAAAATGTACCTTAATTTGACATTTGGAGTACTCACCTTCATTATCTAAAACGTTCATTTTATAAAGGTCATCGAAATCTTCGTTTGTACGAAAAAAAAAAACAGATTGATTCAGTGTTGGAATCAAAATGATTTGACATCATTTTTTTTCTTCTAAAAAATGCATGGTCAACATCCATTCAAACAGACCTTATCTCGTTCATGTTGTTAATGACTTGAGTTTTTGTGCGAGTAAAGTGCTCTGCCACCTCTATAACATGAGCGTGACCATAATATCGCAAAGAGCTCAATCTATGTGCATTACAACCTTGTAGTGCATTTGGTTCTTGCAGGATGTCCCCTATCATAAGTCCTATTGATTGTAGGACATATATAGATGTCACATTCTACACCCACTAGAACTCTACCGATATTGCACAAGAAATCTGATCCAAACGGTCAAGTTACAATCATTGTGCGCACATATACAAAACCATTAAATCGCCAGGACCAAACCACATTGAGTTCATCATCATCACTAATTCGGAGTTTAGTTATAACGAGAAAAATTGGCCATAAGTCTAACGTTCTAATATTTTCCAATGATTAACAAATAGGTGAGACCGCTACATCCAAGTAGCAGAAGTATGAGTATGTGCTTAATGAGACAAGACTTTTTTTGATCGGCAAACAAAAACTTTATTGGCATAAAGATAAAGTAGGAAATCGAAAACAATAGGAAAAGAAAGCACTGAGACAAGATTTGGAGTAAACATTATAGTGATAAACAAAGCAAGTCTTCTCATAAAATGCTGTTGACACTTCACCTGGACGTAAGACTCATGTGTCGGGATCCAAATATGGATCGAACATTCATACCATGGTAGAACATGCATACGAAATATAGACGAAGGCTCTCTGAGTGTTCCTCTTTATATAAAGCACTCAGAAGTTTTAGGCACAAATCTCCACGAGATACGAAACAAAATTCCTTATAGACCAGTAACAACATCAACTTTGACATAGTAGTATAGATCAAAACTGTTTTGAGATAAATCAGATTTAAGCAAAATCTCTCTAGCAAAAGTAACCACAATACCATTTGACATCTTAAAGTACTTGATGCAAACGAAAACTGATAGTATTGGAGATCTTATGTAATCTTAACTTTTTGTAATCTCAACTAATAGGAGGGTCAAAAGTAGGATTCTTCAGTCACAACTGCCCAATATCAGCTGAGATGGCCATTCTTAAAACCAACGGAATGAAATGTGGGAGAAACAAACTTTTCGTGAAAATAGCATCTTTCAGTCAGAAACTGAGCCAGAGTATGAAGCATACACACAAGTACTCCCAGCAAAGAAATATGAAGGAATGTCTCAGATGGCAAGTAAAGAAGAGAACAAGTGAACAGAACATCCCGGCTGAAATCAAAACGATCAAAGCTGAAACCATTGGTAACGAATGGTTGCTCAGGAGTGCAACTGCCGCTCTGCGAAGAATGAGGGACATAAAAACTATTCAAGAGGAACTCGCCAAAGAAGGAATCAATTTCTCTAATGTCAGATCACTGGGAGGTAGACAAGTTATTATTACTTTTCCTACATCAGAAATCAGAGATAGCTTAATTTCAGAAAATTGGTGGGAAAGATGGTTCAACAGCATTAAACCCTGGAACGGTGAAGTATCAGGTATGGAAAGATATGCTCGATTATCATGTTTTGGAATTCCTCTCACTGCTTTGGGAAATTCAACCTTTCAAAGAATTGGGCAAAATTGGGGTACTTTCATGGCTATGGATGATACAACTCTAAAGAGTCTCTCTTTCGATAAAGGAATTATTCTCATTTCAACCAATATTCATCACAAGATCAACGACCAAATTATTTTGGAAGTTAATCATTTGAAGTTCACAGTCAACGTCCTTGAAGAATCTGAGCATGATTACCCATCTTCAAACTCTGTGTTTGGAGATGATGACTCAGATGACAGAAGGGCATCAAGAATCAATGCAAAAGAGCCATGTGGAGCTGACTCAGCTTTAGAGGAATTTTTGAATTTACATTGGGAATGCAAGCGGAATGAACCAAACTCATTTAACCCCATACTTAATAAGACAGCTATATACAACCCCTTGGAGCTTCCCAAAAAAGTTACACCAGAAAATTCCCTTCCCAAAGAAGTCCCTCTGATGGAAGCTCAACCTACGGAAGACCAAACATCTTCTTCTTTTGTCTCTAGAGTTGAAGATTCTCTGGACCCACATGATTCCAACTACTCCCAATTCCCAAATAACCCCGACCAACAACTTTTTAATGAGCCACATCACCCTCTTTATGACCATCAACTCATCCCTTTTGGTGGGCCAGCTTACCCTGAAGTTGGTTCTAATATTTCAGACTCCTATTCTTCACAATCAATTGATTCAGTAGACAACTCCAACGAAATTGGAGTACATTGCTCCCAGCTGCAAGTCAGACCCTCTCAAATTCCAGAAATTGAGCTTCTGGTCGATCTCAACAATAAGCAAATCATCTCTGATTCTGCTCAATCTGAATATGAGGAATCTGAACCAATCACCACCAGTATCAGATTTCAAATCCTTGCCAATCACAGGAAAATCAGCAGGAGCCGGCACAACCAACTCAAAGTAATTGCTGAAACAAAGGCAACAATAGCATCTGGGGTAAAATTTCTTGATAAAGATGAACTCTTGCTGAAGCAAATGATAGACTCAGAATTCTCCACTCACTCTCAATTGTTTGAGAGGAGGCAGGAGACTTGATAATCCATCCCATAAAATAAGGTATCCCTCTGTTTGTTTCATACAAGCATTATGAAGATTATTTCATGGAACATCAGAGGATTAGGGAGCAGGGTAAAGAAAAGATTCTTAACCAAGCTGATTAAACAAAGAAAACCAGACATTATCCTTATTCAAGAGACAAAAATGGAGCAGTTCATGGATTCTGATTACCACAAATTCTGGGGAAATTTGGATGTTAAAGGAACTTTCTTTAAAGCTGAGGGTGCTTCAGGTGGTCTTCTCACAATGTGGGACAAAGCAACATTCCAAGTAGCTTCTATTACTACCAACAAACATTTCATTCTCATTAATGGTTGTATCTTCTCTGATTTCCACTGTACTGTTGTGAATGTATATGCTCCAAATGATGTGAATGAAAGAAGAAGATTATGGGAGGAATTATTACAACTCAAAGCTGCATCTCAAAATCCATGGTGCCTTGGGGGTGATTTTAATGAAATTAGATCTATTGCAGAAAGGGTTGGCTGCACAAGAGTTAACAGAGGCATGTGAGATTTTATTGATTTCTCGAATAATTTGGAAGTCCTGGACACTCCAATGCAAGGCAGAAGATTCACATGGTCTAACTTTCAAGACCAAGCCATCCAAAGTAGATTGGATAGATTCTTACTCTCACAAGAATGGTTGGACAAATTCCCCTTAATTCAATGGGGTTTACACAGGCCAATTTCCGATCATTGCCCAATTCTTATTGCAGATGATTACAGAGATTGGGGGCCAAAACCCTTCAGATTTTTTAATGTGTGGTTATCCAAACCAGCTTGTCTGGAAGTGGCAAAAGAGGCTTGGGATGGGGAATCTTCTCATCCAACATGGGCAGGAGTTAAAATAATGAGGAAGCTTGATGCTATGAAAAAAAGACTCAAATTGTGGAACAAGAAGGATTTTGGATATGTCAACAAAAAGCTCACAAACATTCAAAATGAGATGCACCAACTTGACTTGATAAGTGAAGTTAGGCAACTATCAGCTAGAGAAAAGACCCAGAGATCCAAAATCAGAGACAAATTTTGGAGATGCAACAAAATAGCTGAGTCATTTTGGAGACAAAATCCAGAATTTCTTGGCTAAAGCTTGGAGACAAAAATACAAAATTCTTCCAGAACACAGCAAATTTCAGATTTAAGAGAAATTTGATTGGAGCAATCAGAACTAATGGTGGACTAATTGAATCTCCCATTCTTATAAAGCAAGCTGCTCGGGAGTACTTTTCCAATTTCTTCAAAGAAGAACAAAGCATCAGAAGTTCTATTGAAGGCATTTTTCCCAGGAAACTATCATCAGACGAGGCCAATTCTCTAGAGAAACCATTTGAACCATATGAAATTGAGGCTGCCCTAAAAGACTGCAACAGCTCCAAAGCCCCTAGGCCTGATGGTTTTAATTTTGCCTTTGTCAAGAAGGCCTGGAATTTTATGAAAAGAGATGTTCTGGCTTTCTTTACCGAATTTCACTCCAATGCTCGAATTCCTAAAGGTATGAACTCTACTTTCATTGCTCTCATACCAAAGATTGATGGTGCATCAAGCTTCAACGGATTTAGACCCATTGGGATGGTTGGTTGCATTTACAAACTACTCTCCAAGGTCTTAGCTAACAGATTGAAGCCAGTACTACCATCTATCATTGGGGAGTCACAAACAACTTTTATCAAAGAAAAACAGATCCTTGATGGTGTTTTAATAGCAAATGAGGCAATCCACTCTTGTAAACTTAGCAACTCTGGAGGTTTAGTCTTAAAACTAGACTTTGAGAAAGCCTTTGATAATGTCAACTGGAATTTTCTCATTGATATGTTAAGCAAACTTGGCTTTGGCTCTAAATGGTGCAAATGGATCCTAGCATGCATCTCCACTACATCTTTATCTATCCTTATCAATGGATCCAGAACTGCAGAATTCAAACCTCAAAAAGGTTTGAGGCAAGGTGATCCACTATCTCCCTTTCTCTTTATCATTGTGGTGGAAGCTCTGAATCTACTATTTGAGGTAGGAAAGGAAGTCAACACAATCAAAGGAATTCAAATTGGAGCAAATGGGATTTCAGTCACACATCTGCAATTCGCAGATGACACCCTCATCTTCTGCAACTACAACCTGGATGAACTTCTTGAGATCAAAATAATTTTGAGATGTTTTCAGCTAATTTCTGGTCTCAAGATTAACTTCTCAAAAAGCAAAATCTATGGAATCAAAATAGAAGAATCATAGGTCTTAAATGCTACCCAGATCTTTGGATGCAACAAAGGTGAACTCCCTTTCACTTACCTAGGCCTACCACTTGGGGCAAATCCCAAGAAAGCAGCAACCTGGGCACCAATAATTGACAGGATCAAGAAAAAACTCTCCACTTGGAATCAAAGACAACTTTCTATTGGTGGGAGATTGACACTCATCAAGTCATCTCTAAGAAACTTGCCAATTTACTTCATGTCAATCTACAAAATGCCTGTATCTGTAGCAAAATCAGTTGAAAAAATTCAAAGGGGCTTTCTCTGGGGAGACAGACAAGATAAGAAAAAACTCCATCTTGCCAACTGGGGAATGATGTCCAAAGGGAAGAGATACGGTGGCCTGGGGATCAAAAGGCTTCTTGAACACAATTCAGCCCTTTAAGCCAAATGGTGGTGGAGGTTCAATAAAAACAAGGAAGCCCTATGGGTCAAAGTGATTGCAGGAAAATACAACATTCAAGAGGATGCTTGGTTCCCCCCTTCTTCCCCAGCCAGAAAAACTTCAACAGTTTGGAAAGATATATGTCAAATTGGGGATCCTAACTCTGACATGGGCAGCATAATTCATCAAGGTTTCAAAATCAAAGTAAATGCAGGAAACAATACAAAATTCTGGAAGCACAGCTGGTTGGGAAATCAATGTCTGGAACTTGCCTTTCCTAGGTTATTCCTCATCTCAACTCAGAAGGAAGCCACAATAGCTGAGATTTTCAGAAATTCAGATAACACTTGGAACTTACAATTTAGAAGAGGCCTGTTCTCCTCGGAAATGGATAGATTGAGAAATTTAAACATCTTGCTTTCTGAAGTTACCATTGATAGATCCAAAACCGACTGCCTCACTTGGTCATGGAGCCCGAACCAATCATTCTCTATCAAGTCAGCATACTGTGAATGGGAAAAGCAAATTCATCAGGAAAATCCTACTTTGAATGGGATTTGGAAGAGTCTAACCCCTGCTAGAATTGAAATTTTTATCTGGCTAGCACTCTAAAACAAGGTCGCAACAAGATCTAACTTGGCATGCCGTAACATCATTCCACAAGACTCTGATTTATGTGCCTTATGCTCAAACCATGGTGAATCCTCTACGCTTCTACTTCTTCAGTGCCCTTTCGCTTGGAATGTATGGTCATCAACTCTCAAATGGTGGTCCTTTGCATGGGTTTGCCCCCCATCACTCTCCATTTTATCTGAATTCTGGTTCTCTCAAAAATTCAAAAATTTGGAGAAGAAATGCTGGGAATCTAGCTTCTATTCAACATTATGGTCTCTCTAGAAAGCAAGAAACGAAATTGTTTTCAATAATGCTTCTTTGGATTGGGAATCAGTTGCAGATTTAGCCAAAACAAGAATGGCAATTTGGATAAAAGGGCTCAACAACCTCATAGAGTACTCTATTGAGGATTTTAAAGGAAACCTAGAAGCTATTCGAACAATCAAAACCTAATTTGGCTACTCTGGGATTGGTTCTTGGTTTCTTTGTCTTTACCTAATATGTTATTTTTTCTGGGTTTCCAACATTTCGTTGATCCCTTTTCTTTTCCTTTTTTGCCTTAGGGCTTTTCCCCTCTCTCTTTCTCTCGATGTACCCTTATCGAGTTTTATAATATCTTCTTCTTTGCCGATCAAAAAAAAAAAAAAAAAAGACTAGGAAACCAACTAGCACCTCTATATGACAGTGCTCTCTTTGGTGTGCCTTTGAAGCGAATTCTAAACCTGGCAAGTTGGGATGAGAAAATATGTACACCCCATATGATTCCTTTAGGTTTCCCCAATTCTCTGCTAACTTCCAGTTAAATGACAAGGACCCTCATCATTTAATTTTCTATAGGAAGAGCAAAGATTAATTAATACTACCACAAGAAGAGATGGTAATTAATTTATTCATTCCATGGTATAAAATAACCATAATTTATTTTTTATTCAATTCTTTATCTCATGCTAACTATAATTTTTCTTGTTTTTATGATGATCATCACATGGATATACATGTTATTGATCAAATGACTTCAGGTTTTGCTCGCAAGCATAGTGTCACACATTCGTAAAAGGAATGCTAATTCAGTTATTGCTGTAAAGAGAAGTCTCACATCACCTGGGTACTAAAATAATACTATGAAGTATGTAAGCGTGAGAGCACCCTCACTTCAATAGTTTGCTTTTGGGGTTGAGTTTTACCAAAGACTGTGTGACAATTGTGCAGTCTGGAATCCTAACATAATGCAAGAGCTTTTTGACAGAATAATGTCAAGAGTGCACTTCAGGTGCAACTGTGTAGAAAAATTTGGCACACTCGTCTTGAACTTTCCGTGAGGATCCGACCTCACATATGAATAGGGGATCATGCATGTGCTCCTGGAGTAATACTCTTCCTCTCAAAGGCATGTGTTTATTGAACAGACAACACCTCCACAAACAAAATTGAACTCGCTTATCATGACTTAAAAGTCAATAAAAGATGTTTCAAAAATTGTTGAAGCCTAATCTTATATTTATATAAAGAGTACCTGTTTGTTTGTTTCTTTGTAACTAATTATTTTTTCAGACTATTCCTCAAACAACTCATTGGTTGACGAATTTATAAACAACACGAATACGAACAATCCATCAGGACAGAGGTTAATCCAAAAACCAAATAAATTCCGCGTATCTCATGAAAATTTGCAATTCCAGGCAGCAGCAAAAATGTAACAGGCACCTAATCTTGTTCTTGTTGCACAATTACATTTGTTGGGGGATAATAGATGTTAAGCATATCTAAGAAAATCGAGATGAGGAAGGTTTTGGGCAAAGTCTTAAAAAAACTTCCCCAGTTTACGGTATTTACAAATAGGGCAGAAATCATTGTTGCAGCACATCACTGGGAGGAGGCAATAGGTGGCAGCAGAAATAATCCAGCCACACTATACGCTCTTTGCAACAAAAATGAGCCAAGTGATCCACTCTCTCTGCTAAAACACCAAACAGTCCTTCTGATTCGATGCAACAATGTCAAAATTATCTCCACTGGACCAAGTCCCGGAGTGGTCCCTTTTGAAGAAAGGTTGCATGCCTAGTACAAAATTGCTCATTTATGGCCTCCCCTTCATTCTCACCCTCATATAAATTTATCCTAAAACGAGTACGTTGCCAAAGAGGACAGACAATAGATTTTTTCGGTGTTTCAAAGAGCATACGAGAAAAGAACCGTAGAATAACATGAAACTGCATTTGGCCGAAGCAACTTTGATAGCTCTTGCCAAAGTAGCTGTTGAAACTAGCCAAAATTAAAGTTGCCAAAGTTTTACAAGTTCTTTGGAGGTTGGGACCGAAGTATTAAATAAAGGCTCTTATGTATCGTATCGGTTGGTATGTAACAGGATTTTGGACTGCTGATAGTGTTATTTACCTGTATATATCGGCCACTACTCTTTGATAACCAAGTGGTGCTTGAAATATTACAAAGATGGGCCGGTTGCGAGGCTTTGTGGTCTGTTGTCGATATGTTGCGAAGTGAATCTGATTTGATTCATAATTCTCTATTCATAGATGGACATTGTTATACAAGACCTTTTATTCTCAACATATTATATACTTCCTCTTTATATATTTTTCTAGGGACGGAGCGAGTAAGGTTATGGGATTTGATGAATGAAGGACAACGAACATTTAGACTTGGGTGAAAAATCAAACATTTGTATTAGTTGGGAGATTTTAGCACCCATCATGTATTATTTTGAGAGTCGTTGTAAATAGTGTAGTAGAAATCAGGTCGTCATAGTAATTGAAAGCATAGCCTTTATGCATCAAAGATACAATAACTACACAACTAGAAAACAAACTTTTCATGAAGCAAACAAGGGAAGAATGTTTACAATACTGTAATCATTGAAAAGATTCAGGATATTGCAAAACCGGAACGAGTTGCAGCTCAATTTTCTTGTGAAGAGCTATTCCAAAAACTTCACTCATCTCCAAGTCCTCCAGCTCTACACCAACTGGTAACTTCCAATCAAACCAGTACAAGAGATTGGCAAGCACTTGTTCAGTTTCAGTGATTGCAAATGAAATTCCAGGACAGCCCCTTCGCCCTGCACCAAATGGGATGAATTCGAAGTCTTTGCCTCTAAAATCAATCGGGTTGTTAGCAAATCTCTCTGGAAGAAATTCTTCGGGCCTATCCCAGTATTTGGGATCTCTTTGAATTGCCCAGACATTGATGTACATTCTTGTTTTTGGAGGAATATCATAACCTCCCAATTTAGTACTCTCACTTGATTCTCTAGGAACCAAAAAAGGACCTGGAGGATGTAATCTAAGAGTCTCTTTGACGACACATTTTAAGTAGTCCATTTGATCAATATCATCTTGATTGATCTTGGATTTCTTCCCAACCACTCTTCGTACCTCTTCTTGAACTTTCTTCATACGAGTTGGACTTTTCATCAGCTCTGCCATTGCCCACTCCATGGTTGCTGAAGTTGTATCAGTTCCTCCCACAAAAATGTCCTGTAGTTTGAAAGGACAAAAGGATTCAGTGAACTAGTAAAAAAAGAGATGGAAGGTGAAATTGCAGAATTTTGGAAGAGGAGTAGTGTGACAAACCAGTAAAATAGCTTTAAAACAGTCTTGAGTGAAATCCATCCCCGTCATCTCTTCTTTCTGAAGTTCAAGTAGGATTTCAATAAAACAATTTTTGTCAGGCTGATCATAATTTCCTTTGGATTTCCTATGTCTAGCAATAGCCTCATTAAGAAAAGCATCAAATCCCTCTGAAGTGTTTTTAAGTCTCTTTACAAAACCGGTTAAAACATCCATCCAGCCAAGAAAAGGGAAAAAATCTTGAAAGCAAAACTCTCCCATAAGCTCCATTGTAGACCTTGCTAACACTCCGAATCTTTTCTTATCATCTTCTACTTCATTCCTTTTACCTAGAATACATCGGGATATTATGTCGCTGGATACAAGAACAACCAACTCTCTAAGGTTTATTGGGGCTCCATCAAGACATGCGCCACGTATCTTCTCAATAAACCTTGCAACTTCTTCTTCTCTAAGTGAATCAAATGAGTGCACCCTATTGAGGCTCAAAAGCCGCAAAACAAATATCTTTCTCATTTGCCTCCAATACTCATTGTGGGGAGAAAAAATTAGATCACGGCATCCGTACGATATAATCTTAGCAGCCCTTGTTTGGACTCTATTGGAAAACGTAACGTCTTGGGTTTTCATGATTTCTTTGGCTATCTCTGCTGATGTGACAACAAGAGTTGGGGCAAGACCCAATTGCAGCAACAATATACGGCCGTATGCTTGGGACAGGATTCTGAAAGATTTGTGAGGGAGTGTACCTAGAAGGTGCAGGTGTCCAATTATAGGAAGCCTCGGTGGCGATGGTGGCAACTTGAGTTTTCTGCCTCCTTGGAAGAAATGGAGTGCAAAAAGGAGCAATAAGAGGAGGGCTGAGAAGAAAAAGAGACTAATCGATATTATTTTGTAGAGCTCTTGGCCCCATTGTTGTAATAGTGGTACTAGCGCCATTCTTACAACAATTGTTGATGAATGAATAGCCAAGTCTCTTCATTTTATAAAGCAGTTTCAGTATGCCTTCTTCTTTTCATGGAAAATACTATGATACACCCCTATTTGGGTTGTATAGTATGCAACCCTTCAAACGCCTTGATTTCATGGAATTTTAAATAGAAATTCATGTAATATTCTATAAAAATTCATAATAGTAGCTTAAAATTTTGTAATCGAGACAAAACTCCTAACTTGTAAAGGTAGCGAGTTCAGTCGTTATAATTTTTTGTGCAAATATTATCAATCTTTCTACAAAAACTTCGAAATTCAAGACCAAAGCTCTATGATTTCATGCAAAATACTATTGATAATCACCAATTTTGTGTTGAGTGTCGGAGCCAGGAATTTCACTAAGCGGGGGCGTATATTTTTTTCAAAAATACTTTATAGGGGTGAGACTATATAAATTTCATAGGATTTTTTTTCTTCTATATAATACTAGAGGGTTTTCATTTTCTTGCAGGGGTGACCGCTTCTAATGGTCCTCTGGGCTCTGGCTCCATATAAGTTTTTCTTTTTTGGTTCTCTGTCGCTCACTTTTGTATCATATGTTGTACGTGGCAACTGAATAACTAAGACCCTAGTAAAAGATCCCTCTTGTTTGGCTTCACTTTCTTTTTTCTAAGTCTACCTCACAAAAATATTGTTTGTCGAATGAGTATGTAGTTAAGAACCCAGGCCAGCAAAGAATAAATTAAAGTATACTAAAATCCAATTAATGAAAAAAGTGAATTTGAAGGAAAGCTGAAAGATTTAAGATGCCTTCGTTACTATCATTTTCTCCTCGTGGGTTATAATTCTTATAGTGATTTCAACTTTGGAGTTGTTTTCAGATATGTGTCATGATTACAAAATGGCTAAGAAACAAATTAGAAACTCCTTTTGGGAGATACGCTTTTGGCATATTGCGTAACAATATTAACATCAAACTAAATTAATATTTATCATCTTCAAATCAATGACTGTAGATTCGCCGACTGATTGATGTTACTGGTGATATCTAAGAGACTCAATTCTAATATATATCAAATAAGAAGATGGAATAGCACTAAACGTAGTCTTCCTCCACATCAAACGACCGACTGATAATAGTTTTAAATAGCGGTATAGGTGTATCGAGAACCGCTTATCAAACGATACGTTGCGGGAATCAGGTGTAACGGTCTTCAATTTTTTAATTTTTTTTGGCGTATCGTCCGATGAGCGATGCAGTACAGTAAGTATCCGTATCGGAGCCTCCAAATCCCGAGACGAATCACGGCCGGCCGCAATTCAAAGCTATGCAACTGAGTGACGACTGCAAATCCAAATTCTGGTCAAACTAGGACAGTAGGAAGAGGGGACCATGTATTGGACTAGTCCACTACGGGGTATAATGTACCTTAATCCGACATTTCGAGTACTCACCTTCATGATCTAAAGTTCATTTCATTAATGTCATCAAAAACATTAATTGTGCTGAGAAAAAGAACTGATTGCTTCGATATTGGAATAAAAACGAGACAACAATTTTTTCTTCTAAAAAACGCATGGTCGATCGGTATGGTTCAGGCACATTTTTCTGCAAACTCCACAAAATGAGCGATTTTGGTCGTAATGTATTGAGAGTCAAATTTTTTTAGCGAGGGATTATGCATGTGCTACTGGAGTAATGATTCTTCGTGTTTTTTAAACAGCCAACACCTCCACAACAAAATTGAACCCGCTTTCATGACTTACAAGTTCCGATACCATTTTGTTTTCTATACTACTGGACTCTGAGACAGTACAGCGACGGCGTGGCTATGGGATTACAAATAGCTCGGACATGCCATAAGGACTTCTCAAATTCGCGGATTCCTATTTATATTATGGTGAGATGAACCACAAGAGGCTGGGGAACACCTTGCCTTATCTCAGTAGGCTGCCTATAGAACTGGCGGAATTGCCCAATCCTAGCTTTCCTTAAAGTAAGTCCGGAAAGGCTATAGAAAATTCACACTAAACTTGATCACTTGGCAGGGTGGTTTAAGAGGTCTTTATTAGCGCAAGTTTATCGGATCGATAAAACGGGTTTCGTCTTATTTTCTGGAAAGTCAAGTCATATTATTTCACTTTCAAAGCTAGTGATGAAACGGGAAAGTCAAGTCATATTAGAATTGAGGGGTATCGAATTTTCTGAACAGGAAATTAAAGCGGAAGTTAAAGCTGTTGACATTTTGGAGGGTGATACATCCAGTTCTGATTTGCCGATTTTTTGATGCTAGGATCTCTTTGGCGTTGTTATCGATGTTTAGGGGCTTTTCGACTCTCTGATTGTTTATTGATGTTCCTGGCTTTGCTTGTTTTGTTTGGCGTAGGGGTAGAATCTCTTGGGTAGTTTTTGGGGGTGTCTCAGGTGTGTTTTTTTTTTTTTTTTCGGATTTGGGTTCAGATTCTGGTTAGTATCTTACCACCCTTCTTTTTTGGTTTTCCCCTTGGACCCGTTGCGTTTTCAGTCTCGTGTCCCTTTAATTTTTGTAATTCATTTTCAAAGATTAATAAATTCTTTGCTTAGCAAAAAATAATTATCGTAGCACGAAAATTGTTGAAGCCGAATTTATATATATCAAGAGTACCTGTTTGTTTCAGATTCTAATTATGTCCCGGTGACATTTAAGTGACTATTAGATCGCGCCAATCATCATAATTTGTTTTCAGACTATATCTTCAAACTACTCGTCGGTCGATGAATTTATAAACAGCACGCATACGAACAATCCATTTGGACAAAAATTAATTCAAAACAAGAATTACAGCGGTTGACGGTTGTGTTCGTTTGATAGTTTAGTTTAGTTTTGATGATGTAAAAATGTGTAATGAGTGGAGAGAGATAGAGAGAGAAATGAGGGTAATGATGATGTCATCAAAACTAAAACTAAACTAAAACCGGGAAACGAACACAGCCGCTGCATAACTCGTGAAAATTTAATATTCCAGGCAACAAAAAATAATCTAACAGGCACCTAGTTGAACAATTACGTTAATTTGTTGGGGCAAGTGGATGTAATGGTGTGGACCAGAATCGCAAGTCCGCTAGTCTCCATACTGCAGAATCCCATGCATCCGCTGTTACCCGGTATCTGACATAGCAACCTGTAGAGGATCGATCAAACAAACACACACGCACATAAGTACCTGAAAAACTAGAAAACAAACACACAAGCAAATTTTACGTGGTTTGGACGACAGAACTACTTCTCTGACAGAAAAAGTTTCAAGGACTACGACCAAGATGCATGCTACAACGTCATCGATAACATCAAATACTCCACAATAAACTGAATTAATGAAGAATCTAGTTGCCTGCCAAAGAGATTCCAACGTCTTCATTAAGTTTCAGCCAGACATATTAATTAAGGGCGGTATACCGTCTAGTATATTAGTTAACGGGGAGAGCAGTTGGTTAGATACAATGTCCCCGAAAATGAGAGAATGGTTTGATGTTAATGTAATTAATGAATTTTTTTTATTAATCTAATATTTCGCTGAATCTCTTATTTAGTTACAACATTTCCCTTGTCATCAACTATTACATCTTTTGAATAATCGCACTTTTTTACCTCATTATTACATCCCATAAAACATCAGAAAATTCCTCAGGGTCTATGACAACATATCCTCTACTATCAACTTCATCTCTCCTAGCACCAACTTCCGAAATGGATGGTTCAGGATCAAGCTTGGTAATGCCAACACCGCCGCTGTGTACATCAACCTCAGCTAAGACGACCACTATGTTCCTCCACAATGACCCACATTTTTCTCTCTCACACAATATTCTCACACATTGCTCTACTGCCTTTTTTTCTGTCATTCGTTATAAATTTTTGTGCAAATATTATCAATCACACACTCACAATATTCTCACACTTTTCTCTCTCTCACACACTATTCTACTGCTTTTTTTTTTGTCATTCGTCATTTGTTATAAATTTTTGTGCAAATATTATCAATCTTTCTACAAAAACATCGGAATTCAAGACAAATGTTCTATGATTTCATGCAATATACTACTGATAATCACCTATTCTGTGTTAAGTGCAAGTTTCTTTTGTTCTCCGTTGCTCACTTTCGTATCATATGTTGTAGATGGCAACTGAATAACTAATTAAAACCCTAGTAAAAGATCCCTCTTGTTTGGCTTCACTTTCTTTTTTCTAAGTCTACCTCAAAAATAAATTGCTTGTCGAATGAGTATGTAGTTAAGAACCCAGGGTTCCCGCAAAGAATAAATTAAAGTATACTAAAATCCAATTAATGAAAAAAGTGAATCTGAAGGAAAGCTGAAAGATATATATATTTTTTTGGATAAGAAAGCTGAAAGATTTAAGATGCCTTCGTTACTATCACTTCTATAACGTCATATTGTCTCCTTATGGGTTATAATTCTCATAGTGATTTCAACTTTGGAGTTGTTTTCAGATATGTGTCATGAATACAAAATGGCTAAGAAACAAATTAGAAACTCCTTTTGAGAGATACGCTTTTGGCATATTGCGTAATAATATCAACATCAAATTAAATTTATCGTCTTCAAATCAATGACTGTAGTCGTAGATTCGCAGAATGATTGACAGAAATTTTGTATTCGTCTGGATGTTACTGGTGATATCTAAGAGACTCAATTCTAATATCTACCAAATCCTAAGACGAACCAGCCAGCCGCTGTTCGAAACTATGCGACGGACTGCAAATCCAAATTCTGATCAAACTAAGACAGTAGGAAGAGGACCATGCATGTATTGGACTAGTCCACTATGGGGTATAATGTACCTTAATCCGACGTTTCGAGGACTCACCGTCATGATCTAAAGTTCATTTTATTGATGTCATCAAAAACTTTATTTGTGCGGAGAAAAAAAAAAAAGAAAGATCGATTCGATATTGGAATCAAAATGATTTGACAATAATTTTTTTGATGCAGTAGATATGGAGCTGTGGAGGAAGAGTACCTTAGGCATTTTAAGCCTAGGGTGGCAAAATCGTAATTACGCAGCTGTGGAGTTTTGCGTTGGGCACACTTGCGGCTATGGCGCAAGTCGTTTTTCGGGCTTTTGTCGCTGTTTAAGGTTCCGAATGGCCAATTTTGCTGTTTAAGGAAATATTTGAATTGCCAATTACTTGGGCAAGGAAAATCTGAATTAAGCGGCGCTTTTGGGAAACATCTTAGAATTTTTTCTAGTTTATGTTTTGCTATTATTTTCGAATTTTTCATTTTTAGTAATTTTTCGTTAATTATTGCTTCGGCTTTTTTTTTCCGGGGCGAATCAATAAGGGTTTTAATTTTCCATATTTAATAAGTTGTAAGCCTTAAGGGCACGACAATTTATGATTATTATTGAATGAAGAAAAAGTCTTGAGATCGTTTTTTCTCTAAACTATCCAGTTTGTGTTCGATTGTTGCACGTTTTTTCTGTAGTTCATAAGGTGCCCTACATCATTTTTCTTCTAAAAAAGGCATGGTCTGTTGAAATTAATTTGTAATCCTTTACTAGAATTGTGTGGAACTTTAATTAAATATGTAAAATGTCTAGAATATCTAGAAGCAAAGTGTAATGATGACCTTCTAGATCTTTTTGTAATATGTACGTGTAGTCCTAGGCTAGATTTTTCTACACAAAGAAAGTGATCCCTGTGGGACCTTCTAGAGTAGAAGTAAGTCGGTCAAAGAGTATGTCGGTCAATGAGCTCTATAAATAGAGCCAAGTTGTCTCCAGTTTATATAATCTGAAAGGTGTAATCCGAAAAGCATTTTCAAAACATCACTTTCATTCTCCCTTTATTACATCACACATCCCTCCTCTCTTACCAATTCACACTCCACTTGTCCAATTTCTCCCAAATTTAATCCAGCACCCCAACATGGTCAGTATCATTCAGGCACATTTATCTTGTTCATGTTGTTGCTAATGTCTTGAGTTTTATTGCAAACTCCACAAATTGAGTTTTATTGCAAACTCCACAAATTGAGTTTTATTGCAAACTCCACAAATTGAGTGATTTTGGTTATAATGTACCATAAAGAGTCAATCCATGTGCATTTTACGACCGTGTAGTGCGTTTGGTTTCAGCAGGAACTGCATGGTGCATATCACTCATCATAAGCCCCATTGGATCATAATGTATCGTAAAGAGTACAGGCACAATTGATCAGTATCATTCAGGCAGGAACCGCATGGTCAGTATCATTCAGGCACAATTGATGAGGGTTTTACGTTACTCCTACTCCTAGGAAATGCAGTAAAGTACAAGAAAGTAAAAACTTATGTTCCACTAACTAGTTTTTTTCAAAAATAGTTTTTTCCAAAAATCGAGACAGGTCACCCTCTCACAATACATCACATAAAAAAGGTGTGAACACAAAAACCAAGACAGTTTTAAAACAAAACTCTCTTAGTGGAATTAAGAAAAACCTTTGGGCGATCGATCGGTGCTTCAATTGTTATAGACGAATGGTATTTATGGGCTTCTTCTTCTCCTTTTTGAATTGAATCTTTGAGTAGTTTCCCTCTTGATTTTGAATCAGGCGGTTATCCCCTTGAAACAAGGAACTAGATGTCTGAATAAAACTTTCATCTGAGTCGTAACTGGATTCGGGGGGCCTGTGGTGACTTGGTCACCACAGGCTGTGTAGTGAGCCCAAAACGGCGTAGTTTTGGCCACTTTTCATTCTTACAAAATTTTCCCACAAAACGATGTCGTTTTGATAATTAAAAAAAAAATGCTTTGAAGGGTAATTCCAAATTTCCCAAGGAGTTCAAATATTGCGTTTACGGAAATATGGATGAAGAGGAGTTATTAAAATGTTGGGATACTTTGAATTGTGCACGATTTGTGGATGATTA
The DNA here is from genome assembly GCA_016920895.1 of Vaccinium myrtillus. Lineage (NCBI taxonomy): Eukaryota > Viridiplantae > Streptophyta > Magnoliopsida > Ericales > Ericaceae > Vaccinium > Vaccinium myrtillus. Next base: position 9,267,900 of record CM029278.1, on the reverse strand, counting down.
TGTTTTGCCAATTCTTATGAATTTGTGAACGATTTAATTTCAGTGGTTTTTACAGTCCAAGTAGAATAGTGAATGTGTTTGTTGAACAACACCATTGTGAATTTAGTTCGTTTAATTTTAGATTTGGGATTCCCATGAGAATGAGAATGATAGTGAGGGATGTTTGATTTATGGTTCTGGAGTAATGGAGTATGACATATTTCCATGTCCTCTTTGTTTATAGTTGGTGTTACTTGTGAACTCTGATTTGTGATGGCAATTCATTCTGTTACAGAGTCTTTAGAATGAGCCCCAGACTTGGTGGTGTGGTAACAATCCATTGAACTGCTTTTGAATGAAAAAATTACATAGTTGATTTCTTTGATCAACTTATTTTGATAGTTTTTTGTTTGCCCTGGTGATAGTCATTGAGAAAGATATTTTTTGATGCCCAGGTATATATTGAGAATTTTTTTGGCATTAGCATAGAATTTTTCCAAATTTTTGATGCCCAAGTATCCCCACGAGGCAATCTGTTGATGGAATGGTGTTTGATGTATTTTTTTGGAAGACATAACAAAACAACGTAGTTTAATAGGCAAATAGGGATGTAGCTCATTTAGCAAAACGACGTAGTTTTATAGGAGCTTCATTTATCAAAACGACGTCGTTTTGTGGAGAAAATTGTAAGAGTGAAAAATGGCCAAAACTACGCCGTTTTGGGCTCACTATACACAGCCTGTGGTGACTTGGTCACCACAGGCCCCCCGAACCCGTCGTAACTGCCCTTGTCTTGATCCAAACAAAAGATTGCCTTTGTCTTAATCCAAACGTTCTAACACATGCTCTTGTGTTTATTCGCTGCCACATAACAAACTATTCTTCTCTTAAATACTGGCTGCCACGTGTTTAACCTTATCGATAGAAGGCTAAACTGATTTTACGGTGTAAACAGGGTGTGGAAAGATCTGTGTAGGAGTGTGCGTCGAAGGTGCAGGCAGTCCCGGCCCTGTGTTTCGCGAGGCCCCAGCCCTATCCTCAATTTGAGGCCCTTCATATATATATATATATAATTTTTTTTTTATATATATAATTTTTTTTTTTACGAGAAGGGGCCCCAAAATTGACCCATTTTCGTTGGGCCCCTGGGCACTGGGCCTACCTAGCCCCCACGGGCGGGCCTGGGTGCAGGTGTCCAATTATAGGAAGGCTTGGTGGTGACGGTGGCAAGTTGAGTTTTCTGCCCCCTTTGAAGAAGTTGAGTGCAAATAGGAGGGAATAATATGAGGGATGAAAAGAGAAAGGATTGATCGATATTGTTTTGTAGAGCTCTTGCCACCATTGTTGCAATAGTGGTGTTATAGCCATCCCCGCTACGAACGGTAATGTTTTTGGACAGTTATACCACTAGAGTAGCACAACACTAGCATTGTGCCCGGTACTATGCACAGGAGAGTAAAAAAAGAAGGGTTCACCGAGCACTGGAAAAAAATCGATCAATGCAAATTTTTTTTTTCCGTTGTCTTATGAATTAAACGGGCACATGCATTGCTAATTTTACAAATATATATGTTCGTATTGTTATGCCCTTGGTCCTTTTAATCTTTGTTTCTCCTTCAAGGATTAATAAATTTCTTTTGCCTAGCATCAATGACACGTACAAATAAGAAAAAAAAGAAAAAAAAAGTCAATCAAAGATGAGTGGAGAAATGTTCATGGTGCTAAGTGATAACTATCCTTCATCTCTCTTGCCGTCCAAAAGTGTTTTTCGATGGTCCGGATTTGAAATACTAATTGACCAGTAAGAGTACTATCGGTAAGAGTACTCTTACTTTGCCGTTCAAAAAAAAAGAGTACTCTTACTCTTACTGGTCAATTAGTATTTCAAATCCGCATAATTGATTACTGAAAGGAACGGTTGAGATCTGTGTTGTTTATTTTTGTTGTACCTGTAGCATCCTTGTTAACCAAAATACTGTTAAAGGGTGTATTTGGATCTTTGGCCGGGAAAGAAATGGAAAGGAGGAGAAAATAAAGGAGAGGAAAATTAGAGAGAAAATTAAGAGGAATTTGAGAGAATGAAATTTGTTTTTTGAACTTTCTCTTCTCTTTCTCTAGAAACCAAAAGAAACGGAATATAATTTTTAAATTTTTTTTTCATTTCTTTCCCCAAGTTAAAGCATTTGCAATCTATCTATCTATCTATCTATCTATCTATCTATCTAATATATAAAGGGAGAACACCACTTTGGTGACCTCTTTTTTTTGTGTGAGTGTGTATACTTTTATATTCCAAAACTATCCTGCCATTTTTTTTTATTTACACTTCAAATGTTATTTGTCTACGATAACTGTTTGGGGTAAAATAGTAAATGTATTTTCAAGTTTCTAATTGCTTCCGAGGTTAACCGCATGACATGATAATCAAGAAAGAAAAAAAAAATTGACACTTCCACGTTGAAAACCCAACTCTCCCTGCATCTTCATCATACCCCAAAACCATTAGATCAATTTATACTCGGTGACAGAATTGAACAATCAGTAAATCAAATCATGTTTTGAGACCAAAAAACCCCTGATTTCCATGGTCCTAATCCACATCCAATTCCTCTGTTTCAACTGGGTCTGTGAAGCGTGCTTTGTGGCAGCAAAGGGCAAATTTTCATAGAAATGTGGCTTCATGGTCTTCACTTGATTAACCGCCTGCTTCCTCTTCTCTCTATTTGTATTTCAATTTTATGAATCTTTCATTTCTTCTTAAGTAGTCAATAACATGTCTTTTCCACGCATGTCCTTCAACCTTTGTGGGTTTGTTGTGATATCCTAAATTTGATTGGTCTTTGATTTGGACTTTTAATAGACAATGAAAAAAAAAAGGACTTTTGGGGTTCTCATCTTCAAGAATAATTGTTGGCTTCTCATTTTTTCTTCGTTGTTGCAGTTTTAAGATGATTCCCAATTTGCAATTTCTCTACAGGGTCTCTTCACAAGCGTTGCACAATCATGTCTTATGCTTGAGAGTTGAGACCTCACGTCCATTTTCTTCCCCATTTTTATACCAACAAGAGATAAAAATTTGTGAGTATATGTTTATACTTGACTTATTATTTGCTTACAAGATATTGTGTTTTTCCCAAGGAATTGAAAATACGAATTAAGAGTTTCTAGGAATTGAAATTATGAAGAATTGATGAGTTCGTTAGCACACTTTTGGAATGAGAGATGAGACAGGAAGATGGCCCATGATCAATGGCTATAGGTCATTTATATTTGCCTAAATCTCTGATCTTCTTAGTTGGTTTTGGTATTTACGCTTCTACTTTTGTAACTTCTCCGTTAAGAATAGAGCAATTCCCCAATTTGTTTTGCTTTCTTCTGATTTTCGAAAAGTAGATGTGTTGAATTTATTTGCTTTTGATTTTATTTACAAATTTGTTCACTCTTCTTAAAAACATAGGCATTGCATGCATATACAATGACAAATGTGGTGGTTTAATTTGGATAAAAATATGGAATCCGGGAGAGGCGTTGTGCGGTAGGTGTTGTGCGCCGTGTCATGCGGCAAAACTACGTCGTTTTGCTCATTTTCCTTGGACATCCAAGGGCCTTGTTTGGAGAGTTAATTTTGGCGTTTAATTTTGGGGTTCAATTTTAGGGGATTTAGGCTCTTTGGGGTAGGGTATAGTGGGTTTAGGCACTTGGATTTAGGCACTTTGTGTTTAGGCACTTTGTAGTGGTTTTTCTTCCTTCAAACAAGACCCTTGGAAGATTTGGAGGTGTGCACAAAAATCAAGCTAAATGACGTAGTTTTGCCGCAAAACACCTACCGCATAACACCCACCCCAAAAATATGCCTAATAGGTTACAAGTTATTGGCTGACCTTTTGTGTATATTTTTACGAAAATTCGACTTACTCACATCGTGTGTGCCTCAGTCTCTAGTTGCAACAAAATCACTGAAGCTGCAACCTTTCCTAATTATTCTCTCTCCTCTTGATCCCCTCATTCTCCCTCTCAAACTCTCTTCGTCGCAACGCAAGTAAAAATTAAGGCTCTGTTTGGATCTTAGGGAAAGCTTGTTTGGTTCTAAAAAAAGAGGAAGGAAAATATTCAAGTTCCTATTAACTTTTCTCCCATCTCCTCTTCAATTTTTCCTGTCATTTCCTTCTTTTTCTTTCTTTCCCTAAGTTCCAAACAGAGCCCAACCTTTTCTCGTTAAAACCTCTTTTTATTGCTGAGTTTAACAACATTTTACACCAAGAGGAACTCCTTTGGTTTCAAAAATCCAGATCTAGATGGATAACAGATGGTGAGCATAATACTAAATACTTCCATCTCTCTACTGTTATTCGTCGAAGAAAGGCTTAAATTTATATGCTCAAAGACACGGATAATGTTTGGATTGAGGATTTTGGCTTTCTTAAAGATATGGTTCAAAGTTATTTTATCAATTTGTTCCATTGTATTTCGAATGATACTATCAGATCCCCTAACAACTTTTCTCCTCATTTGATCCATACTTTTTTCTCTTGAGGACAATAAAATATGGAGATATGGAATACTATTCAGTGTATTAATCCCTATAAGGCCCCTGGCCCTGATGGGATTCAAGCCTTTTTCTACCATAATTTTTGAGATTTTATCGGTAAAGATGTCTATGACTTTGTTAAGAACTGTTTTCAATCGGCCTCTGTCCCTTAAGATGTGAATAAGACCCTCATTGTTCTTATTCCCAAATGTGATAATCCAGATTCTTTGAAACTCTTTAGGCCTATCAGCTTATGCAATGTTCTTTATAAGATTATTACCAAAATTATTGTGGGTAGACTTAGGCCTCTCCTCCACAAAATTGTACGTCAGCCCTTTCCAGAGCAGTTTTATCCTGGGGAGATCCACTAATGATAATGTTATTATTACGCAGGAAATCCTCCATACACTTAGATTTAAGAAAGGTAGGAAAGGTGGCATGGTGTTTAAAATTGATTTGGAAAAGGCCTATGACAAAATCTCTTGGTCTTTCCTTGAAGAAACTCTCAGATTCTTTAACTTGAATGACACTTGGATTGCCCTAATCATGAACTGTGTTTCTAATATTTCGGCTTCCGTTCTTTAGAATGGGGAAACACTTGAAGAGTTTACCCACAAAAGAGGTCTTAGACAGGGAGACCCCTTGTCCCCATATCTCTTTGTCCTATGTATGGAAAGATTGTCCTTCCTCATCAATACCAAGGAAGACGAAGGTAAGTGGAAAGGTATAAAAGTCTCAAGCAACTCTGCTGCTCCTTTAACTCATTTATTTTTTGCTGATGACTTGATATTATTTGGCGAAGATAGTCATTGGACTTGTTTAAATTGACAGTTTGGCCCGAGATCGCACAAAAGTTATTCAACACCTCCATAATGGCTTTGCAAGTGTCAATTTCCCACAATGTTCCTAGAGCTAGAGCAAGGAGGTTGAGTAATGGGCATATCTGTAACCAATGACTTAGGAAAATATCTTGGAGTTCCTCTCATCCATGGTAGGGTCACTAAACAACACTTTAATGCCATTATTGAAAAAGTTCAACATCGTTTGCAAGGATGGAGTAGCAACACCCTCTCTCTTGCCGGGAGAGCTACTTTTGTCCAACATGTCACCTCTGCCAACCCTAGCTACCTCATGCAAACCATGGAATTGCCCATTAATGTGTGTAATACCCTTGATAGACTAAATAGGAATTTTCTTTGGGGTGAGACTGCCAACACTAAGAAAATACACCTGGTAAATTGGAATCATGTTTGCCGTGACAAAGACAAAGGAGGTCTTGGTCTTAAGAAAGCTAGGAACCAAAATTTAGCCCTTCTCACCAAGCTGAGCTGGCACTTGAAGACCAATAAAGACTGCCTTTGGGTGAACATCCAAAGGAATAAATACTTGAGACATCATTCTATTGATAGTTGGCCCAAAGATCGTGCGGCATCTCACACTTAGAGAGGCATAAAGAACACACACAAGTTTATTCAACAGGGCACCAAGTGGAAAATAGGCAATGGCAATGATATTGACTTGTCGAAGGATTGGTGGTGAGGGGATTGTCCTCTTGCCTCCAAATTCCCTGGTCAATATGTGAACTCGAGGATTAAAGAGTGTGATATTATGGAGGATGAAGACTTAAATCACGTCTTTCGGCACTGTCCATTGGCAGAGGACCTTTGGTTTTTCTTTCGTAGTAGCCTTTGGTTGAGAAATGGTTATGAATATTCCTTTCCGGATTGGATTACTTGTAACTTGAAATCTAAGAAGATCTCTGGCATAGGAAATAATATCCCTTGGAGCTGCGTTTTTCTTACTACCTTATGGCAAATCTGGAAGGACAGAAATCGAAAAAGTTTTGATGACTTGGATAATCCTCTGATCGTGATCTTTAAGACTATTATCTCCTATGCGAAAGACATCGAGGAAGCATTCAAACCCTTACTCGCCAAGAGGCCTATTAAGAATCCCTTAACTTGTTGGCTTCCTCCTCCTACAAGTCTTAAGCTAAACATGGACGGCTGTTGGTATGACTCAACACAACGTGCAGGTTGCGGGGGTCTATTCCGTGACAAAGAAGCTAGGAGAATGGGTTATGGGATATTATGGTAAACTCTGAAAAACCCTAGATTGCCTAGGTTTAGAGATTTGCTATGTGTTAATCTTTTGTAAAAATCAGCCCACAAATCAAAAAGTCAATCAATCACACAACAATAAGCAAACAATCGAAGAACACCAAGATATACGTGGAAAACCCCAATACGGGTAAAAACCACGGGAAGGAATCAAAAACACTATACTCAATGTGTAGTTACAAGCAATCTTACCAACGATCGTGAATCCTCACCAATCGAACCTAAGAACTACTTGCCGAATCCTCGTTCACCACACCCAGTGCTTTGACCGCCGCTGCCTTGAATCCACAAGCCTTCCGTTTGCCTCCCGGAATCCACCGAAGGACTTTGAAGCGCCTCTCGAACTCCACGAAAGGACTTTACTCAGAGATTGATTGTTTCTAATGAAGAACAAACCCCTTGAAGATGATCTTGAAAATCACGGCATTCACAAGCCTTCACAATTCTTCAAAGTTCACAAACCCTAGCCGCCGAAAGTGATGAGAGATGGAAATATTTGTATTAGGGTTCTTATCACCGCAGCTCTCTTTATTTTCGACCTAATGGCTGAGATTTTATAGTTGCTGAAATCGGGCATTTTTGCCGGCTGTTTTGCTCGAGCAAAAAATTCAGCAAAAACAAACAGAATGTTTTGCTAATAAATGGGCCTCGAAATGCTTGAGCAAAAAGTGCAGCATCTAACTTCTTTCTTTGTACATCTCCAATGATATAGTTGCCAAAATCCAACGTATCATCAAATCCTAGCATATCACCAAATCCCATATTCTCCAAATCCGTATTACTCTGTATGACTTCCAAATCCCATATTATTTCCGTATTACTTCCATATTCTCCAAATCCAATCTTTGTCTTCAAAATAAGTAATCCGTATTTGACTAAAAAAAAACTACCGCACTCGAAATAAAAATACATATTGATATGATTCCTTTTCCACACCTAAAACAGACACTCTAAAAATACCGAAGATTACAGTGCCATAAAAAATACGATACACCCAAATGTATATGTTTTGGGCATAGATTTGCCAAACCAAAGAAAGCTCGGCCTATTGGGCTTACAAACTCATTTGGGAGACAAGTGTGGCAGCGGAGTTATGGGCTATCTACAGAGGATTAACTATCATTCTAGAGAAAAATATGCAAAATGTGTTCATAGAATCTGACTCTCTCGTGGCTGTCAACTTAATCAATGAAGATTTTGATGGTTTTCATCCTCAAAGCAACATGATTTTCGAAACCAAAGCCTTGAAGATTCGTACAGGAGCAACTCTGACTTACATATCCTGCAGCGCTAACGAGTGTGTTGATCATCTTGCAAGGCTAGGAGCTAAACAAAATGAACACCTTGTTGTGATGGATGCGATGCCACTCTCTCTCAGAGAGTTTTGGAATAGGGACCGTCTCGGTCTTAGGCATATTTTGGACTAATCAATGTGTTGGTCTGTAGAACTGGCTGTTTTGTTGGTCTGTAACCCATTTCACCTCCTCATGGAGTGCTACTCTCTGCTTAATTAATCTATTTTCCGAGTTACCCAAAAAAAAAACACACCCTCAAGCTCTTCATTCGAATGACCAAGTCAAGAATTTCCCTATTCTATGATACTGATTTTCGAGATTTTCCTTAGAAAAATAACCGGTGTAAAAGTAAAGAGAGATTTTGCGGGAGCATCTTTTATTTCCCCAATAAAATCAATCGTAGTCTACGATCTTCTCTCGGCGGAAGAAATTAAAGGCAATGAGAAAGCGATCAGAGATAAGCGGAAGTGTAACTATGAAAACTCCACCTGCTCTACACTTTTTCTTTCCTTTGATTATCGATAGAAGTTTGTTTATTGTTTTTGAGGAAGGTGGAGATTAGAAGGAAAAGTTTGTCAATGGCGTTCAATATTGGTAACTGGGTTAGGTGGGTTTGGTTGGTTACGTTGGTTACGTAATTGACTTGTGAAGATGGCTATGCGTGGGGCCGTGGCGTGGTTAATGTATCGGCGGTGTTTAAGGCGTGATTTGGCTAATTTGAAAAAACTAGTATTTTGGTTTTTTTCGTTTTGTCTTTATTCAATTTTTTTTTTGCATTTGTTAGTTTTGCGTTAGAATTTTGTGGTTTCTAGATTTATCTCGTCGAGACGAATCCAAAGAATATAAAATTATGGTAATAGTTTTTTTGAATAAAACAGAAAATAAATCAAAATAAACCAGTTTTTGGGATTTTTTTTTCGTCTTTATTCACAAAACTTTAAGTTTGGCTAATAATTTTATACTTTTTAGATTCCTCTGTCGAGACAAGCCAAGAAACCACAAAAAATCGACCGAAAACTAACAAATGCAATTTTTTTTTTGAATAAGGACAAAACGAAAAAAACCCAAAAAATCAATTTTTCAAATTAGCCAAATCACCCCTAAAGGGTGAGAACATAAATTAAGGGTTTCCGTTAACGGCATTTAATTTGGCCCTTATACTTCAAGAGGGGTTAAGTGTCCGAGTTTAAACACTAGGGAACAAATCGAAAATATATGATAGTTAAGTTAATGGGGGATTAAATGTAATTTACCCATGATGAAATTGGCTTAATGTAAAATAACAATGTTTCTTAAACCACATCCAAACTTGCCACATCCAAACTTATGCACCCACTCACAAAATCCAAGAACTCTGCACATATACTACATATTCTAGTGTGTGTGTGGGGTCTTGAGTTTTGTAAGTGTGTATTTGGGGAATGTAAATTTGGGTGTGAATGTACCATTGTTGGTAAAATAAAATACAATTAGTTAAATATTTAAGACACCAATGATGATATTGATACTTAGAATCCCGATGTGCAGGATTTCAATTTTCAAGTTGTTTTAAGAGATGAGTTATGAATAAGGATTAGGGTGGTCAAAATCTTCGCTTTGGTTTTTGAGAACCAACGCTTCTTGCACACTATGGTCTCTAATAAGTTTTCTCTTTAATTATTAGTCTTATTTATCTATTTTTCTCTCTCCACTCATTATCAAAAAAACATCCGTCAAAATTTAAACCCAGACAAACTCCGACATCACCAATTCAATTTAAGGTGGATGACCCTGTGGATGATGTAATATAAAAGCATTGCGATTGAAGAAGGGAAAATTACATTAAACCCTGTCAAGTACCATCTATTTCCGAGTGTAATATCAAAGCATTGGTTAGATCCGCACCAAACCGAAATGTGAGATCTCTCATTTGATCATTGGGGTGTGTGTATATATATATGCCTAAATGTTTTTTTTTTTTTTTGAACTGGTATATACCTAAATGTGGGATCCCTAATTTTCGCAAAGAGAATTAGGAGCAATCATTTGGTCCAATGAGAGAAATTCAAAAAAAAAAAAAAATTGTCAAGTTTAAAAAAAAAGTTCAGATAGTGTGACGCTAAACATAGATTAAAAAGACTACTATTTTCAACTTTTTAATTTTTAAGTGATTTATTTTTACTCTTGTTCGATTTTTCTTTTTTTCTTTTGGACTTCTTTCATCGAGATGGCCAATTCAAAAGGTATAACATAAATCTAACAAAAATAAAAAAACGAAACACAAACAATAATTTATTGAAATACCATAATGTACAAATGACCCGCCTTTTCGTTCCATCTTTTTCGAATAAAATATTTTTATTAATACAAAATTTCTTCATAGTGAAGTCCTGAATAATGACTAAATTAATCATACAACATTAGCTTTTATTTGTACATGCTTACATTGTTGTTTTTTCTTTTTGTGAATTAAATTTATTGAAGCAAAACCAGATGCAGGTGCAAAGCGCATACCCTAGAAAAAGGAGAACGATTAATGGAAACATCCTCCTAGCTACCTTGAAAACAAGGCATGTTGGGAGTTTAGTAAGATGCATCGATCCCGCCATAGCTTCCGTTGCGCCGGCGGGCACAAGGCCCAAACTTCTTGGGAGTATCCACGGAGTCCACCACATTCGTTGGGCCCAATATACATTAAATGGCTCATATCCACTTAAAAGGCTAAGTCTTGTAAGTGGTGAGTCATCCAATTGTATATTAAGATCCAACCCTTTTTCTATTTTTCCAATGTGGGACTTAACCTTCACACATGTTCTAACAAATCTCCCCCTCATGTGTGAACCGTTCATAGATCCTTGCTTGTTTCTTTGCATCCAAGCTCCCCCTTGATTCTGATCTACTACTCTCAACCCAATCTTCCAAACTAGGCTTATGCTGCACCAACTCCAAGATTCAGATCCTTCCATCAAATTCCCCATTGAGAGCCAACATGCCCGTTCACTAGCACCATGTGCACATTCACTAAAACCATGCTTCCCAACGAGTCAACGTGCAACACGTGTTCCATTCGCTTGCATCACTTTGCAACGGGCACACCGCATTACTTGCACTATTGGATTTTTCTGTTTCCATCACTTGGAGTTCACCATACAAGCCTATCCACGGCGCGCTGAGAGTCTACCCATAGATCATCAGCCATTGGCTTTGATACCACCTGTTGGGAGTTTAGTAAGATGCATCGATCCCGCCATCGCTTCCGCTGCGCCGGCGTGCACAAGGCCCAAACTTCTTGGGAGTATCCACGGAGTCCACCACATTCGTTGGGCCCAATATACATTAAATGACCCATATCCACTTAAAAGGCTAAGCCTTGTAAGTGGTGAGTCATCCAATCGTATATTAAGATCCAACCCTTTTTCTATTTTTCCTATGTGAGACTTAACCTTCACACATGTTCTAACAGCAGATACCTACTAACAGACCCAACCAAAATAGAAAAAAACATGCTTACATAGTTAACCACAACACAAATAACTCTCTAAGAGACGCACGAAGAAAACCACTTATATTGATATAGAGATGCTATTGGTCACTTGAGAAATTAAGGAGAGTACATAACCGGAACAAGTTGCAGTTCAATTTTCTTGTGAACAACTAGTCCAAATACTTCACTCATCTCGAAGTCCTCCAGCTCTTCACCGATAGGTAACTTCCAGTCAAACCAGTACAAGAGGTTGGCAAGTACACCCTCAAGTTCCATGACACCAAATGAAATGCCAGGACAGCCCCTTCGCCTTGCTCCAAATGGGATGAATTGGAAGTCTTGGCCTCTAAAATCAATCGGGTTGTCAGCAAATCTCTCTGGAAGGAATTCTTCTGGGTTGTCCCAATATTTGGGATCTCTTTGAATTGCCCATACATTAATGAACACTCGTGTTTTTGGAGGAATATCATAACCTCCCAATTTAGCACCCCGAGACGATTCTCTAGGAACTAAAAAAGGAGCTGGAGGATGTAATCTAAGAGTCTCTTTGACAACACATTTTAAGTATTCCATTTGAGCAATATCATGTTCGTCTACCTTGGATTTCTTCCCAACCACTCTTCGCACCTCTTCTTGAGCTTTCTTCATCTTTGTTGAATTTTTCATCAACTCTGCCATTGCCCACTCCATTGTTGATGAGGTAGTATCAGTTCCTCCCATAAACATGTTCTGTAATTTGAAAAGACAAAAAGATTCATTGAGTTAGTATAGATACAGACATGATGGGAGAGAGTAGAAGCTAGGGAGAGGAGAGAGAGAGAAACCAGTATAATTGCTTTAACATTGTCTTGAGAGAAATCCATCCCCATCATGCCTTCTCTCTGAAGTTTGAGCAAGATTTCAAGAAAACAACTCTTGTCAGGTTGATCATAATTTCCTTTGAAACTCCTATGTTGTTCAATAAGCTCGTCAAGGAACGCATCTAATCCCTCAGAAGTGTTTTTCAGTCTCTTTACGAAACCAGTTAAGACATCAATCCATCCAAGAGAAGGGAAAAAATCCTCGAAGCAGAATGCTCCTATAAGGTCCATTGCAGACCTTGATAGCTCTCCGAATCTTTTATTATCATCTTCATTTTCGTTCTTTCTACCTAGAACACATCGAGATATCATGTTGCTGGATATTTGAACGAACAACCCTCCAAGTTTTATTGGGGCTCCATCAACACTAGCAGCACGTATATTCTCAATCCACCCTGCAACTTCTTCTTCTCTAATGAAATCAAATGAGAGGACCCTATTGAGATTCAAAAGCTGTGAAATAGAGATCTTTCTCGTTTGCCTCCAAAATTCTCCGGGGGGAGAAAATACTAGATCACTGCCTCCATACAGTACGGCCTTACCTGCCCTTGTTTGGACTCTATAGGAGAAAGTAACATCTTGTGTTTTCAAGATTTCTTTGGCTATCTCTGCAGATGAGACAACAAGAGTCGGAGCACGACCCATTTTCAGCAACAATATTGGGCCATATCTTTGAGAGAGGGCGTGGAAAGATCTGTGAGGGAGTGTACCCGGAAGGTGCAAGTGTCCAATTATAGGAAGGCTTGGTGGTGACGGTGGCAAGTTGAGTTTTCTGCCACCTTTGACGAAGTTGAGTGCAAATAAGAGGAATACTATGAGGGATGAAAAGAGAAAGGGATTGATCAATATTGTTTTGTAGAGCTCTTGCCCCCATTGTTGCAATAGTGGTGTGATAGCCATTCTTACAACAAGTGTGTACGAATGAATCATCTAGCTGATCTCTTCTATTTATAAACAAGATCAAGTAAATGTCTAAATTTAAAAAGTTCGACAAAAGACTCATAAAGTAAAAAAAGACCGACTTTTTTGGGTTTTTTATTATTTTTTTTTTTTTACCTCAAGAAGGATTTAGATATAGGAAAAGTCAATCATTTGTCAACCGAAAGTAACCAAATACACTAATAGTATTTGGTTGGTGTACCCAAACGGGTTCCACATTAGTTGGTGTACCCATAGTTTTTCTTGGTAACACCAATAGTATTTAAATTCTTGATGCCCGTGATTTCAACTTTCTGAGTAATAAGTAAAAGAAGATGATAAATTTGGAAAGTGTAGATAATAATAATGTTTGTTTAATAGGTTGGATTTACGACACAACACATTTAAAAAGGGAGAGTAAGTATCATATATAACTCCAGAGAAACCCATTTCCACTTGATTTTCATCCACAACTGGAAATCACAAGGTTCAGTAAATGCTTGCAAGCAAACAAATTGAGGGAGAGATACTTAACCAAAATACTGTTAAAGAGTGTATTTGAAACTTTGGCTGCGAAAGAAATAGGAAGGAAGAGAAAATAAATAAGAGGAAAGTTTGAGAGAAAATCAAACTTGTTTTTTGAACTTTCTCTAGAAACCAGAAGAAACGGAATAGAATTTAATTTTTTTCATTTCTTTTCCAAGCAAAGCAGTAGCAATTAAAACAAAATCACTAAAGCTGCAACCTTTCCTCTTTCCGTTGATTCTCCGTCTCAAACTCTCTTCATCGCAATGCAAGTCGAAGTTAACTTTCTCATTAAAACCTCTTTTTAGTAGGGTAAATCATCTACTTGCCCCTTAAACTATTCGGAAAATGTTAATCCCTCCTTTAACTATCAATTGCATTTACTTGCCCCTTTAACTATGTAAAAACTACTCAGTTCATCCATTTCATCAATTCCATCCATTTCAAAGTTACCAAAGAGGGTATTAAGGTCATTCACCTAGTCCTATATCTATGTATATGTATAATACTTCTTCTCTTCTTCTCCTATGTTCTCTCCCATTCTCTCTTTGCTTTCTCTCTCCCGTACCCCACCCTCTCACTTCCCCACACTCCTATCTGCAATACCCTCGCACCTTATCGCTTTCTCTCTCTAGAAACAATTTATTCCCATAACTAATCCAACTAAACCCACTCCTTGTTTATTTTCAATTGGGATTCTAAAACATGATGGTTGATTTAAAAACTATTGAAAAGCCAATAGAAACGAGAAGTGAGAGCTAATTGTCTTCTTTAAGGTCGCTACCGAAATCCATTTTGTTGAACTCCGACACAGTGGCGTCGAGGAAACAGTCCAAGACTCCGAGACCCTCAAGCTAGCAGAGGATCATGTTCTCGATAAGCTCTTCGAGCATGGGTATTCAGATGCCGCTGTGTGGGGCAAAGGAAATCCAGTTGAGGAAATAGTCCAGACGATGGACCACACATCGAGAACAATGCTGTAGTCCAAGACCAAGACTAGGCTTTTTCATTTTCTTAAAGTAGTTGTAACAATGTTGCAGTTTCGGAAAGCAAGAAGAAAAGCAAGTGTTGAAGATCGGGTTTATGAATATACTCCATTAACAGTATACTCCTCTCTCTCTCTCTCTCTCTGATCGAGTAGAGTGAAGTTAAGGTTTGCTGATTTCCACCAAACCAAGAGTTGAGTAGCGTTTCAGAGGAAATTTCTATTTTACCCTTCAGTTGGCTCTCTCCTTTTTTGCTTTTCCGTCCAACTAACGTCAAAATTGGATGGAATGGACGAACTGAGTAGTTTTTACATAGTTAAAGGGGCAAGTAAATGCAATTGATAGTTGAAGAGGGAATTAAACATTTTTCGAATAATTTAAAGGGTAAGTAGATACTTTACCCTTTTTAGTTCTTGAACAAACACTCATGCTCTTCGTTAGTGATTTTCCTTAGAAAACGAACTGGCGTAAAGGTAAGGAGAGATTTCGCGGGAACATCTTTTATTTCCCCCATAAAATCGATCGATAGCCAACAAAATATCCGTATACTGTGATTTTCTCTCGGCGGAAGAAAGGCAAATGAGAAAGAGATCAGAGATACGCGGAAGTGTAACTGTGAAAACTCCACCGGTTCTACACTTTTTCTTTCCTTTGATTGTCGATTGAGGTTTGTTTATTGTTTTTGAGGAAGGTGGAGATTAGAAGGTAAAGCTCGTCAATGGCGTTCAATATTGGTAACCGGGTTAGGTGGGTTTGGTTGCATTAATTGAGGTTTTGGGTGTTGCAGTGTGGTGATGACAAGGATGTACACACACTACATACTCTAGTGTGTGTGGGGCCCTTGAGTTTTGTAAGTGTGTGTGTTTAGGGAATGTAAACATGGGTGTGGTTGTAGCATTGTTGGTAAAATAAAATACAATTAGTTAAATGTGCCTAAGCTTCTTTGTCGTTTGACGTCGAAAAAGATTTAGATCGAGGAATGCTTTAAATATAAGATACCTATGCTAATATTAATAATACTTTAAAGCCATTGTCAGTTTTACCTATTGATACACTAAAACTAACGCATTGTTTGTTGGAAGGATATGTATATGAGGGGGGAAGGAGGATATAATAAGATGATGATATAGAGGTGGATATGGTTGGAGGGGTATTATTTTAGAAGGGGAGATTAAAAATTACTTTGTTTGTTTAGTTTTGGGTAGAGGAGGATATGAGGAGGTGGATAGTGTACAATGTTGTGAATTTCCCAGTTTACCCTCAACTCATAAATCAGAAATCTGAGTTATTACTCTTTTTTTTTTCTTTCTTCATAAATCTGATTTATTTCAAACACACATATATGTGCAAAACAGATTCATCATGTCGTAAACCTCAACCTGCATAACTCGAGAACTGCAATCTTACAACCAACACTGTTGGGTAAGTTCATAAATCTAATTTTTCTCTACTGCTATCAATTTCTCTTCAAAAAAATTCCCCAAGTGTATCAATTTCTAAGATACTCTCTCTCTCTCTCATGGAGGTTGTCGGCCCTCACCAGATTGCCAAATCCCGAAATCCTCTCCGTTGTGTACCCCATCACCAGATCGCTGAATTCGAGCTCGTCGCTGATGGATTATGAAACCCATCACAGATGTGGGTTAAATCGACCACGGTCGATGTTAATTTTCAGATCTGAACAAAGGTACAGTCCGGCCATGGGTTCTGAGACCCAACTCCGGCCATGAGTTTTGAGACCCAACTCCGGCCATGGATTAAACGTTGTTACTGACTTCGGCCATGGGTTAAACGTTGTTACCGCAATCGTCGTCGACGTTGAGGAGATCGCCGTCCAGGTCTTCCATGCCATTCTCTTCTTCTGCTCTCTCTCTCTCTCTCTCTCTTTCCTCTCCGTAAGACAGAGGTTTGTGGGCCCAAAAGGGGTGTTTTGGTAACGTGGATCCCGGATTTAATTCAGACAGGGGTGGGGGTGCCTAAATTTAGTACCCCTGCAGGGTTATATGTATATCCAAGGAAATTTTTATCCGGCACCCCAAAACCAAACAAACACATGATATAGTTGTCCAGGATATGTATATCCCACACAAATCTATATCCCACCCTTATCTCCTTCAAACAAACAGGCCGTAATAGTAGTACTTAGAATCTCGATGTCCGTGAGTTCAATTTTCGAGTTGTTTTAAGAGATGAGATATGAACAAAGATTAGGGCGGTCAAATTCTTAGGTTTGGTTTTTCAGAACTAATTCTTCTTTCACATCACGGTCTCCAATAAATCTTCTCACTAATTAATACTCTTATTTTTATATTTACTCTTATCTTGCCAATCTTGGGTGTTGGTTATCTCCCTGTTGGGTCCTAACGGCATATGATCTTCGAAGTGAGGTGTTGCCTTGTTGTTTTGCTCTTACTTTATTGTGATGCCTTTGCTTTGGATCCTTTTAATCTTTATAATTTGTTTCCAAAGATTAATAAATTTTTTGCTCTTAAAAAAAAAATAAAATAAAAAATCTTTCTCAAAGTTCAAACAAAACAAACTCCACATCACCAATGCAATGTAAGGTTAATGCCCTATGGATGATGGAATGTCAACGCATTGAGATTGAAAAAAGGGTAAATTACGTTATACCCTCTCAACTATCATCCATTTCCGAGTTTCCCCATTGTTTAAATGCAGACACTTAACCCCTTTATTTATTAACTTTTGATAAGAAATCCCTCCCCTCAACAGACCGTTATGTTTTTGGACGAAATATATATACCACTAGACTAGCACAGCATGTGATGAATGATGTTTTATGTTTTTAATTTTATTATCGGTTCTATTTTATTTTCGAAATATGCAAAAGAGGTCTATGATATGTAACACACATGTGGAAATAAACACACACACACAAATATTCATGTATTTTAAGTTGTGTTCATCCTAAAATTTTTAATTTGGTATTTTTCCCTTATTATTTTATTTCTCATATTTTTTCATTTTAATTTTTCTTAAAAACAATTAGAAGCAATCATTCGGTCATTTGGTCCAACGAGGGGAATTGGAAAAAAAAAAATCTAGTTTTAAAAAAATAGTCAGAGTATGACACTAAACGTTGTAAAAAGACAACTATTTTGAACTTTTTTGTCTCTAAGTGTTTATTTTTACTTTTGTTTGATTTTTTTATTTTAGTTTTTGGACTTCTTTCTTCAAGATGGCCAATTCAAAAGGTATAACATAAATCTTAAAAAAAATGAAAAAATGAAAAAAAAAACACAAAAACAGTAATTGTGGAATAACAGAGCATTATATACATCCAAATTAATTGCAGAGAAATCTCATTTCTACTTGATTTCAACCATAACTAGAAATCACACTACATGGTTCAGTATACATAAACCAAAATCCTAGAGGTACCGATCATTGAAATACCACAATCTACAGATGAGACTTTTGGGTCTCACACAAATAATCCGAACCATTCATTAACTTTAATATAAAATTTTTACCCCTTTTTTTTTTGACTCAACAAAGAATGAATTCTATAATCATTGGAACGGATTACAATGATTAAAGAGAACCAAGCAAAGGCATCACAATAGCATGGACATCCCAGCTAGTTTGGCACCTCCAAAATTGACAATCACACGCCCACAAGGACCCAAAAGGGCAAAAACTGAAAAAACAGAGTGGCCAAGAAGTGCCAAATACAACAATACAGACTGATAACAAATTAACTCCAAAAACTAATGGAAAGGTACATCAACCATGTATTCAGGCTCTGCATCTTTCCCCAGAATAAGAAAAAACCTCATTTGGCCACACCTAAAAAAGTCATCAAAAGATGGAATTTGTCGCCTGTACTCTTTGGTTTCAGGTGCCAAAGTAGTCACAAAATCTGTGACACTAAAAGTCAAAGGCCACCAGATAATGAGCGTGTCGCCAAAAGGTGTTTACAGCGACAAGAGAACTTGTCACGGAAAGTATGTTTTCAGCAACAAGCATGTCGCTATTTGGTTTATCTCTTATTTTCTATATTTTGAAGGCGTTCTTATAAACTTCCAATGTATCCAATTTGATTATTTATCTATTATTGAATCTTTTTTAGATCTTCTTGATTCTGTATGTTATTAATTTTTAGTTTCACTACAGTAAATAAATCAAATAAGTAGTTTCTCAGTTGGGATTTATGGTCTCTATTTGTCATGTTTAAAATTCTTGTTTCATTTATTTCATTTAATATTTTGGAATCTTTTGTACTTCTGAGTTTGTATTCTCCTAATTTATTTAATAAATATAAATTGGTCCAATTAAGTTGATCTGATGACCATAAAGCACCAACCCCTAGTGTTACACACGGAGTGAAATTTCCAAATTGAGCTCTTGATGAACATCTATAACTTGAATTTGAAAGATTTTCTTTTCTTATATCTTGACTATTCAGAGTCGAAGGAGGCAACTTCTTTTGCATCTAATTACTACAATTAGTTTTTTATGTTCTGTGTCTAATATTGTATAGGTTACGTTATATAATTGAATAAAATATTGTCCTATAATTCATTTTATATCTTTGGCTAACCCTATTCGATTAACTAGGTTAATCCCCCGTATAATTGATACATGGTTTGTTTTTTTTTTTTCCTGTGTAGTGATTTATATTTTTTGAACGGCGAAAAAATTTATTAATCAAATGTAATGGATACAAGAGATTGAAAGGACAAGAGTATAGGCATCACAACAAGAGAGAAACGTCCCAACGAAGTTGCATCGCAACACTCCCGACAATCATATGCCACACAAGCCATGAAAGAAGCAAGGTTGGTAAGTGATCAACAAAGCTCTAATAACAGAAAAAGAAAAAAACACCCCAAAGGGATATAGAACCCATTTACAATCCCAGAAGAGTAAAACCCAATGTAATACAGGAATCTGACCAAAAAAATAAACCAAGACAAACCACCCTAAAGCAAACCAAGAAAATATCCAGCAGAGAAACACCATCAAACAGCTGCAGTTGAGTATAGCCGAAGGAGAATACAATCCAGGAGGCACAAACATACACAACCCTTTTAAGAAATGTCAGAATTCTTGAGAAATTTTGAATCAATAGCTAGCTGGCAGCCCAATAGACACCCTAGGAAGCATAGAATCCCCTAAAATTCCTTCTTTAGGAGCAGCCTTCATAGCACAACAATAGAAGAAATTTTCCTCATAGGCCTGCAAGAAGACTTTAAATTTGACCATCTCTGCACCTCCAATCCGGAACTCAGACCCCATAAGCCTTTCAACTACAACCATTCTCCCATACCAAGAAACATTCAAACTTTCACTAAATATGAAGCTCCTTGATCCACAAACTTCCACCAATTTGAAGGAGATTGCATTCTAGCTGCATAGAACTTAGAAGTCCCCCTGCAGATCCCATAGCTTCAACCTCCATAAATTCAAAACAGTCAATCCATCGAACAGATTTGGTGAATTCAATTGAAGTTGCTCTTTTCTTGGTTTCTAGAAGAAAAGATTTCAATTTGTTCTATGAAACAAAATTTCTGAAATCATGAAAGTTTTTATAGATTGAAAGATATAGACACTTGAAACAAAAAAACAAAAAAGAAATAACTGACAAAGAAAATGGGACGGAGGAGTATCTTTTAATTCTTTGTATCTGATATAGGATCATACCAATTTTTCTTTGGCTTCCCTATGTTGAATCACTGTTGGCTCTCATACCATATATTGAATATATTGCGGAATTTTTTTTCGGAATTTTTTGTAGGTAGGAGATGGAGATGTACTAAATTGTGTTGGGTTTCTTTTTTAATATATCAATTCTTGAAATCCAGTTTGCAAAGTGAATGCTTGGTGTTATGTCCTCACTAATTGCTACAAAAGTGAGCTGCACTATGCACTGCATTTGCTGCACGGTAGGCTCTCAAATTGCATAAATAGACTATTCCATCAAAACGGCGTAATCACGTGCATGCACATCGTATGTGTATAGTTGTATACTCCCCTTGTAAAAAAGTTAGAAGTAAAAATAAAAGTAAAACATGGCATATGATCCATGTGATTATCTAACGCTTACATCCACTGGAAATAAGAGAAATTAAGGTTTCTACACATTGGAGTCCTGAATATTAATGAACAAGGGGTTGTTCTATAAAATTGACTTAAATTCAAAACTAATTTATTGCGTTTTACGAAATCTGTCACTCTTCATAATAAATTAACTCAATTTTTCACTTAATAATCCAACTCCACTAACTTATCCATTTTAAGTCAATTTGTGAAACAAGACCTAAATCATACACTGATAACCTTTATTTGGACATGTTTACCTAGTTTTTTTAGTAAATTAAATTTATTGAAGCAAAATCATATACAGGTGCAGAGAGACATACCCTAGAAAAAGGAGAACAAACATCCTCCTAGCAGCCTTGAAAACAAGGCAAAAAACCTACTAACAGACCTAACCAAAACAGAAAGACATGCTTACATAGTTAAACCACGAAGCAAATAACTTTCTATGAAATACACGAAGAAAAACTACAAATATTGATATAAAGTTTAAGGAGAATGTATAACTGGAACAAGTTGCAGTTCAATTTTCTTGTGAACAGCTAGTCCAAAAACTTCACTCATCTCCAAGTCCACTGGCTCTTCACCAATAGGCAACTTCCAGTCAAACCAGTACAAGAGGTTGGCAAGTACATCTTCAAGTTCCGTGACACCAAATGAAATGCCTGGACAACCCCTTCGCCCTGCTCCAAAAGGGATGAATCGGAAGTCTTGGCCTCTAAAATCAATCGGGTTGTCAGCAAATCTCTCGGGAAGGAATTCTTCTGGATTGTCCCAGTACTTGGGATCTCTTTGAATTGCCCATGCATTAATTAACACTCTTGTTTTTGGAGGAATATCATAACCTCCCAATTTAGCACTCTGGCTTAATTCTCTAGGAATCAAAAAAGGACCTGGTGGATGTAATCTAAGAGTCTCTTTGACAACACATTTTAAGTATTCCATTTGATCTATATCATCTTGTTTGACCTTGGATTTCTTCCCAACCACTCTTCGTACCTCTTCTTGAGCCTTCTTCATCTTTGTCGGATTTTTCATCAGCTCTGCCATTGCCCACTCCATTGTTGATGAAGTAGTATCAGTTCCTCCCATAAACATGTTCTGTAATTTGAAAAGATAAAAAGATGCATTGAGTTAGTAAAGATACAGACGGAATGGTAGAAGGTAGAAGTTGGGAAGAAGAGAGAGCATAACCAGTAAAATTGCTTTAATATTGTCTATAGTGAAATCCATCTCCATCATGCCTTCTTTCTGTAGTTCGAGCAGGATTTCAAGAAAACTATTCTTATCAGGTTGATCATAATTTCCGTCGAAACTCTTATGTTGTTCAATAAGCTCGTCAAGGAAAGTATCTAATCCCTCTGAAGTGTTTTTCAGTCTCTTTGCAAAACCCAATAAGACATCGATCCATCCAAGATGGGAAAAAATCCTGGAAACAGAATGCTCCCATATGCTCCATTGCAGACCTTGATAACTCTCCGAATCTTTTATTATCTTCTCTTTCGTATTTTCTACCTAGAACACATCGAGATATTATGTTGCTGGATATTTGAACGAACAACTCTCCAAGGTTTACTGCGGCTCCTTCAAGAGTAGTGCCACGTATATTCTCAATCAACCCTGCAACTTCTTCTTCTCTAATGAAATCAAATGAGAGGACCCTATTAAGGCTCAAAAGCTGCAAAATAGAGATCTTCCTCATTTGCCTCCAATACTCTCCAGGGGGAGAAAATGCTAGGTCACAGCATCCGTACAATATGCCTTTAGCTGCCCTTGTTTGGACTCTATTCGAGAAAGTAACGTCTTGGGCTTTCATGATTTCTTTGGCTATCTCTGCTGATGTGACAACAAGAGTGGGGGCACGGCCCAAGTGTAGCAACAATATAGGACCGAATGTTTGAGAGAGGCTGCGGTAAGATCTGTGAGGGAGGGTACCTTGAAGGTGCAGGTGTCCGATTATAGGAAGGCTTGGTGGTGACGGAGGCAAGTTGAGTTTTCTTCCACCTTTCAAGACGTACTTGAGAGCAAATAGGAGCAATAAGATGAGGGATGAAAAGAGGAAGGGACTGATCAATATTGATTTGTGGAGCTCTTGCCACCATTGTTGTAATAGTGGTGTTAGAGCCATTCTTGCAAAAAGTCTGTACGAAGAAGTCATCTAGCATGATCTCTTCTGTTTATAAACAAGATTCCTGAGTTGGCCTATGTTTTTGGAGCTTTTGGCACGGTCTTTTTGGTCATATTCTCCTAATTTTTATTAGATTCGGAGCAAAATTTTACATCAATTGTTCATTTTGACGAGACAAATCAGAAAAATATAAAAGTGTAGACTAAATTTAAAAAAACTTCATATACTCCCTCCGTTTTTTCTTAAGTGTGCTGTTTCGTAAATCTAACTTATTAAAGAAACATCATAGTTATATATTTCACGTCAACTTTTACCTCCATTTTAAGCTTTTCACATTATTTTTTACCTTTATTTTCCAAAAGATCCTCCACTTTTACCTATTAACTCTTCAAAAGGGCAAACTACTAATTGTACAAACTTTTACTCATTAAATTTTTGAAACATACACTTATTAAGGAAAAGCCTAAAATGGAATAGTCAATAGTAAAAAAAGGGATGGAGGGAGTAAGATGACAAAAAGTAAAAAAAGACCGACTTTTTGGGTCTTAAAGAGACTTTCATTTCCGGCAGTAAGCCTTTTTTTTTTTTATTATTGAATATTGCATTCAATTTCATGAAAAAGTAGAAAATTCTCTCTTTTTTGAGATTCAATAATCCACATTAATCAATAGCTAAGAACATTATTTAGATGGTATTCGGAGAACCTAGCCGAACCTTTTACTGAAATATGAGGTTAATTGTCTTTGTTCTTTTGGGGGCTAGCTGAATGGTTGCCCGGGTCTTTCGGGAATGAATACCGGAGGGCCAACGACGAAAGAAGAGAAGGGAAGGAGAACGAGAAGGATAACTGCAAACACGATCGAACGTTTCAATTCCATGCTATAGACACATTGAATATATAGAATTTAATTATACAGAAACATAGATCATCACATACGATAATATGATAATATAACGCGTTGATTGTTGGCCCCATTTAAGATACTGATTTAGGAACGAGCAAAGAAAATGGCGTTGGTCTTATATGATGTTTTTTTCAACTTTGATTTATTATATTTTTACATTTTTCTAATTTCTCTCGTTGATCGAGAGCCAAACAATCTGATGCAAAAATTATACCCAACATTACTAAAATTTAAGAGCAAATGACAAGAAAGACCTACCAAAAAGTCTCCTAAAAGTTAGGCTACACTCAGTAGATTTTCTTCTTTTGATGAATAATGCTACAATACACATCCTTATTTGGGTTACCATGATATGCACATTCTTGCCGCCACTTCTAGGGTTTTGCTGGGGGGGTGGGGGGTCGCCTCCTCCACCACCACCTCCCCCCCTTCTCTTCCCGGTCTCCCTCTACATCTCTCTGCCTCCTTTTCGATCTCCCTTCCACCGCCTCCTCCACCTTCTCGGTTCAGATCCGGTTTGCAGCCGCCGCGCCTCCAGCCACCGCTCCGCCTCCCGCAACTGTTTCATCCCTGTATCAGCCGCCTCATCACTTCCATATCCAGATCTGCTCCCACCCGCCTCCTCCTCTGCGGCGCCGCCTCACCCGGATCCGAACCTCTCCGCTTCTTCTTCGTGGGGTTCGAGAGAGAGCGAGATGATGCAAGGGTTAGTCCGGTTTTACTCATCGGCGAATAACATCACCCGGTTCGACGGCGACGACGACGGTGTTTTTTCCATAGCCGGTGCTTTCTTTTCTGTTTTTCAGTTTAGGGGTGCTCCGGTGCCTTTCTTTTGTTTAGTTTGTTGTTTCCCTATTCCCTGTGTGGAATCTTTACTCCCTTTCAAGGGTAGTTGTTCTATGTACTCGGTGTATTCCCATCCAAATCACATGGATAACCCGATTGTCGGGGGTTTTTACCCTTCGATGGGCTCCGATTTGGGGTTTGTAGCCCTTTGGGCAGTTTTTGAGTAATCAAAAACTCTGAGTTCGTTCAAAAAAAAAAAAAATGCTTATAATATCAAAAAAAAAAACGGCTTTAATTTTACAGGTAAATTCCAAATAATTGTATAAAGATTCATATCATTAGCTAAAAATTTCCTACAATCAAGACAAAAAGTAATAACATATAATGTTTGAATTCAACGTTGGTGTAATAAATTTATGTGCAAATGTTATCAATCATTATACAAAAATTATGAATTCAAGAGATTCAAGGGAGTGCCTAACCTACACACTCAAATTGATGAGACGCTTATCATGACATTCCCAAGCCTCTTTCGATAATTGTTGCAAGTTGCTTTTGTTCTCTACTGTTGACTTTTATTTCATAGGTAGACATTTGATGTACCAGTAAATTACTTAGACCCGAATACCACCTTCCCCAATAAGAAAATGGCTTCTTTTGCTTCACTTTCTTTTGTCCCAGTCTACCTCAAAGGAATTGGTAGTTAAGTAAAAGAACCTTAAAAGGATAACTTATTAACCGGAATCCAATTGTTGATAGACCTATCGATGTCCAATCGAACTGATTGGACAATTTCACTTTCAAATTTTTGACAGAATCATGTGTCCGTTTTAAAAACTAAAATTCGAATTTTGATATCGCTCAATATCTTATCAAAGCTGATTTGGATTGGATTCCGGTTAATAAAATGGATAGTCATAGACAATTTCACTTTCAAATCATTGACAGAATCAAGTGTCCATTTTAAAAACCAAAATTCAAATTTTGATATCACTCGATATCTTATCAAGTTGATTTTTTTCTATGGATATAATGTACTATGGGCCTTACAAGATGAACCGCTCAGATTACAACAACAAACACAAGGTAGGGCCCACAAGTGGTGCGAAAGCAGCGGTTTAGACGGCTGGCAGAGCCCCATTTTTTTACTTATTGTTTTTTCTTTTTGTATTTTTGGCCTTTTGAATTATGGTAAGAATATACTACTGAATCTGTAATGTTTTTGGTAGATATGTTCAGAATGCATTTTGTAACATGAGTAGTATTTGAGAGATATGTGCAGAATTCAAAAAACTCATCTCCCCCTAATTTTACCTTTTGTTCTCTAAACTCAAAACCGAAAAACCGATTTTGTGCCCCCCTGCCAAACATGTAAAAGAGGAAAATGAGAAACTGAATCTAAAATGAATGATTCAAACAAAATGGCTCCTTTTGCTTCACTTTCTTTTGTCCTAGTCTACCTCACTGGAATTGGTAGTTAAATGAATGAAACTTAAATAATTAACTATTTGGACGCTCATGGACAATTTGACTTTAAAATTATTGATAGAATCATATTTCCATTTTCTGTGGATATATTACTCTATGAGCTCTATAAGATAAATCGCTTAGATTACAACATTAAATGCACGGTAGGACCACAGGTGGTGGCAGAAAGCCAGCGGTTTCTTCGGCCAACGGACAAAATTTAATTCCTAGATTAAAATAAAATAAAATACAATAAATAAATGTTCCTAAGAATCTTTGGCACGGCCGGCGGACAAAATCTAATTCCTAGGTTAAAATAAAATAAACTAAATTAAATGATCCTAAGCATCTTTGACATCAAAAAGGAATCTCGGAATGCTTGCAATAGGAGAAAACATTTTTTACACCGGCGACGTAAACTAAAATTTCCTCTAAATCTATTGCATTGAGCCACGTGTCCAAACAGTGGATACATAGCACAATGCAATCAATTAGAGAAAACTTTAGTTCACACCGCCGGTGTTAAAAATGTCCTCTCTTAAGATATACTCCCTCCGTCCCTATTTAAGTGATGATGTTACTATTCCAGCTGGATTCGAAAGTTGTTTATAATTTTCAATCTATATTACATAAAATATGCAATATGGATCTTGTTTTATAGAAATCAATGAGTTCTAAAATACAATTTTTTCAAAAGTACATAATATATTATAGATTGAAAGTTATAGACAATTTAAAAATAAAGTCAAAAAGTGAAAGTGGTCATTTAAAAAGGGACGGAGGGAGTACTATACTATAACTACCACCCACTGATCATCGTTGTGCTTTTCGTTAATGCCAATGTCAGTTTTACCTATGGACACAAACTAACATTGATACTGTAGGGGTGAGCACGGGTCGGTTCGGGTCGGGTTTGGTGCCGACCCGGCACCTGAACCGATTCTGTCGGGTTAGAGATTTGTGAACCCGAAACCGACCGACTACACTAGAAAACCCGTCCGAAAAATCATCATCGGATTGTCGGATCGGGTCGGGCGGGTTTGTCGGTTTGGGCCACCATTGGGCTAACGCTAACGGCGGCGGCTAACACTAACGGCGGCGAGAGAGAGAGAGAGGATCTGTGAACGGCCGGCGAAGTGCGAATGGCGACTCTGTTTGAACTGTGACAGATGGGAACGACGGCTCTGTTTGAACGGTGAGGCGGTGGGAGGCTCTGTGCGAACGGCGGCAGCGACCGAGTTTGCTTACCACGTCTTCTTCTTCTTCTTATTTTTCTTCTTCTTTGTTTTGGAAAGTTACAAATTTTTTTCTTGAGTTTTTTGTTGGTAATTGATATTCACACCCCCCAAATTGTTATCCACACCCCCTTTTTGTCTTTTAGTGACATTTTTACACATAAAAATTTCACTAGAAGACAAAAAAGGGGGTGTGGATAACAATTTGGGGGTGTGGAAATCACTCCCCTTTTTGTTTATTACTGAAGTGAGAAGAGAGAGAGAGTGAGGGGACTTTTCCTTTATTACACCTGTGAGAGAGAAAGAGAGACGTTTGACACTTTGACTATAAGACAAACATTGAAAATGGCAAGTGAGAGAAAAAGTTTATGGGGAGTGTAAACAAAAACTTTTGGACAGTTCGTTTTTGGGTAGTGTAAACAA
Organism: Vaccinium myrtillus; assembly: GCA_016920895.1. Classification (NCBI taxonomy): domain Eukaryota; kingdom Viridiplantae; phylum Streptophyta; class Magnoliopsida; order Ericales; family Ericaceae; genus Vaccinium; species Vaccinium myrtillus. The sequence goes on along the minus strand of CM029278.1, from coordinate 9,240,219 downwards.
AACGTATATATATATATACACGCATCATAATGAAACAAGTCGGGTCGGGTCGAGTTAACTCGGTTTTGATACCTTCCACCCGACACCCGATCCAAAATTTATTTATTTTTTAATCCGAACCCGACCCGAAAAAACATTGGAATCCGCCCGAAACCCCGCGGGTCGGGCGGGTTGATGCTCACCCCTAATTGATAGTATTCTGGATGTGCATGATTTCAACTTTTGAGTTATTTTCATAGGGGTCAGTTAGGGAGTTCCCCACTGAGCTGTCCTTAACGCCATAAAAATTAAATATTGCAAACATTATCTTTGGTTCTTTTCCTTTGAGTTATTCCGAGAATTTGGATCCTCTCCCGTCCTTTTGTGATACGGGACCGTTAAGCTTCGACTACTAATGGATTTTTTTCCGACTCACATCGATGATTGAAGCCGTTAATTTTTAAAACTCATCGAAAACATCAACCACACAAAAAAAATACTTATCAATCAATATCCGATCATTATCAATGAGATTTTTGAAATAATTATTGTTTTTGACAAGCTAAAACTTGGAGTGCAATATTATTCACCCTCCTTAAAAGAGGGTGAACATTGGAGCATCCTTGCCAAGATCTCTATTTCACCATTTGGACAAAGGAGAGAGGAATAACAACAAAAGTCCCAATATTCGCTCACCGGGCTTGCTAAATTGACCCAAAGTTGGACATAAGCAACAGTAACTTGACAAATGAAATGATCTACTGTTCACTCAACAAAGTTACTTTTGCCCAAAAAGGAACAATATAAGTTGTTTAAACTCTAGAGTGGTTTAGAGCACATCATTTGGGAAGGAAGTGGCCAGGGTAGTTTTCAATATAGTAAAGTTAAAATAGAGAGCCTGATTCTGTAGGGCATCCCCAACAATGAGAATACAAATCCTTCCTAAGAAGATTAGTGAATAGTGCTTTACCTACTCACATCCAGCACTCCAATAATCCTCTCTATTACTGTCTCTATACCAATGAAATAGTACAAACAAATACCTATAATATATATACACACATATAAGAGGAGAGAGAGGAGACAGAAAGAAAAATAAAAAAGGATAAATAAAAAAGGATAAAAAAAAAAAGGGTTTGGGAGTGAACATTGGCTTCCTAAAAAGGGAGGGATACAAAGCGTTTCAGAAGCCCATATGGAAAACCTTTTAATGTCAATTTTCCTTAAAAGCGACATTGAAATTAAGCCCTTTTAATGTAAGTTTTAATAAGAACTGACATTAAAGTTGATCATAAAAGATGACGGTCAAAAAGTGTCATTAAACGTATAAAACTGTCATCTTATATTTTCAATATCTAAGGTAACAGTTTAAAATCTAAAACTGACATAAAATGTGCTCAGCTTAAAATTTTTCAAAAATATAATATAAATATTTTTGCTGGTCTTTTGTCAACAGCAAGCATGCTAGCTCAATTGGTAACATACGCGCGCGCAAGGAAATCAAGGTCTTGAGTTCGAGTCTTGGGGCAAGCAAAGATTAGCTCACCACACAAGTGCTACGTAGGCGCCACACAAGCTCCACGGGGGTGCCACGAAATCCACTGGGCGGTCATGCGAGGGCGGCGACACGAGAGCCACGTGTTCGAACTAGAATTGAAATTTATTTTTTTTAGAATGGAGAATAGATAAGATAACAGTTTAAAACCGTCATCGTTGATTGTAAAGATGACAAGTTTACACCGTCATCTTATATATTTCAATGACGTTTTTTTACTGTCATAACAAATCTAGACTTTTAATGTCACCTTAAAAGATGACAGTTTCAGTTTTATAACTGTCATCTTTTGTGTTTCATGACACCTTTTGACTATCATGGTCATGTTTTTTTAGGTTAAATTTGGTCCAAAATTTGTTGAGCCTGGTAAGGATGCAACAAAATAATAAATGATTTTTGGTTGGGGGGGTTTTATGAAAAGATGTTGAGAGAGGTTTATATGAAAGGTTGCAACACCTTTTTACTAGGGGTGTCCACGGATCGGATCGGATACGGATCCAATCAGATCCGCTCAGAGTGGATTATGGTTTTTAAGATCCGGAACCGAACCGAACATTCACGGATCGGTTATGGATCGGATCGGATCAGGCGGATTTGACATATTAAAGAAGGATTATTGAGCGGATTGAACGGATCCGATCCGATCCGGAACCGCCAAATTAGAAATTCTCGATCCGGAACCGAACCGAACATTCACTGATGGATCAACGGATGGTTCGGTTCGGATTGGTCGGATTGGCGGATCGAATGATCCGCTGGACAGCCCTACTTTTTACATAAGTTGTTACTTTATTGAATGGTTATAACACCCATTAGATTGGGATGCGTTTGTTAGGAAGGAATTAATATGAAACATAAGGTGTCTCCAAGATGCATGACTCTTCGTGATTAATTAATGTCTACTAGAGACATGACTTTTCATGAAATGGTGTCAAGTAAAAAGTATGACTTTTCATGAATGGTGCCTAGTAAGAAACATGACTTTTCACGAAATGATGCCTATGAAGAGGCATAACTTTTCCTTATTAATTGTCTTTAAATGACATGACTCTTCCTTATCAATGTCTTTCAAAGACATGACTATTCCTAATGGGTGTCTACTAAAGATACAATCTTTCATGAAAGGGTTCCTATAAGTCTATAAATAGACCCTTTGTAAAGTCATTCATTTGTACCAATTAAATTCCATAGGGAATTGCTTTCTCTCTACACACTCTATTCCTAGATTCTTAGGCATACTGATATTCAGTTATTCTAGAGAAATTGAATATCGGTTCTTGGTTCTCTTATTCTTATTTAGTGGATATTATGTCTGTTTTCGTTTGTGCAAATGTAATCAGAAAGAACTCCGAGTTCAATTTTGTTGTATTTTGAAGGCGAATTTGCTGTTAACCCGGTGCACACTTTATGGTGGAGGCAAATACTGTCTTTAGGAAAGCGTTGTTTTAACGTGCCTCGAATGTGATTTATTGTACCAGATTTTTCCCTGTGGAGACGACGCCACCAATACATTATGAAGACCGGGTTTCCAACAATCCATTTCCGAGTTGCCGCCTTATGTTAAAACTCAGACAAAGGTATCACAACGAAAACCGGACATCCTAACTAGGTTCAGGGCCGGCCCTGAGGGCAAGCTAGGTAGGCTCGAGTCTGGGGATCCGGATCCTCTATGAGGATTTCTCTGTGAGGATCTTGTGAGGGTTTTGCTTTGGGCTTGACAACACAACAAAAAGGGGATCTAATGGCTGGGCTTGACAACACAACAAAAAGGGGATCTAATGGCTCACAGCCTCCTTCCTTGTTTCTAAATCAAAATTCTAGAACTATGATTATATTTTCACTGAAAAAATTCTTGTGTAAAATATATTATGAAGATATTAGCCAAGTATTTTTACGTATTTCGTTTATAATCCAAAAATATATATTTTAATCAAGTACTTTTCGACATCTGTTTTGAAATGCTTCGCTTTATTAGATTTCTATAACCTAATCAATTGGATAATAATGTTTGATTTCATGATTGAAATTTTTTTATATAATCCAAAATTTATATTCTAATCAAGTACTTTTCGACATCTGTTTCGAAAAATGCTTCGTTTTTATCAAATTGCTATTACCTAATCAATTGGATAATAATGTTTGATTTCATGATCGAAATTTTTTAAGTCAATAGAGGATCAATATGATGTTCAAATTATTATTTTTTTTTTTTGAGGATCAACGTCAACCGCATAATGTCACATTTGAGATGAACAAATAAAACAGAAATGAAAATTGGTTACGATGGTGTTTGATCTGAGTCAATTATCATTTAGATTTTAAACAAAATATATTATGAAGATATTATCCAAACACTTTTACGTATTCCATTTATAATCCAAGAATTTTTTCAGTGAAAATATAATCATAGTCCAAGAATTTTGATTTAGAAACAAGGAAGGAGGCTATGAGCCATTAGATCCCATTTTTGTTGTGTTGTCAAACCCACAATAAAACACTCACAAGATCCTCACAAAGAAATCCTCATAGAGAATCCGGATTCCCCTTTTTGTTGTGTTGTCAAGCCCACAGCAAAACTCTCATAAGATCCTCACAGAGAAATCCTCATAGAGGATCCGGATCCAGGATCGGGGCGGCCAAAGTCTTAGGGTCCTTCATCAACAAAAAAAGGAAATTTCTATGGTGGGCGGTCAAAGTCTGAGGGTCCTCCATTAACAAAACAAGGAAATTTTATAGCATCACCAGTGTAATAATGTTAGGTGGATGACCAATATATGGATGTCAAAGTCCAATGTACTTTAAGGTGGAGGACCTATGAATGTCAAAGTCTTAGGGTCCTCCGCTAACAAAACAAGGAAATTGCTATATATGGCAATCACCAATGGAATTCTGGTAAAAAATCACCAATGAAACGTAATGTAAGGTGTATAACCTATGGATGATGTCATCTCAAAGCGTTAGGTAAAATCAATCATGATTTAATGACCTGGTAAACTCATTTACTAGAATCAACTGGGTTCCTATATTTTTTTGCAAAACTAGGCCACTGTCGTCCATTTCCTAGTTGGCCCATTATGTTAAACTCAGACACTTAACCTCCTTCATTTATTATCTGGACCATGAATAAAGGAAGCATGGTAATGAGCACGAAAATTGATTTGGGTTTCTAGGTCTGCTCTCTCTGATGCCTTTAAGCTTGAGGGCATGGTTCTGCAACAAACGTCTCTAGCTCGGTTCTTGAAGGTTTAAGGGGGCCATTGTTTCAGTGGTATTCTGAGAGTAGTCACTTTGTGCATATTGCCAAAGATTAGGCCAGTCTCTAATCATCCCCGCCCATACCCCTAATAATTAGGAACTAAATGGGTTCTGATATTGTTGTTGTTGATAAGAAACCCATCCCCGGCTGCTACAAACCGTTATATTTTTTGACAGTTATACCGCTGGAGTAGCACAACATGTGAAGATCGAATGAGATTTCCTTGACACATTTATCTTCATTTTATGTATTCCTTTTTGTTTTTAATTGGTTCTTTTTTTTTCTTTTTGGAAACACATATATAAAAGAGGTCTTCGATATGCAACACGTGTGGAAATACATATGTATACAAATATCTGTCTTCTTCCTAAATTATTATTTTCATATTTTTTTAGGTAATAGTTTATCATATTTTTTTATTTACCTTTTCCTAAAAAAATTAGGAGCAATAATTCGGTCCAACGGAGGAAAAAAAAAAAAAAAAAAAGGCCAAGTAACACATTTTTACAAAGTTCAGATAGGACGACACTAACATAAAAAAGACAACTCTTTTAAATCTTTTTGTCCTTAAGTGTTTACTTATAATTAGGTCATAAATTTTTACTTTTTGAATCATTTTATCGAAACGAAAGAGAAAGTCAAAAAGTGTAACATCAATCTAACAAAATTAAAAGAACAAAAACAACAAGATAAGATCTAGACCCTAAATTTTTCTCCAAAACCTAAATTCTTCGCCAAACTTCCAAATTAAGGTAGATTACTCTAAACCCTTTAATTCCTAAGTATAGTATGTGTTAAGTTTTCCCAAATATAGTTTTGGGGCCTAAGGAAATGTTCTCATTGTAATGACCCGTAAATTTTTTTAAAAGGACATTTCGAAAAAAATGCCGTCTTAAAGTCCATCTGCCAAATTTCATAATCATGAACTGTATCAATGGACAAGAGAATCCGAATGGAACTTAAGCATAGCTGCAGGCGAGAAAGTCTCCTCATAATCGATACCCTCTTTTTGAGTAAACTCTTTCGCCACTAATCTTGCTTTGTAAGTCTCTACTTTTTCATCGGCTCCTCTTTTCCTCTTGTAAATCCACTTGCATCCAATTGGTTTAATATTGGATGGTGGATCCACAAGTTCCCAGACATGATTGGAGTACATGGACTCCATCTCACTTTTCATAGCTTGTTGCCAAAGTCCCGAATCTATATCACATATAGCTTCATTGTAATTAATTAGTAGGATCATATTCATGTGGAGAAGCTTCAGAACCTTCTTCTAGAAGCAAGAATCTACTAGGTAATCTAGTCATCGTCCCACTACGACGAGTTGGTGATGTGCTATTAGGCAAAGTATCAGAATTATTAGTAGATTCTTCTATAGTGGTATGAATTTGTTGAGAACTACAAATTCATTTGACAGTTCTTGAAGTACAAATGTTTCTTTGGGTTTTCGGTCCATCATATAATCATCTTCTAGAAAAACTGCATTTGTACTAACAAATACTTTCTGTTCTCTAGGATTATAGAAAAGCCAACCCTTAGTTCCTTTCGGATACCCCACAAAAAAATATTTTTCTGATCTAGATTCCAACTTACTCATCTTCCCTTTAGGCTGTGTTTGGATGACCGGAATCTTGAGTAGGAATAGGAATATGATTACTGGGAATCGAATTCCTAGGAATTGGATACTTGGAGGAATGACATTTCGGTGTTTGGATGAATTCAGTGATCTTATGTGGGAAATAATTATTTTGGAAATTTACTAAAGTTAACATTTCTTTTTTCTTAATGAATGAGCCAGGAATCTGAGATTCCCATGGGGTAAGGGAGGGATCAGATTCCCACTTAGTCTAGGAATGTGATTCCTTGTTGAATTTGCCATCAGGAATCAAATTCCTATTCCTTTCTCTGCCAAACGAAGGAATCAGAAAAGCCTGGCATCACATTCCTGTTCCTATCTGTTCAAAACGTTGGAATCATGGGTAGAAGGCATCACATTTCCATTCCGCCTTGAGATTACTGCCATCCAAACACAGCCTTAAGCACATATGCCGGGCACCCGCATATATGAAAATGTTGTAGACTAGGCTTTCGCTTGGACCTTTATTCCCAAGGTGTCTTAGGAACAGATTTAGTTGGAACATGATTTAATATGTATGTGGCAGTATCTAGGGCATAGACCCAAAAAAAAATAGGCAAGTCTGACTAGCTCATCATAGATCTAACCATGTCAAGTAAAGTCCTATTTCTCCTCTCAGCCACACCATTTTGTTGAGGGGTTCCTGGTGCAGTCAATTGAGAAAGAATTCCATGCTCAACCAAGTGGCTTAAGAAGCCATCAGTGAGGTATTCACCACCTCGATCTGATCGAAGGGTTTTAAGGCTCTTACCTAGTTGTTTCTCTACTTCTGCTCGAAACTCTTTGAACTTTTCAAAAGCTTAAGACTTATGATGTAACCATATCTCGAGCAATCATCCGTAAATGTAATGAAATATTCATAACCACCTCGAGCCTTGACATTCAATGGCCCACATACATCTGTATGTATAAGTTCTAATGGCTCCTCAACTCTATTTCCCTTTGCTGAAAAGGATCTTTTTGTCATCTTTCCTTCTAAACAAGATTCACAGGTTGGTATCGGTTCAACAACCAAGGAAGATAAAATACCATCTTTTACCAATCTATTTATCTTGTTTAGATTAATATGACCCAACCTTAGATGCCATAGGAGTGTGGTACTAGACATGGGGACTTTCCTTTTTAATGGTAAAGATTTAGAGTTACTAACTTCAGTATCATGTATCTCATACATACGAGGAGTAACAAGGTAAAGACCGTTAACCATTTTATCGGAGCATATAAAAGAACCAATCTTTTTAATAATAACTTCTGAATGAAAATTGATAGAATAACTATGTTTCACTAAAGAAGAAACTGAAATCAAATCTCGTCTAACAGAAGGAACATAAAGACACTCTGATAAAACTAATTCTCTACCACTCTCAAAAGAAAGTTTTATTACTCCTACTGCTACGGCTGCAACACTTGCATCCGATCCCATGCATAGTTTGATTTCTCCATCATTTAACCTCCTAGTTACCTAGAACCCTTGCAATGAATTGCAGATGTGATCAGTTGCACCAGAGTCAACACACCAGGTATTAGAAGTACTATCTATATAGTAAACTTCCATGACAAGAGATTCAATCATACTTGCATTTTTCTTGCTTGCCAAATAGTCTGGACAATTCCTCTTCCAGTGACCAATTAACCCACAATGGAAACACTTTCCTTTGGGTTTTGCATTTCCCCCTTTCTCATCATCTGTGTTTATATTAGTGGGAAGAGTGGGGCAATTTTCCGTGAGTACATAATTGTACCCCTTTGCAGTTAGCACTATATTCAAATTCCGTTTCCAGTCAACATAATTTGGTCCAACCAATTTGTTCTGGCTCAATATGACACTAAGTGGATTAAAAGAGCTTGACATTTGAAAAAAACAAATATTCAATTCATACATTAATAATGGACATATCAAAATTTTGCATTCACATGTATCAAATAGTGTAATCCTCTCAACACTATTTGGTGATAGCTTTAGAATCCTAATCCCATAATAGCAACTCTCCTAGGGGAGATGATGTTATTAATAATTAGCAAATCATAATTATTATCTAGACATCTCATGTCAAATAAAATACGACTCCCGATTTTGGGTCTCTAAAATAAGTCGATAAAATTCCTAGGGGAATCTCTTATCACTTATTTAGTCAAATGTACACCATTATTTAGACTGAATGACAACCACAATGAGTAGCCTCTCCGAGGGGAGATGACTCACATCACGTCTCCCCCAATCATATCCATAAGAAATCCAATCTTGTAACCAGTTAGGTGAATACCTCCGAAGGAATGACCGCACTTAAACGATTCAAGATAATCACTTTCACCTTACTATGGATCAACAATGGAAAGACCATGGGTTTTTCTCAAAAACCCTCTCCCACTTGATTATTAGAATTAGAGGATTATTTACTTTTCACATCACATGTAAAATATTACAATATTGTAGTAGCCGAGGTCCACATGGGCCGGAAAGATCAGCAGGGTCTCGGCGGACCCGATCCCCTTCGACTCCTAGCGGTGTTGAACCGCTCGGTGTCGGAGGCCCCCGGATGGATTGGGCCTTAGCTCCACCGGATGTTGCTCCGGCAGGAACCTCTTCGACTGAGCTGGACGTGGCCCTAAGGCTATCCGGAAGCCACGATTATTCGTCAGTGCCCTTTCGCCGAAGAACTACTGCCGCACGGATACGCCGACCAGGCCTAAGACTAACCGGCTGCCCTCGAAGCCGCCTGCCAGGAGGGAAAGAGGGCCTAGCACGAACGGCCATCCGAGGGCCAGGGTTGCTAAGCCGAGGGATACGGTCCCGCCGAGGACCCTTGAAGCCATCCTGGCAAAGGGGGGATGGTGATTTGACGAATGACAGGTAGGACAGGAATAGTGTCGAGTGGCGTCAGGATGTTGCGCTCGAGGCCCCTGGCGGTCCGCCCGACGGACCGGTGGGTATCCAAGAGTTGTTGGGTATACAGGGCGTGATGACGTCAGCCGAAGCGGCGAAGCAATCATGACAGCCACACGTGCTCAGTCGGGATGGGACGGCGCGTGGGGAAGAGGGGTAGCGTAGACCAGAAGCTTCCCTTCTCCTATAAAAAAGAAGCCCCCCACCAGGTAAAGGGGGTCTCTCTCTCTCTCTCTCTCAAAAGAAGCTCCTGATTTTTCCGTCCATACTCTATCACCGGTGACTTAGTAGATTGTCGGAGCACCTTCCCGGACCACCACCGTTCGGGCAAGGCGCTGACATGGGTGTTACTTGTGCAGGCCATATTCCCAGGCGGGTCTCCCCATATTCCAAGTCCTCTTTCCTCATCCTCGCCCACTCCACAAGGTCCAAGCAGGCACATCGGAGAAGCGCGCCCCACAAATATGCACACATTACCCAAGAGAAGTGTCAATGGGCTTGGACGTATTGGACTTATCATATACTAATGTCAATTAGTTGAATTTGTAATGTATTAGTTTGACTTGCTAAGAGTAATTCACTTGATAGTAGAGCAAGTTTAATCCACTGGTGCTGTGGAAAACCGAAGTTCTTTTTTTTTTTGAACAGCAAAAAATTTATTAACCTTTGAAAACCGAAGTTCTTAGCATAATGTTGTATCGATTATCAATACTAATAAGACTATTAATGTATGGATCATTTTCTGGAAATTCAGCTCTTGTAGGATGAACATGATGGGTTTCCTTATTCAGCATCTGTATATAAGTCAATGGGCTTAAGTCAATAGACTCATATTGTTTGACCATTCCTGGGGAGCTACATATTGGGTCCCTTGGCATGTATTTTCAAATGGCAATGTCTATTTTCATCCAATTATCCTTCTCGATGCTGTTGGCTGGCGATTTTCTCTTCTCGTATCTCACATGATTATGTTTCCTGACACTAGTTGGCGAATTTTGATTACTCTTTTATGAATTTGACGTTTTAATTGAGAATATGTATGTACTAGATCAATAACATCTTGCTAAGTTATTTTAATGACCTCTAAAGTTGTATCTTGGAAGAAAATATTGCTTGAAGTTGCTCACAGAATCTGGACAGGTAGTTTTTAGTTTCTACTACTTTTCGAAGAATAGTCTTTGATGGGAATAGAAAGAATTCTTTGCTCCTTGAGAACGATAAATAGGTCGGTAATGGTTCTTGGAAAATATGTTTCCATTATTCAGCATCTGTTTGCTGATCTAGTCAATGGGCTTAAGTCGATAGGCTCGTATTTTTGTCTATAAGTTTTATTTAGTTTAAACTTTATGGCTCATTGCAATTGAAATGTTTGCATCTACCTTGTGTAGGTCTATGGGTTGATAGAGAAGAAGTTGTTTCATGACTTTTTGCTCAAGATCTGATCATCCAACTGCTGGTTCTCGCTTAATTGGTTGAAGCCCTTTTGATGATATTTTGGCTGAAAATGATA
>CM029278.1:9028435-9228399 GCA_016920895.1 Vaccinium myrtillus | reverse complement strand
GATATATGATCTTGCAGTCTTTGAAGCCTTTTTGTTCATATTTTGGTACCAAGGCTTGTAAAGAAAGATGATTTGGAGGAAACTAATTTTCTTATATGTAATTAATCGCTTGGATGTTCAAAAAATGTTATCTTTTTAGGTTTATATGAAATATTGTTAACATATTGCCAAAGTCTTTGGCATTCTCTCGTTTATTTTTTATTTTACCATTGTAAGAGCTTGGTATAGAATTGAATTCAGGTTACGGAAGGAATAAACACCAAAATTTCAGTTGAAAATATGGTGATACATAAATGGCAAGTTAAAAATGCTATCGAAAATATACATTATGCAACAGACCCAAAATGCTGTCAAAACATATACAATTAATAGCCTTTTAAGAATGCTATTGACAGTAGACCAACAATAGCGGGAAACAAATGTTATGGAAACATTCCAAATCATAGCAGGTGAAAAATGCTATTGAAGATGTACCAAATATAGCAGGCAACAAATGCTATTGAAAGTCTTGACCCCTTTTATAATGGCGGCTACCACAACATTTCTTAAAACGCTATGTGTCACTTTTTATAGCGTTTTTGGCATGTTATAGAATCCCACTTTTGTTGTAGTGCAAGGTGCATTTCTTAGAACCATCCTCTCATTAAGCTTTATAATGGAGAGAAAAGGGTTAGAGACCAATTAAGGGGACACATAAGACCAGGAATTAACTCTTTCTAATCCATAAAATTAACTCTTTCTAATCCATAAGGAACAAAGGTGAGCATATTGGCCTTTTTTGGCAATGAAATATGAATTCCTCTTCGAACTGTTAGCTGTGAAAATGTGGAGGGACCGGTTGTTGACTGGGTCATTTTTATGTGTCATCCACATTTACCAGATGGTGATAGCTAAACAAATGCTGAGAGTAATTTGTAGGAAATTAGGCAACACGGGAGAGTCTTCAAGTACATAACTTGGTAGCAACGTGCAAAGTGGGTCAAAATGTCTCACTCCCATAACTCACGTAAAGTATAAGGAGATCCATCGATTGGAAGAATTTTCCACAAAAAACCTCTAGTGATAAATTTCTTTTTACTTTCAACCAATGGCGACTCCACCATGGTGGATTCGAAAAATGCACTTGAAAAAAATAAAATTAAATATAGATAATATTTTCTTTACTATTGTCAGCGCTGGGTTACTCGTACGAGGTTAATTTGAACCAAAATGTTATATCCCAACAAAACAAAACAAGCCTAGCCAATTTTGAGAGTCCAATATATAGTATACATTTAAGAATAGTAGTTGTTTGACATTTGATTCAATGTGAAAACACTAAAAATTAAAGGGAATCAGACTCCTTTTTCTTTCTTTTTTTTTTTTTTTGCATATAACTTTTCATTTTACACGCAGTGTATTTTTGTCAGCGCTGGATGAAAATCCTGGAGTTGTCCCTGCTTTCAACCACACTTCTTTACCTATGTTTTCAGTCAATGGTACTTATAGCCATTTGACTTTTGCGTTCTACATATTCTAACTATAAATGTTATAAATTAACCCCGATTATTGGCTTCAAAGAGCAATCTTTCTGTTTAACAAGAAACAGCAAGTTACACAACATTTGTTTCTTATGTTTCTTTTACTTGTTCCTTTCTCTACATAAATTCATTCAGAATCCTAAATCCAAAAAAAAGCCAAAGTGTTCTTGTACTTCAACTCCGATCGGATAGGATAAATTGATGAACTATCACTGTTGCATCTCGATTCACGCATGGCTCTAAAGTAGTGATTATTGTTCTCATGCATATGCCTACAATTCCCAATGTTATGCTTAATACAACAAGACTGAATGAGAAACAATTATTCACATGGGTATGGGTAGTGTGTAGAGTTCATCGTCCTGTTTATATAGTAACGCCCACTTGTTAATAGATTGGCCTAAGAGATTGATAGTCAAGCTTTTGCAATTTCATTGCAAACGAACATCCTTTTGTACCGCTAAAATCTAATTTCATCTTATTAAGAAAATACTTTTAGTTTCCTTGTGGTGGATTTAGCGACGTGGACTTATCCATCATGTCACCAATCCCATACTGCTTCACATGACTGTAGTCGGCAAGCTATCCACGCACTGAAAAACACATTCTATAGAAGCACTCCACATGAATCGCACGTGTCATTTTACTAGTAAGAGTAAAGGTTTCTTCACAGTGAAGTCCTGAATAATGACTAAATTAATCATACAACAATAGCCTTTATTTGCACATGCTTACATAGTTTTTTTTTTTTTGGTGAATTAAATTTATTGAAGCAAAACCAGATACAGGTGTAAAGGGGCAAATCCAGAAAAAGGAGAACAATTAATGCAAACATCCACCTAGTTACCTTGAATTGAAAACAAGGCAGATAACTACTAATTAACAGACCCAACTAAAAAACGAAAAACATGCTTACGTAGTTAACCACGACGTAAATAACTTTCGGTCACTTGAGAAATTAGGGAGAGTACATAACTGGAACAAGTTGTAGTTCAATTTTCTTTTGAACAACTAGTCCAAAAGCTTCACTCATGTCCAAATCCTCCATCTCTTCACCAACTGGTAACTTCCAGTCAAACCAATACAAGATGTTGGCAAGTACATGTTCAAGTTCCATGACACCAAATGAAATGCCTGGACAGCCCCTTCGCCCCGCTCCAAATGGGATGAATTGGAAGTCTTGGCCTCTAAAATCAACCAGGTTGTCAGCAAATCTCTCCGGAAGGAATTCTTCTGGGCTGTCCCAATATTTGGAATCTCTTTGAATTGCCCATACATTAATGAACACTCTTGTTTTTGGAGGAATATCATAACATCCCAATTTAGCACTCTGAGTCGATTCTCTAGGAATCAAAAAAGGACCTGGAGGATGTAATCTAAGAGTCTCTTTGACAACACATTTTAAGTATTCCATCTGAGCAATATCATGTTCATCTACCTTGGATTTCTTCCCAACCACTCTTCGTACCTCTTCTTGAACTTTCTTCATCCGAGTTGGACTATTCATCAACTCTGCCATTGCCCACTCCATTGTTGCTGAAGTTGTATCCACTCCTGCCACAAACATGTCCTGTAATTTGGAAGAACAAAAAGATTCATTGAGTTAGTAAAGATACAGAGATAGAATGGGAGGGGGTAGAAGCTGGGGAGAGGAGAGAGAGAAACCAGTAAAGTTGCTTTAACATTCTCTTGAGTGAAATCCATCCCCATCATGCCTTCTTTCTGAAGATCGAGCAACATTTCAAGAAAACAATTCTTGTCAGGTTGATCATAATTTCCTTTGAAACTCCTATGTCGTTCAATAAGCTCGTCAAGAAATGCATCTAATCCCTCTGAATTGTTTTTCTGTCTCTTTACAAAACCAGTTAGGACATCAATCCATCCAAGAGAAGGGAAAAAATCCCGGAAGTAGAATGCTCCCAGATGATTAATTGCAGACCTTGATAACTCTCCGAATCTTTTATTATCATCTTCTCTTTCGTATTTTCTACCTAGAACACATCGAGATATTATGTTGCTGAATATTTGAACCACCAACCCTCCAAGTTTTATTGAGGCTCCATCAACACTGGCGGCACGTATATTCTCAATCAACCCTGCAACTTCTTCTTCTCTTACTAAATCAAATGAGAGAACCCTATTGAGGCTCAAAAGCTTCAAAATAGAGATCTTTCTCATTTGCCTCCAATACTCTCCGTGGGGAGAAAATACTATATCACAGCATCCATAGAGTATGCCCTTAGCTGCGCTTGTTTGGACTCTATTGGAGAAAGTAACGTCATGGGTTTTCAAGATTTCTTTGGTTATCTCTGCTGATGAGACAACAAGAGTCGGAGCACGACCCATTTTTAGCAACAATATTGGGCCATATCTTTGAGAGAGGGCGCGGAAAGATCTGTGAGGGAGTTTACCCGGAAGGTGCAGGTGTCCAATTATAGGAAGGCTTGGTGGTGACGGTGGCAAGTTGAGTTTTCTGCCACTTTTGAAGAAGTTGAGTGCAAATAGGAGCAATAAGATGAGGGATGAAAAGAGAAAGGGATTCATCAATATTGTTTTGTAGAGTTCTTGCCAACGTTGTTGTAATAGTGGTGTGAGAGCCATTCTTACAACAAGTGTGTATGAATAAATCATCTAGTCGATCTCTTCTCTATTAATAAGCAAAAATCAAGTAAAGGCCTGACTTTTCCACACTTTTTGACTAGTTTTTTTTTTTTTTTTTTTTTAAATTTTTACTAGATTTGTATCAAATTTTAACATCATATTGTTCGTTTCGACAAGAACATGCAATAAGAAAAATATAAAAATATCGACTAAATTAAAAAAAAATTCATCTAAGATAAAAGACTCAAAATTCAAAAAGCAAAAAAATACCCATATTTTGGTCATTTTTTTACATGAAGAAGGATTTAGATCAAGGAATGCTTGAAATATTTAAGATCCTATAAATATCACATGCAGTGTTAATCATTGTGCTTTTCTTTCTTTTATGCCAATGTCAGTTTAACCTACAGAAACGAACTAAAACTAACAGACTTGCTATGGTACACCAAATGCACACTACATTTGAAGGACTCAGTTCAGAGCCCATATTGTCGGACCCGTTGGATGTATTTAAAGCATTATTTTATGGATGTATTTAAAGCATTATTTTATGAAATTCTGTGAAAAGTCGGCTCATTTAGATATCGATAATAGTTTAATCAATTCAAGCTTTTTTCCAAGCAATTTAGGGATGAAAAACATTCAAATCATTACCGAAATCCAAGATTTTTTTTATAGAGACTCTAAGAAAGGCATGTTTTAAACAAATTTAATTGCTCCGGTCATTTGCGTGCGACCCGGGTTCTGCACATAAGATGGTGTACATAAATTGTATGTACACGAAATGGTGTATTGGTGCTACCCATAGGTTTTTTTTGCTAGCACTAATAATATTTAAATTCTATATGTGCATGATTTCAACTTAATTTATGATATTTTCAGAAATGAGTTATGAGTAAGATCGGGGCGGCCAAAGTCTTACGGTCCTTCATCAACAAAAAAAGGAAATTCCTATGGTGGGCGGTCAAAGTCTGAGGGTTCTCCATTAACAAAACAAGGAAATTTCTATAGCATCACCAGTGTAATTACAAAAATGATAGGTACACACCCTCTCAACCACTCCCCACCACACCCTCTCTTACATGTGTGGTGGGGCTCACCCGGTGGGTCCCACCACACATGTGAGAGAGAGGGTATGGTGGGGAGTGGTTGAAAGGGTGTGTACCTATCATTGTTCGTGTAATTAATAATGTTAGGTGGATGACCAATATATGGATGTCAATTGTCAAAGTCCAATGTACTTTAAGGTGGAGGACCTATGAATGTCAAAGTCTTAGGGTCCCTCCGCTAACAAAACAAGGAAATTGCTATATATGGCAATCACCAATGGAATTCTGGTAAAAAATCACCAATGGAACGTAATGTAAGGTGTATGACCAATGGATGATGTCATCTCAAAGCCTTAGGTAAAATCAACCAAAGTTATTAATCTCGTACCGGCAAACATACCGTTTTCTCCACTGGAACGGTACGTACCGGTACCGGTGTTTATCTCGGTTCCGTTCCTGATTTAACGCAATAAATATTTTTAATGTATTTAATATATCTAATGAATTTTTTTTTCTTCTAGAAATTTGTAACAAGCTAAGCACTTGGCTTTTTACTTCAATTAGGAATAAGAGAGTATGGAGTCTAAGATTTTCTTTTGAAAAAAAGTGAAAGGAAAATGCTAGAAAAGTAGGCGTAGATTTTATGGAGCTTTGCACTATGTACTAGAAGTAACACACTACTGTCAAATCTCTCTCTCTTTCTACGTTACCCCTTTCTTCTTCTCTCTCCTTTTTGTTGTTCGGAAAACACCATTTTTCCGGTGAGAAGTTCGCCCATCACTCCTAATCAAATAAAAATCTGTGTTTTTTTGTTGAAAAATCTGAACTGATCTGTGCTTTTTTGTGTTGGAAATCCGAAAGTGCACGGATTTCATGCCGGACAACCTAATAAACGTTTTGATTTGTGTACCGGACGGAATCCGGTAAACGGCAGGAACAGCCCGGAACAGAGCGGAACGACCGGAATAGAGCGGTATTTCTGCCGGAACGGAATAGCAAGCTGGGTATCCCGTTTTCTGGCCGGTACGGTACATCTCGGCCTGTACCGGCCGGTACGGTACGAGATTCATTACTTTGAAATCAACCATGATTTAATGACATGGTGAACTCATTTGCTAAAATCAACCATGAACTCATTTACTAAAATCAACTGGGTTCCTAAATTTTTTTGCAAAACTAGGCCACTGTCGTTTATATCCTAGTTGTCCCATTGTGTTAAACTCATACACTTAACCTCCTTCATTTATTATCTGGACCATGAATAAAGGAAGCATGGTAATGAGCATGGAAATTGATTTGGGTTTCTAGGTCTGCTCTCTCTGATGCCTTTCAGCTTTGATTTGAGGGCATGGTTCTGCAACAAACGTCTCTAGCTCGGTTCTTGAAGGTTTAAGGGGGTCATTGTTTCAGTGGTATTATAAGAGAGTAGTCACTTTGTGCATATTGCCAAATGTTAGGTCAGTCTCTAATCATCCCCGCCCATACCCCTAATAATTAGGGACTAAATGGGTTATGATATTGTTGTTGTTGATAAGAAACCCATCCCCGGCCGCTACAAACCGTTATATTTTTTGACAGATATACCACTAGCGTAGCACAACATGTGAAGATCGAATGAGATTTCCTTGATACATTTATCTTCAATTTATGTATTCCTTTTTGTTTTTAATTGTTTTTTTTTTTTTGGAAACACATATGTAAAAGAGGTGTTCGATATGCAACACGTGTGGAAATACATATGTATTCAAATACTCCCTCCGTCCCTTTTTAAATGTGTTGCTTCGTAAATCCAACTTATTAAAAAAACATCATAATTACACCTTTCACATCAACTTTTTCACTTTTCACATCAACTTTTACCTCCACTTTCCAAAATTATCCTTCACCCTTACCCATTAACTTTTTACCCACTAATTTTTCAAAAGGGCAAAATGATAATTCTATAAACTTTTACCTATTAACTTTTCAAAACACACACTTATTAAGGGACAGCCCAAAATGGAAATGTCAACACTTAAAAAGGGACGGAGGGAGTATCTGTCTTCTTCCTAAATTATTATTTTCATATTTTTTTAGGTAATAGTCTATCATATTTTTTTATCTAGCTTTTTCTAAAAAAAAATTAGGAGCAATAATTCGGTCCAACGGAGGAAATAAAAAAAAAAAAGGCCAAGTAACACATTTTTACGAAGTTTAGATAGGACGACACTAACATAAAAAAGACAACTCTTTTAAATCTTTTTGTCTTTAAGTGTTTACTTAATTTGGTCATAAATTTTTACTTTTTTGGAATCATTTTATCGAAATGAAAGAGAAAGTCAAAAAGTGTAACATCAATCTAACAAAAATTAAAAGAACAAAAACAAGAAGATACGATCTTGACCCTAAATATTTCGCCAAACTTCCAAATTAAGGTAGATTACTCTAAACCCTTTAATTCCTAAGTATACTATGTGTTAAGTTTTCCCAAATATAGTTTTGGGGCCTAAGGAAATTATCTCATTGTAAGGACCCGTAAATTTTTTTAAAAGGACATTTCGAAAAAAATAAAATATGGGAAAAGTGTGGAAATGTTTTTGCATGCAGGTTATTAATGGTGGCAGTCAACCACCTTGCATGCTATGCCTACAAGATCACGTGATCGACCGGGGAGTATTCCCAAGCTAGTTGACCCCTCAGGTTTATCAGAGATGAAGCCAGCGCGAAACAGTACTGCTTCTACAAAAGACATTCATACCACGCCAGATGTCACCTTCGGTACAGACGGTGCGCATGGGGTTCACGAGGGATGTGATGAACACGCCCCTCTTTTCCTATAAATATAGCTCTCACTTACCTCACTCAATATATCTCTCTCCACATTCAATACTCTTTACTCACCTTCTCTTTCTAAGTTTCCAGCAAACTTCTCCCCCAGTGATCACTTACTTAGCCATCAGAGTGCCTTCCTGGGCAACCACCATCCGGGCTTGGCACTAACGTGGTTGTTTCAGTGCGCAGGTCCTCTTCTCAGGCAAACATCTAGGAAGGCAGTAAGGATCAGTCAGCTCTCCTCTCTCTGTACCGAACCAGAAGGCTCAAAGAAAGTTAATCCGGTGAAGCGCCTCCCACACTTTAGTTGGACTTAAGGGTAGCACATTAATAAGTAGGTGTGATGTGTGATATACACCATGTATATATAGAATGGGATACAGAGAGAGCATTACTTTCTCTCCCCATTTTCCAGCCGGCTCCTCCCTCCCCTCTCTATCACACGGCTCTCTATCTCTCTTCACCTCTCACACCAAAATCAACCCCAAATCCTCAAACCCACTATAGATCCGCCAACAATATTGCATATATTCGCTATTCGGTCTGTGAAACCGCGTGTGGAAGCTCAGGAAAGTCGTATTTCGGTTTGGGGCCAAACTTGGAAAACTAGGGTTTCGGTTTGGGAGCTTGGGGAAGGTTTAAATCCAAAAGGTAGGGGATTTTCTACTCTCTCCCTACTTATTTATAAGTGTGTAGACACCCCGATTTTGACCCGAGAAACTTATCAAGCAACCCCGATGATGAAAATGCCCGATAAGAGCATGCGGAGCTTGATTGTGAACTTGGAAACCCATCCAAAACCTCTCCAAAATAAACCCAAGCCTACACCACCTTCTAGTACATTCAAAACCCTCTTTTTTGATATATAATATGTCCCAATCCATTTTGAAATGAGGGAGATGTGCTCGTTTTACCAAAACAACTTGTTTTTCCGACCTTCTGATGGTAAAATGGTCACATATTTTTATGTACAAATCATATTGGGTTCAAACCACTTGGGTTAGAGAGTAGATTTGACAAGATTTTCAACGCTTCAAACCATGCACAAAACGGAGTTCGGTAGCACCCGAAATGGCCCCGCGAAGTTTGGAATTTTGTGCTGTCTCCAAGTCCAGGCGCCTGGATTGGATGATTCCAGGCGCCCACATTGAATCCAGGCGCCTAGATTAGATCAATATGGGCGCCTGGACTCTCTCCAGACACTTGCATCCCAAGGCCAAATTAGTGGGGAGAAGCATCTTGAAGATCATTTCTTGGATTTTTTGCAGTAATATAATGGAGGGAAGATAGGGTACCCTACTGCCCCCTAACTTGACCCCTAAGAAGCCTAAGTGGCCCCTTTTGAACCTTTCTTTGCCTATTTAAACACCCCTTCTCCTCCATTTGAGAAAAGATCAGTCCTTCCCTCTCTCCCTTACTGTTATTCTGCCCAAATATCCCCAGAAAATTGATCCCCAAGCTATCTCCCTCTATTTCATCCATCAAAACCCAATTTTCCCATCCTAGCTCCCCATACTCACTTGATTCTACCCATTTTTCATCATCCAAAATCAAACCCCCAATCAAACCACCTACAATCAGCCCTTTACACATCTTGAAACAAAAGTCCAGCCCATTCACTTACCAAAAATCCCTCAAAAAATCAAACCAAAGTTCATCAATAATGCTTGTCAAGGTAGTTTTTCTACCATATTGCTCAAATAAGGCCCTGAGGGGACACCATCCTAGTTCTAGCTAGTTCCTCATACTAGTTTAGAGCTTGGAGGGGTTTCAAAACCACAGAGGAGAAGTTCTTCACTTACACCCATATCAGGTACAGGCGCCTGGACCATCATGGTGTAGGCGCCTGGACTTGGCTATTATGGGCGTCTGAATTGACCCCAGGCGCCTGGATTTGCTTAGTGTGGGTGTCTTGTTTACAATCCAGGTGCAAGTCATGCATTGTTCGTAGAACCATTTGGGGGGATTTTCAGCACTGATTGAACATATTTAGAGTTATTGAGTGCATTATATGCTAGTATTTCCTTATAAGTGGCGTGTTTTCATTCATAACATCATGCATATGTATCCACATGTATCATTTTTGCTTAGCAAATGCATTTATGTGCTCTCGCATGAACTTGTGATATAAAGTCCGTTCAAATGACATTTTCAAAATTCCTTAAACATTTAGTAGAGACCGGTGGTCACACCGGGTATGAGGGATGCTTTAAATTCCTTCCCCTCACGTAACCTAGCTCCCGGACCCGAGCAATCTCATTTTGTGAGACCAGTAAAGCATTTTCTACTTCAAGGGCACAAGAGTCATTTTTCAATTGGTTTCTCGGGTACGGTCCTCAAACCCGGGTGGTGACTCCATTCAACCAATCAAAACCATTTTCCAAAACCGCAATAGTTTTCGTGGATTACTCCGCGGGGTGTTCACAAAGTGATTTGTGGTGTACATACTTTGTGACTGATCTAGTGATTTGCAAGCACACGAATCGTAGTGCAATATAGTATGGCGAGAGCGAGGTCGAACCTACAGGGACTTGTGATTTTTTTATAGAAACACTAAATAATCTTAAATTGATTGTACTCTAACCTAGTTCACAAAAGTGTGATTGATTTTTAAACTAAAAAAAAATTAAATAAGCTATAGTGAAAACAAATAAATAAATTGACAATTGAACGAACTTGATAAGAGAAAAGTGACTAAGGTTTCAGAATTCACACTCCTGTATTCATAGCAATTATTGACAATCTCTTATTTATTTTCCTACTCTTAGTAATTTGGTGGCTAAACTCTATTACCGCATAAAATATCATCTTTAAGACGATTTAATGAAATTAACTTGTGTACGCTCTTCCTCGCCGTAATGTTCATGACCAAAAAATTATATGTATCCGTTCGAAAACAAATCACAAAAGATATTCGGTACTTGAAATCAAAAGCTACATAACAAGGCTAAATAATTAGCTAGCAATCTCAAATCATGGAAAAAACATTATTGAATCCATATCCAAAATTACTAACGTAATTAATATGAGGTAAGAACGATTATTCGATTAAATCAAGCGTTCGGAAAATAAATGAAGAGTCTGCAAATACTTACTACAAAACATGAGGTTTCATCCTCAACCCTAGCCTAAAAGTCTAGCCTCTCATGGAGGTTTCTTCTCTTTTTCCAACCATGGTCGTGGTCTCAGCCGCAACTGCGGTTCAATTATGTGTGATCAGCCTCCTTCCGAAGTCTTCCTCTTTATAGATGCCAACAAATTTCTTCCTAATAAAAAGAAGATTCCTTTCTAATTAAAACTCTCCTTCTTTAGTTAGAAACCTAGTACCCTAGTTTATATATTTGCCGTGACTTTCCTTAGAAAAGCTAGTCTTGATTTCCAAAAATTCTTTCTTGGTTAGCACTGATCTCCTTATGCAGATAAATTAGTCAATTTGGAAAGCAATTGGATTTCCTCACAAATTGTAGTACAAATGCTATAACCATTCAAAATATTTGCCGACTAATTTCCGTTGTAAGGAAGTTAACTTTAATGCAATTTCTTGATCTAATATTGTAGATGGACCAATCACATGGGATAATTTTATCTTGGGCTTTGCGCTTCTTGAATCCGACTTTCAAAATATAAGTTACTATCATCATTCCCTGCAAATTAATAATTTAATGTGAATTACCAAAAAGATAACAATAATTTCATGTGGTCGATAGGTTCTGTTTATCTTGAAATTGATTCTATATGAATATGCTTTTCATTGATTTAACTAGAAAATGTCGTGCTTATTTTGATGATGCCACAGGGGGAGAAAAAGAGAAGTTTAGTCTATTCTTGCTCTATCATTTATTTCATCCTTGATACGACTATCTCATTCGATATTGTTAAATTCATATTGTGTGTTTATTGATAGCTCATTGAACTCACATATTTTCATTGCTGCATATATTGAGGGGGAGCATATAAATAGGGGAGCATTGATTCAAAATTTTGAGTTATCCTTGTTTTTAGAAATCATAATTTTGTGTCATCCTCAAAAAGGGGGAGATTGTTAGAAATAACTGCTTTTGATTATGATCTTATGACAAAATTGATTTCTTGAAAATATATTGTTAAAATATCTTATTATTTTTTTACGATGAACACATGATCAGCCCTCTGGGAAAATTGATTTTCTCAAAGTATCTTTTGGTTCCATATTTATGCATGTGTGCAACTAGTGTACAAGAAAAAATTCCCCTTGGCCTACTACCATTTTGAACCTGACCCATTAAGAAATTTTTTAAACCTTGGCCCACATAAGCATTTCATGCAGTGGCACTTGCCTAGGCACTTGCAGATTAGTACCACGTGCTCTTCTAATTTCCAGCGACCGAAAGGAAACAAATTTCGGCAGCTAACAAATTTCGGTTCTTTAATCTTCTTAATATTGATTTCTGATTTTTCCTTTTAAGGCTTGTGAACGTTGGAGATTGATTACATGGAAGTATTTTATTCCATCCTTTTAAGTGGCAATTTCAAAACTAATGAGTTAGAAGTCTTTGGCCCAAGACCCCATGTGTCGACCACACAAGAGCGCAACCCGTTTTCATCATCTGATATTGTGCTGCCTTTGTTGATCTTCAATTTCGCAATTAAGGAATGTGAATGTTACAAACCCATCTACTGCACAACGTCCATTTTCAGTATTTAAGAGGAAAGAAAGATCAAATACAACAGAAAGAAGTTTTTACGGGCAACGGATACATCTCAACGTTCTAATTTTTTAATTAGATCAAATCTCTGCCATCTCGGAAGATTCAACCCAACGGTTCATTTTTTTCACGCTATATAAACGTAGGTCCTGGAGATGAGAAGCACTAAGCAATTTCAGAGCAATATCATTACAAGAGCAATATTCACTTTCATACTATTATTTTGAGAGCAACATTTTTGTATCTACTATTTGAGAGATTTTTTCACACTGCAAATTCTCATCAGTGTTGTATTGAGAGTTAGAAAAAATTCTCAGTAAGCTACTACAGAACTGGGTGTTGTTCTGTGAGCAATTTTTAGAGTTTGGGGATAAACTCTAGCGGTTCGGCTATGATGCAGGGCGCCTTATGAACTACAAAAAAAGACGTGCAACAATCGAAGACAAACAAGAAAGTTTAGAGAAAACGCTCTCTAGACTCTTTTATCATTCAATAATACTCCAAAAAACTCCATTGCCCTTAAGGCTTACAACTTATTATATAGGAAATCGGAAACCCTAATTGATTTGCTCCGAAAAGGAAGTCAAATCAATAAAAAAATTGCAAAATTACCAAAAATGGAAAATTCGAAAATAATAGCAAAATAAAAAACTAGAGACAATTCTAGAATGTTTTCCAAAAGCGCAGCTTAATTCGGATTTTCCTTGCCCAAGTAATTGGCAGGTCAAATCTTTCCTTAAACGGAAAATTTGGCCATTCGGAGCTCTAAACAACGACGAAAGCCCGAAAAATTTGGCCATTTGATCGTTGGGCAGTTTCGAGTCTGACCCAAGTGGGCCCAACGCAAAATGCCACAGCAGCATAATTACGATTTTGCCACACTAGGTTTAAATAGCCGAAAATACTCTTCCTCCATGGCTACTGCATCAGGCTAACTTGAGAAAGTTAGCGGTAAAGGTTGTAAGGTTTAATCGGCACCAGAAGCTGGTTGTTTGATTAGTAAAACAGCGACTCCTTAGGCCAGTGGACAAATTAAAGCTCGGACGACTGAACCACTATATATCTCTGTGTGATCTCTCTCCCATAACTCCTTTATTTTTTTTCATTGAGCAAATTATTTATTTATTTGCCTCTGCTATTTATTTTTTTTCTCATTCAATTTGTAATTTTTTATTTGAGCATCATTGTTAGCAACACTATATATTCAGCCCCCTTCTAGGTTGCCTTATGGGTAACAATCTTGTATTATGCCTTAAAGTTGGAAACCAATGAACTGTAATTCCTTTTGGATGGGTCTGGACTGTTTTGTTTGTATTCAATTGATAACCGTCTTGCTTGGTCACTTTTGGAAGAGGAATGTTTTCCCTAATTCTGTTGTTCTAGGATTCACGAGGAGTCTTTTATACG
Source organism: Vaccinium myrtillus (assembly GCA_016920895.1). NCBI lineage: Eukaryota > Viridiplantae > Streptophyta > Magnoliopsida > Ericales > Ericaceae > Vaccinium > Vaccinium myrtillus. Next base: position 9,214,326 of record CM029278.1, on the reverse strand, counting down.
CCTACTATTATAGTGGTGACTCTTAATTTTTGAACCAAGTTCTTAAAGCACATCGTGTCAAGTAAAAGAAAGGCTACCACATAGACTAATAATTTGTTAGACATTATCGGCGGGATTAGGAATGATGATAAAAATTCGTGATTAAGCATTTAGAGTTTCATGTGCTAAGTGATGATATGTCATACCGGTTATAGTAAGCACGGATGTGTAACGAAGAGGGGTAGCACAATATTTGGATGGTCCGGGAAAGGGAATAGAACGTGTTTAAATAATGAAGTTTGTCGGTTTGATAGCAATAAGTTTGAATTTGAATGTTAGAGAATTTGAATGTTAAAAGAAAAATGGTACGTACTTTGTAAAGCAAATACATAAATCTAGATACATATGTGTATATATGAGTTATGACACTTATTAAATGTCTCGTGTGAATGAAACTTGGAGATACTGTGACATGGTCCATTGACTGAATTGAAATCTGATTAGAAAACACGCCTGATCAACGTGGTTTCAAGTGAGAGGTCTGGTGTGTGCATTGGGTTATGGAGTGGTTCTTGCAAGTAAAACCTCTCATGTATTATGCATGATGATTATCTCTATACTCATATTATGCGTGATTATTGCACTAAGGAAGCCGTACCTTGATCTTGTCCGTTGGAACCATTTTGCTGTCAAAGTATATTCTGGGTAGCATTGCTTACGTACTGTCAAAGCTATGATTATTTGCTGTCAAAACTTCCGTTTGCTGCCTATACTGTCTTTGCTGAATGCTGCAAATGTGGAGTTGATTGGGATTTCTACTGCCACTACTACATTTGGAGGAGATAGATTAGGAAATATGTATTTGAGTTTGTCTTTCTTTGGTTGACCGTTTGTTTGTTTGTTTTTTTTTTTTTCCGTTTGGTTCTTGGCGGCAAGTGATTGTCGCAGGGAAGGGTACCAACCTGGTTGGGATGTCTCTTTTGCGTAGTGATGCCTCTTTGCCTTGCACCTTTTAATTTTTGTAATTCGTTTTCAAAGTTCAATAAATTTCTTTTTATTAATTGTACTTCGATGTGGAGGGAAAACTTGCAAATTCTTACTCCATTTTTGGAAATATGACTGTTAGGCGTAGCCAAACTTTTGTAGAATCGGAAAATGATGAATGATAGTCTTCGACTTGTAACATGGAAACGAGCAAAAATGATATTGAAATGGCGAAGTTTGGCACTCCGGATCCGCTGTCCCCAAATGGTGTCCCCCTTTAGTGTCCTACCCCCAATTGCTGCCATGTGTCACACACTAAAAACCTTTTAATCTGCTGTTAAATCATTTTTCCGTTAAATGCTGTTAAAACCATTCTCTGTTAGAACTTCTAACCCTTTAGTCTCTTTTTCACTTGCTCTCCTTTTCACCTCATTTCCTGGAGAAAAGAAAAGGCACATGACTTTTCTTTGATGATCAGAGTGGAGCTATTGGGTTTCTTCCTGATAATGCCCTTCATTTCAAAGCTCTCCAAGTTTATATATAGAGGTATAAACATGTATATATAGCGCTTTGAAGTCCATTTTATCGATCAAGATTTTAAAATCAGAGAAGTCTGTTTTTTGTTTTTGTGGTTTTCAACATCAGTTCTATGGACAATCTATTCCTTTCGAAACATTTGAAGATGCAGTGAATAAAGCAAGCACTCATGGCTATTTCAATTTGGCTCAGGCTCTTTCTGATTATACAGAGTTGATCATTTACTTTAAGAAATAATTATCTACGCATAATTCTACAGTTATTGTTGTTGGCGGAAGTGAGTATTTCACCAACTATTTATAGAATTCCCTCCATCTCACGATTTAAGTTTTTTTATGACGAACTGTTTTTTGTGGGTTATTAGTTCGTATCGACGAAAGGAATCTAAAGAGTAAAAAATTATTACTCAAACCAAAAATTTTGTAAATAAAGACAAAAATAATGCAATAATCCACGAAAATTTGGATTATTTTTTGTCATTAGTGAACTTTTGTTATATTTTGATAATTATTTTTGACCTTTTAGATTCCTCTATTCGAGACAAACAAAAAATTCACGAAATGGTTTGTAATTGAGTTGTGACTTGTGAGGCGTGAGAAAAGTGGAGAGAGAGACGAGACCCAAGGGGAGTTTACCGGTTTACCCCACCAGTGTGCAGTGAGAGTGTGAGAGATGAGATGTGAGAGATTATGTACTGAGTGTGTTTGTAGAGTATGACAGACTAATTCTACAGTAATCCGTCGGTTGAGTGCGAACCGATTTCTCTTATTCCCATCAAATTCAAGGTTCAACTCTCAAATCCAACAAATAAAGTGCTTGACAAGTTAATTGACTAATGACAATTTCGTGTCCGATGTATCCAAGAAAGTCACAAGATGGCCTTTTCCTAACATTATTTCACAATACCGTGATTCTGATAATTTCAAGGTGCCTAAAGAGTACACTCTTTCGTCGCAAAATACCTAAGAACGTCAACAATTCTCTTACTTTTTTTGCGGTAGGCTAAAAGAGTATAAGCGTGGGCGATTGTTTACAGCAAGATTCTCAAGGCATCACTATATGAACTCCAAACTAGCACCAATGAACCAGTTATCCTTAGGTTTTTACTGCCCCAGAAATGCGGGCTTGAAGGAGGGCAAGGCACAAGAGACACAAACAGCTATTCATGAATTTGACAATTGTGTATTCATATTCTTGCTCCTATAATCATAACCAAACATAATTAGGTAAGTCTTAGTAGAAAACCAGGACATTATTGTAATTAAACTATAATTTTTTATCAAGCAATAATTTGAGGGCCATTGTAACAGTTTACCACTTCATTAATTTCTTTATGTATTTTAATTGTTTGTTGACTCATAAGACTCATTTATTATTATTTAATGTATAAGTGCCAATAAAATCCTCAATCATTCTGGTCCTAGTTGTCCCTTTGAGTGCACTAGCTTGCTAAGCATAAAATGAGTTTTTTGGGGAAGATAACAACACCATCTCCATCTTAAACTAGAAACACCATTGTTAAAGAAATTAAGAGGCTATGTTGTCCTTACCTCTCTTATACTTCTACTTTCTCCCCTTGTTCTTCTTCATATTCTACCTTTTCAAGTTCTTCTCCAGTAGTAGTGGAAAAAACTTTCCACCTTCTCCACCAAAGCTCCCAATCTTGGGGAACCTCCACCAACTTGGCCCGTTCCCTTACCGCTCCCTCCACTCACTAGCTCAAAAATACGGACCACTTATGTTGCTTCACTTTGGCAGTCAACCGGTTCTCGTTGTCTCCTCTGCTTTTGCAGCTCGCGAGATCATGAAAATCCATGATCTGGTTTTCTCGAGCAGGCCTAAACTAAGCCTGGCTAGAAGACTTCTCTATGACTCTAAAGATGTGGCTTTCAGCCCCTATGGTGAGTACTGGAGGCAGGTAAGAAGCATTTGTGTCCTCCATCTTCTCAGTAACAAGAGGGTTCAATCCTTTCGGAGTGTGATGGAAGAAGAAACAGCTCTTATGATTGATAACGTAAGATCACGTTCTCCTTCCTCTTCATTGATAAACATGACCGACATGTTGGTGTCGCTCACCAATAACATTGTGTGTAGAGTGGCACTGGGAAGAAAGTATGATGGAGCAGGAGAAGGAAAGAGTTTTAGAGAGCTTTTGGCAGGACTTGTGGAGCTTTTGGGTGTTTCCAATGTGGGAGACTTCATCCCGTGGCTTGCTTGGATTAACAGTATCACTGGACTCAATGCTAAAGTGGACAAAGTTGCTAAAGAAATGGATGAGTTTCTTGGGGGAGTAGTGGAAGAACGAATGAATCGCTGTAAACAAGAGAACGGTGACAGTAAACAAGAGGAAACGCAGGACTTCGTGAATATTCTGCTTGAAATTCAAAGAGAGAACGCACTTGGCTTCTCTTTTCAAAGTGATACCGTCAAAGCCCTCCTATTGGTAAAAATTAACTTTTGGTTTTTAATTTAAAGTTTAATTTGGTCGGATTGCTAAGTGTTGGATTGATTATTTCGTGGCCTGATTTAGTGTTTTGAAGACTAAAAGCAGTTCTTGCACATGAGGAAAGGGCTCTAACCTATGGCGATTCTAGTAAAAAAAATGGCTAGAGAAACAAAAGTATAATCTTTTGTATCCACAAATAGTCCACAAATTCTTAAAAGGGTGACAGATTGAACAAAAGAATGACTTCCTTGTATATTGTACGTTCCAGTTGAGGATCTTCAGTTTTGTATATTGTTCTAGTTGAGGATCTTTAGTTCAGTTTATCCGGAAAGACTTCATCTGAGCAGTTTTCGATAAAACTGTACATATACAAGTTTTATCAAAAATTACTCGGATCAAGCTCTTCCGTGTATTTTTTTTTTCAACGAATCTACGCGTTGGACCTTTAAAAACATTTAACGGTTTGGATCGTCGAAATTCGATCCTAAACAAAAAATTCCGCACCATAGAGTTTAAGGTAGCCCTGATTGGATATTTACTATATATATGTGTGTGTGTGTGTGTGTAAGAAGTTTCCTGCGAAGGCTCCCTCACAAAAATAAAAAGTGCGGAAAAACAGTTGTGAGCCGTTGGATCTAACCGTAGAGCATACACTTCCGGGCAACCTGACCCGACCAGCTAGGTAAATCTTGGTACCGCCCTGGAGAGGAGTCTACCCAAATCTAGGCAAAGTCCTTCCCCTTCTGTTGGGGCAAGCCCAAGGGTGGTTCATTATCTTTTTGTTATCGACCCTTCATACTCTTTCTATTGCTGTCACACAATAGAACAGGAGGTGGCTGCTTTGAGTTTAATATTGTTTGCCACCATATTAAGAAATGTAATGATCCTAAGTCCCACGTCAACTATGTATATGGGCTTGGCTTTGTGTATACATGCCTTGAGCACCCTCTTCTCGTAAGCTGGATTTCAAGGAATTTGTCAGAATCTCCCTATTTTTTCTACGTGTCAGTAACATTTCAAAGAAATAATTACTAGTGTTTGATACAACATTTAGTTTGTCAATGTCTTACTGATCAATGTTATCGTAAATATTTGTTCTTTCTACCTTTTAGCCATTTTTCTCCTTTCTTTTTCACTTTTGGTCCTTTCTTATAGGACATGCTTGGTGCTGGAACCGACACTACATCCACAGCTCTTTTGTGGACGATGACTGAGCTCTTAAGGCACCCACAAGTCTTGAAGAAGCTGCAGAATGAGGTGCGGGAAATAGCCAGAGGCAAACCGAACGTAACTGACGATGACTTGGATAAAATGCACTACTTGAAAGCAGTGATCAAAGAAGCACTTCGCATGCATGCTCCCGTGCCATTACTCATTCCTCGGGAAGCAATCCAAGATGTCAGGGTAATGGGCTATGACATCGCGGCTGGCACCCAAGTGCTAATCAACGCTTGGGCAATCGCAAGAGACCCCTTGACGTGGGAGGATCCCGAGGAGTTTAGGCCGGAGAGGTTCTTGAACAATTCAATAGACTTAAAAGGGCATGATTTCGAGTTTATTCCCTTTGGTGCTGGCCGGAGGGGTTGCCCTGGTATCCTTTTCGCCATGAATGTGAATGAGCTTGCATTGGCGAATGTTGTGCACAGCTTTGATTTGTCATTGCCTTGTGGAGAGGATTTGGACATGGGTGAAGTCAATGGTTTAGCTATCCACAAGAAAACACCTCTAATTGTTGTTGCCACTCCTTACTCTTGCTAGGGCAATAGACTCTTCTATGCTACTGTAGCTCTACATGAATAATGTTGTCTTCAATGGCCAGACCATTGAATAACTAGAGCACCTTTATGTATGCTAGTGTTTGTGTGTACACAATATCAGTGAATTTCCTATCCTACTCAAGGCAAGTATGTGTCGGGGTTTTCTTTCAAAAATAACTAAGCTTTGGGTGTTTTTTAAATATTCCGGTTCCTATTTTTAGTCTCTTTTTATTTGTGGGGAGTTGTAACTTTTTGTCTTTAAGCTTAAAATTGTTGTGTGGGTTATCTTCGTGGAGAGAAGTGACTTTTAGTTTATTATGCTAAAAGTTGTGTTTATTGTAGTTTTACACTAATTAGATGTGGTTCTTGGATTGACTTCAAATGGTGTGCCTTTTGATAATTATCAATTTTGGTTCAAAAGGTGCATTTTACCGAATGGTTGCCTGCATGGTGATCAAAAGGTGTTCTGTTTGTCATTTTCGTCACTTTTAGTCTATGACCGAATGTCATTTTCGTGGGGTTGCTAAATGGCAACCAAATGTTGCCTTTGTTTATTCAAAAGGTGTTTAATTCCTACGGAATGGTTGGCAGTATATGGGTGCCTTATGGAATATGAATGGCTTCCCTGTGAGCAGGTGTTTCGAAGGCTTAGGCTGAGAACAAGGCATGCATTTTGCTTATTTTGTGTTTTCTTGCCTTGCAACAAACAAAATATAGTGGTTCTTGATTTCTTCTTTTTATATAGCGCATATTCTATCTGTTTTCGTTTGTGCAAACGCAGACAGAAAGAACTTCGAGTTCGGTTCCGTTGTATCTTGAAGGCGGATTTGCTGTGACCCGGTGCACACCGTTTAGTGGGGGCAAATACTGTCTTTAGAAAAACGTTGTTTCGACGTGCTCGAATCGTTTTTGCTGAGCAAGTTGGAGTAGAAGAGACGATGTCATCATCAACATATTTTTGAAGACTGGATTTCCGGACTGTAAACCACACACAAACGCACACACCAATCAAGCAACACAAAGATATACGTGGTTCCAAAAATCAGGTACTCCGCGGAGGGACAGCAGAATCATTATCAATGGACGAGGATTATAATCACTCTCACAATACAGCCTCATGAGACTATCTGTGTATTCTCTCTATTTTCTAATACAAATGCAAAGAGCCTCAAGCTTTGTTCGATTTCAAAGCAAAGGAGAAGATGTTGGATGACTATGCTGATTGCCAACTCTGGTGTGCTGTGAACAGGTAAGGATGGTGAGATGTGTGGAGCTAATTGCCTCAAAAGTGAAGCTAAAAAAAAAAAAGGTCAACAGTATGATCACCTTATTATAGTCAAACTCAGGTTCACGTGGCCAAACCGTAAACGGGGACCCTTGCTACATAAATAAAATATTTTTTATCTCTGCTTTAGAACTTTATCTAGTATACATGTTTTGCCATTCACTGAGCTTGTCAACTAACGGATTTATTTCAACATCATTTTCAGGCAAATCGAGTAGATAGATGAGGACTCTGGCAGCATCTTGGGGAGTTATTGTGTCGACCTCGATAGGATGTTGCATTCAAATTTTATTATTTTATTTCCGCACTTGTTAAACCTTTTTGATAAATTGCATTTTTCTTATCATTGGTTAATAATTTTTATTGCTTGGTTCATAGGAAGGTGTTCCCCATGCTTATGCTGAAACAAATTTGATTTGATTTTGTTTAATAATAAAGAATGGTCGTTTAGTGGTCTGTTGCTTATTTTATTTTAGACTTCGTGTTCCATGTGTTAGCGTTGTGGTTCACAACTGCTCATTTTTCATTTTAGGGTGTGACATTTTTCACTTGGAGGCTGCTGAGGACATTTCAAAGGAAAAGGACAGAAAAACCCCATTGCTTTATCTATGTGAAATTTGGAATTGAGCAGCCAGTGCTACTATGTGAGGTCAGCACGGCACCTAATTGAAGGATTTTTCCACTCGAAGTTATCCTCCTCCTATGATAAGAATTTGCTTTGGACTAAATTAATTTTTGTTAAAGATACTCGGTGTTGTTTAACTTTTAGTTATCAATTTTTTTTCTTATACTGGCTTTCCTGCTCTTCTTCATGTTGTTCCTTTACAAGTTTTTCATTGATGAAGTTTTCTTGGTTGCTTCAAGAGTCTTACATGGAAATGTCAAGAAAGGTCTATTGTAATATGGGCATCCACAAATCATTGTATCAGTATCAGATTCATGAATTTCTAATGCACCTAAACAAAATGAGTACAAGATTCTTCAATTGGAGGTGGCTCAAGACTTTTCAAAAGAAAATGATAGAAAACCTGCCCATTGCTTTATCTATGTGAATTTTGGATTTAGTTCAGTGGAATTGAGCAGCCACGGCTTCTATGTGAGGTCACCATGGCACCTTATTCCACATTTAAGAATGAAAAAGTGATTCTTGACTAATTAACAGGCATCTTTTCTGTCTTTCGTTTTTTGTGGTGACGGGATTATCTCTGTAACAAATCACCTCTCTACCACACAAAGACAAGGGTATCGATGTCCATATAGTTTTGCATTCGGAGTAGCATGACTTCTGTGCTATAGGATCCTATAAAAGGAGATTTTCCAGGAAGATAGTAGCACACTACTCGAGTAGAAACTGTGAAATTATGCAAAGATGAAACAACTCCTGAGGGGGTGAATAGGACTACCGATTAAAAATTCAATTTCATAAAGTGATTCACTTTCACCCCAATTCCATGCCTATTTAGTTGGTACGTTATTTTTTTACCAAAAATATAATTTATAAAACAAGGAACTAACTATTATTCCGAAGAATAGTGGTTAAGTCCGAGATCGTCCACGGAGAGTAAAAAGCTAAGTTGCGGTATTTTCAACTAATTTCTAAATTAATTCTGAGAACAAGATAAATTTGGTTTTGAATTGATTAAACTAATGATTAAGGTAAAAAAAAATTTGGGTAATGATTTATTTTACCTTGGGGATTAAGGTAAAATTAACTAGAAAGCAATTAAAGTTTAAAAAACAATTGAGAAAAAGGACTAGGGTTTCCGATTCAACCTCCCCTCATAATATAATTGCGGCGAAATCTAGGGTTTTATTCAACATATAACCAGATCACCGTTAGGGTAGCAATTCCTAGTGATAATCCCCAAAAGTATAACGGGAAATCCCAGGCCGACCCCCACTTTTTGTGGGGGATTCCATCCAAACCCCATTTTGTCTTTCACTTCTTTAAAGGCCCTGGGCGCGCATGGGAGTATATTTTAGACGCACGCTTGCATTAGCCACATGTTCCGTTTGACTTTTCTTGTCCTGGCACCATCTCTTCTCTCTCTCTCTCTCTCTCTCTCTCTCTTCTCTCTCTCTTTACACGCATGACACATGCATTGAATTTAACATACACTGACACACTCTCTCTCCTCTCTCATCTCTCTCTTCTTTTTATTTTTGAAACTTTAAATATTTATAACTTTTAATCTATATATCCGATTTTAAAACTAAATATATATTTAAAATCTACTCGACGACATCTACCAAACAAGATCCATATTGAATATAAAATTGTGTGCAAAATTTTTTTTTTTTTTAGGGGTGTGAATTCTTCATGTTGGAGGGTGTGAATTTCGCATTTGAAGGTGTGAATTCTTTCATTTTTAACTGTGAAGTATTTTGGCGAGTGATTTTGTATAGATGATGTGTAAATTGTGTAATTGAGGGTGTGAATTCTTTCATTTTGTATGGTGTGAATTGTTCAGAAATTGTGTGAATTCTTTCATTTTGGAATGTGTGAATTCTACATTTAAGGGATGTGAATTCTCTTATTTTGGGTGTGAATTTTATATTTTTGTGAGTAAATTTGTGATATGTGAATTTTGCATTTGAGGGGTGTGAATTCTGCATTTTGAGTGGTGTGTGAACGCTTTCTTTTTGGGTGTGAATTTTGTATTTTGAAGAGTGAGTTGTGACGTGAATTCTGCATTTCAGTTATGTGAATTTTTTCTTTTGGGGTATGAGTTGTGTATTTTGAAGATTGAGTTGTGATGTATTTGAAGGGTACGAGTGCTTTTTTTTTTTTAAGGTGTGAATTATTTAGAAGGGGTATTAAAATAACTTTTTATATATTCACTATGGATTTTATTTAAAAGATCTCATCGAGTAGATTTCATATATATGATTTTTATGTAAGATAAATATATGTAACAAAAGTTATTTTATTTTAAAATAAAAAAATAAAAGAGAGAGAGAGAGAGAGAGAGAGAGGGAGAGAGAGAGAGAGGGGTCTATAGCACCAATCAATGCCTTAGAAGAGAGAGAGAGAGAGAGAGAGAGAGAGGAGGTACAAGTCTATGGCACCAATCAATGTCTCAGGACAGACAGAGGAGGAGGTACACGTCTATTGCATTGATAGCATAGAGAGAGAGAGACTTTATGCCATTTACTGTGCTACATCTACTGGGCACGTCTACGTCACGTCACTTATCCCATTTATTATTACCGAGAACCAGTATTTCTTAATTTTCGATGGGCGCGCGTAAGAAAGGACTTAAGAGAAATGTGTTTAATTGACATGAGGTGGACTTGGAAGGGACGCTCCTGCCAAAAGAGGGCCGTCTGGAAGAAGCCCAAAGTATAATCAAGACTCGTACTCCGTATAGACTATCTCAACACGGCGATCGTCTCACCGGACTTAACGGGCGGCACGACCCGTCTCACGTCGTATAATCTATCTCAGAAACTATCCCGAAACATTAAAAACAGTTGCACAGCGGTGTTTGATATCATGACTACAAACACGATATGAAAATAAAACAATTAAAACTTTCATAAAAATAATAAAACATCCATTGTTGCACAACTAATGTTGAATGCAAGACCCTAAGAATCTATACAACCATATTATTCGGAGATATATCCTCGTTACCCTAGCCGGAGAATTTAGCCACTCATGAAGTTTAACTCCAATTCCAGCCGCAGCCTTGTGCGGCTTTCTTCTGCTATGCGTCCCCCCCTTTACCGAAACCCTGTTATTATGTTTTTATAATGTGTCCAATGGTTCACAATGGAAAGAGCCCTTCTCTCTTCAAAACTTCCATAACACATTTATCCATGACTTGCTTCCCACGTGTCTTTGACTTCCAAAAGCACTGACCAAAAATATCCTCCTAAAAGGAGACTTCCTCTTGTAATTAACTTCCTAATTTTCGGCCAAATCAAAATCCAAACCCAGATCCTTTGTATAATTGTATTGAGCAATGGAAAGTTTCTTCACATGGAAATATTAGGATATATGCCACATTCCTTGCTTTCTTTACAACTGGACTTCAACTCTCCGTTTGAACAATCAATTGGTTCCTGCCAACGGTGAAATCTTTATAATATCATCTTTCTCTTTTCACCTTTAACTCTCCAATTTAGTTTCGTGCGACATTTAATTATTCCGCTAGTCTTGGAACGAGGAAAACGAGTATCAAACTTCAAGTAATACACTAAATGGACGTAACAAGAATAATTTAGGGAGCATAAATAGGCACATTTGCGAAACTATCATTAGTCAAACCAACAATTTCAATGGAAAGTAAATAAAGCAAAGACACAAAGCTCGAGGATTTACGTGGAAACTACTTACGGTCTAAAAACCCTAAGCATAAAACCACGGCCTAATCTACCAATTGCTATAAATCAAAAGGTTAAATCAAGAGTTACAAGATTAGGAATTACCAACTTTGCCCCAAGCTACACCTAACTCCACTCCTTGATTTAGCTCCCCGAGTCCCTTCTTGATTTCATAGCCTCCACGAGTTCTTCACCACTCGATCTCCGTATCAACAATGGCTCCGGATCATCCGGCCACGTAGAAATGTAGGCAACACAACATGAGGTATGAAAGATATGATTTTTATGAAGATTTTTGAAACACAAAATCAACCTAGAGTGTATCCAAGAAATATCATAGTGGTGCACAAAATATCTCAACTTAACAAACCAATAAGCATGAATTAACAACTTCCAAATTCTATGCGAAAAGATCCCACTATTTTTTTTTTTTTAGGAAAGACTCATAAGACTCAAAATCCGAAGGGATTCCCACCCCCAATTTGAACTAGACAATGCCCTCATTGGCGATCAGAAAATATAATAGAGCAAGCCAAGTGCAAGAGAAAAGGGAAGAGAACACCTCATAAGTGGACGACGGCAAGCCTAACAAAGTACGGGGCAAAGAACACCCTCCAACTTAAACCAAAGCAACCTGCATATTATTCCAAAACAAAACAAAATACAGGAACACAAAAACAAAACTACCAAAAAGGAAGGGAGAAAAAAAATTAAAACGAGAAGGAAAAAAAGAAGAAAAAAAAACTAAATAAAAAAAATACAAAATATACTATAATCATACAAATTTCTAACTTCTATCACCAAATGAAGAGCTACTACAATGAACATGTCACTCCATTCTAAGCTCTGTGTCAAGTATTGAACTCGACCGTTCCACAAGATAAGATACTTTGAGTATCTTAATTGCATAAGTCGCTTTTGGAACTTAAACTCCACCAAGTGCATAATCCAAACCAAATCAATTTTCAAATTGTTGACTATATCTATTAAACATGGATGGTAAACTAAATCAAAACCATCAACACCAAGAAAATTGATTAGTTCTACTTTTTGAAAATCATGTAGTGGAGGAAATGTAGTAGGAGTTTTGACATTGTCCACAACTAAGAGTGTGGGAATATCAAATTCATGTGCATTTTGGACAATTATTGGCAACGATTCCTCACGAGTTTTTGCATGGAAAGGCATATCAACTGTGCAAATAGAATTCTCGTAAGGACTTTGGATATTATCACTCTGTTGTAACTCCAAGACTTTATTCAAATCTAGACCATGCCCTTCACTAATGACAATCGGCTCTATTTTTTCATCTTCCACAGCATAAGAATTGGTCACTTCCGAAATTTTAGTTTTATCACAAGTTTGGGGCTTTTGAGATAATTGATCAAAATAATCTCAACTCTCTTCTGCATCTTTTCTCAAAAATTCACCATTACACATAGTATCAACAAACTCGCGTGACCTACAATTCAACCTATGGTAAAAAGTATTCATAAGATGCCCAAGGTCACATTGAAAACGCGACCAAGAGAGTAGTAAACATTTAAACCGCCACCAACATTTTGAAAAAGACTCCTCATCTCGTTGATAAAAATTTGAGACCTTTTGTAATAGCATATGAGTCTCGTACATAGGGTAGTAATCGTTGAAAAATTGCTTTTCCATCTCAACCCATGTACAATTTGATCTTAGACTTAAAGAATAAAACCAATCCTTAGCACCACCTCGCAAAGAGAATGGAAATAACTTGAGTAGGTCCACTTCATCACTTGAACAAAGATCGTCAAGTTTTTCAATATGCTCACACATGGGTTTTCAGAATCTAAGCCATGAAAAATAGGAAGCGGATAAATAACTTCAGGCTTCGACTCAAGGCCTTTGTGCACTAGGTGAAAAACTCTCGTATGATGGAGGATATGGTATTGTTGTTTGCCAATAATTGGGCAAAGGTTCCACCGAACTTTGAAATGGAACTCCAAACTCTCCACAGTAATCTCCCAAATAACTCATTTTTTTTAGTTTTTTAATTAAAAAAAACTTTTAATGCAAACTAATCTATTGAAATAGGGGAAAATAAAAAATTAAAAAAAAATAAACTCACGATGCTGTTGGCAAAAATTCCTTAACCGCATTAGACTTCCTCAAACACCACTCAACTGTAACTTCAAATTTGTCCTGCATGAAGTTAAGAAACCTGCACCAAGGAAACTACTAAAAAAAAGAAATAAAAAAAATACTACTAATAAAAAAAATTTATTATAAATTAAGAATCAAACTAAAAACAAATTGAAAATACGCAACCGTGTTTTAACTCCCCGGCAACGGCGCCAAAATTTGGTACGTCGTTTTTGTACCAAAATATAATTTATAAAACAAGGAATTAACTATTATTCCGAAAAACAGTGGTTAAGTCCGAGATCGTCCACGGAGAGTAAAAAGCTAAGTTGCGGTATTTTCAACTAATTTCTAAATTAATTCTGAGAGCAAGAGAAATTTGGTTTTGAATTGATTAAACTAATGATTAAGGTAAAATTAACTAGAAAGCAATTAAAGTTTAAAAGACAATTGAGAAAAAGGACTAGGGTTTCCGATTCAACCTCCCCTCATAATATAATTGCGGAAATCTAAGGTTGTATTCAACATATAACCAGATCACCGTTAGGGTAGCAATTCCTAACGATAATCCCCAAAAGTATAATCAAGACTCGTACTCCGTGTAGACTATCTCAACACAACACGGCACGGATCGTCTCACCGGACTTAACGGGCGGCATGACCCGTCTCACGTCGTATAATCTATCTCAGAAACTATCCCGAAACATTAAAAACAGTTGCACAACGGTGTTTGATATCATGACTACAAACACGATATGAAAATAAAACAATTAAAACTTTCTTAAAAATAATGAAACATCCATTGTTGCACAACTAATGTTGAATGCAAGACCCTAAAAATCTATACAACCATATTAAAATTTTCCTATGGTTAAAATTTTCCTTCACACACAAAAGAAAATATAATATTCAAAAACATTTTTCAACAATATTCCCCAACAATGCAAAAACAATGCAAACGACATAGAGAGTACAATTGAAATTTCTTGCATAGGATAAGTAACTTTTGGCCTTAAACGTGAAAGAATATCGGATTTACTTGCTAATTAGTGGACATGATGCCTACTACTCGGCGTTTTGTGTAAACCAAGACGGTAGAATTCACACATAATCTTTCCAAACACAGTTGGTTCTCACGATTGTGCCCATTTTGGCCCTAGAACACCGACTAGTTTCAGAGAGTGTTTTTAAAAAATTCAGCCTTAAAATTCTCATAAAAGAGGCCCACTTAAAACTCACATAGGAGATTTTCTTATTAAGAGTATCCTACAATACCCCACTTGTGTTTTCAAGATATAAGAATCATTTAGAGCAAAACTTATCCTTAACACATGTGAGATGCCACTGTTATATCATAGGAATAGTTAAGAGAATTAATCTTCTCAGTGATCCCAGTGAAAGTCGCAAATTAACGTCGTTGTCCTGTTGAACCAAGTTCTTGGGATCTCCAGTCATTTAAGTTGGGTGCCATTGAAACAACTCTCTTTTAGTAGGCTTTTGCGCACCCCATTTCCCTGGACACCACCTGTTCTCTAGTCAAACCTCTTGCATATATGTTAACGGATCCGTAATATTTTAATTTGATAGTCTAAATGAGATCAAATGTTGACGGTACGTAACTTATCTGCTGTATAAATATTGTGACTTACCGATCTATATGGTCCTTTGTGTCATTTTTTAATAACTAGTGGCTATCATTTTATAACTCCTGAAACAGACTTAGACCTCATTGGGACATCCTCTTAAGAATATTCACTCAATTTCTCTTTTAGTTGTCTACTACAATGAGTTGATCAGGCTCCATTGTAGACATTATTGTACACATTTGTTTTGAGAATTACCAAACCTTTGTTGCACTCTAATTGTAAAGAAAAATTCACTTTTGAATTCTAAGCCTTCAAAATTAGATTCTTCAATACTGCAACACATAGTTAAATGTCTATAGAAACTATAATTATAACTCTCCCACAATTTTGAAATTAATTCCGAATTTTTCAAAATAATTTCCTAAGTTTATGATATGATACAAACAATTTCAGAACTCTTGATGAATCTCGTGTTTGAAGACACAAACACAAGAGCAAGAAATAATATCCACATTGAGTAAGTCACCCAGTATCAAATATCTTTTACTCAAATTTCACGGTTTATGCTGTTTCAACATGCATTCTACGTACCTTTTGAAACATAAGGACTTCCACTATAGCATATAAACCAAATCTTTTAGTCAATTTTAGAAATTAACTTTTGTGGGGCGCATATTCATAATTCATTCAAGAGACTTCTGTTATTTTTCTATCAAAGGAAATAAATAAATTCCCATGCTTGGAGTTTTAGAGGTTTCAATCATGGTGTTAAACCAAGCCATAACTAATAGCTTGCCATTCTTGGTTAACTCTGAAAACTGGAGTTATGTATTAATCAGGATAGGCCAAGCCCACTTTATTAATACAAACACCCATTCTTGTGACCGCATGTAAAAATGAAAAACCAAGTAATCACAATCTTAAACAGATTTCGCCCCCGCTACGGTGCTTACGGTTTGCATTGACGTCTATCCCCTAGCACTACTTGATGGAACGCCCCACAGATGTAGTACTACAATCGGTGGGTCCATCAAACCTCCTAGTGTTTTGAACTCTCTCTCAGAATAAATGACTCGATGAAAATATGAAGAATAAAAAAATCCTCATAGAATGAATGAGGAACCCCTATTTATAGAGATGTTCGTGACTCTATTTTAAAGTCACGAAAGGAAGTGACACAACTATTCATCCAAATAAATACCACCGAACAATCACAGCAGTACACTTAAAATTTTCATTCACAACCAAATGAAAAGTATAATATCCAAAAATATTTTCCAACACATATGATTCCCCCATTTCAAGCAAACCCCTCTCCCAACCAATCCGCTCTCGTTACCGGTGCAATGTTAGGACTCTGGGTTTTATATCTCTGATGGAAAGGTGCATCTCCCCCTGTTCCTGAATTCTCAGAGTTCAGTATTTGTCAATTTTCCTTCCCATGGAGTGTGAGCACAGAATGAGCATAAAATGGGAATAAACAGCTCCAAGTTTTTTGGTTACTTTGGTGGTCGGGTGATGAGGTAGGCCGGACCTCCATCCTGATGGATAAACTGCATGATGTTAGTAAATTTTACAAACAAATACTATATAGGCCGGCTTATTTGCGTCACGAGGGATCACATGAGAGGATCATATCTCTCAGAAGGAAGGGGCCTTCCAAATACACTTCACCATTGAGTTGAGGCCATTCATGCCTAGTGAAACTTCAACAGAAACTCTTTTTCAAACACTTTTTCTTTTGCTTTGTTAAAATGCTAGAGAATTATCTATATTGAAATAGTAGTACAAATCACGTTGCTGTACATATTCCCTTTGGAAAGATCACTTTCATTGCAGCCACTGCAGCTCGTGTGTATGAAGAGTGTTGGGTCATAGATGGGTCCACCCCACTTGTCTTGGCATGCCTCATGTATCATGTGGTCTTCTACCCACTGCAGGAGATCAGAGGAACTGCATATTAAAGTTGCCTAGAGAAGCTTACCTGGTCAATTTTTGAACGTTGCAAATAGCCTCCTAGAATTGGCTATAAATCTGTAGCTCCTCTTGTAATTGTCTGTGAGGGTGGTGAGAAGAGTGAGACTTAGTAGGGCAGTGTGAGGACTAGTCCTTTGGGACAGCCGAGCTCCTTCGGTGAGGCTCTGGCAGAAGAGTGTGTGAGAGATACATTGAGAGGTTGAGTGATCGGTGCAAACCTCCACAACAAAGTGGCAGCAAGGTGATAGCGCTGTAGGCCAAGGGATGACAGCTCATTATTATATTCTGTCTTCAAGAAATAATCGAAAAGGCATGGTGCTTGGTTGCGGCACCCAATGAAAGCTTAGGAAATCCAAAACTTGCACTGCTCAAAACCAATATGACATTTGTTTTTTTATGAATTATTTACTTGCTATATACTAAGCATGAAAGATGATGTTCTGATTTCCCTTAGGCCTTGGCCTTTTGCTTGTCAGAGCCTGTTCGTAATGCTAGCTATATATTTGTAGTCTGTAAATGTAAACTTGTTTAAGACAAGGAGCAAATACTTGTCTGCCCGCTAATCTGTCTTTAATGTTAGACGTTACCCTTTCTCTGCGTCCATATTTAATATTTACGCAGTTTGTTTTCATCCTATTAGATGGTATAACTGATTATATATTGCCATTGTTGGAGTTGTCTTTCCATACTACCTTGAAAACTAGAGTGTATGAGCAAAGTCGTACAGAGTGCACAAGACTTGTGCTTCAGCAGCAGTGCGTAAATGCAAAAAATAGTTAATGCTTGGAGTAATTGTATAGCAGAATTTCTCTCTTTCTTCCTGCTTGAAACACTTCCACTAGTAGAAACAGATTTCAAGGGGTTCATTAGGCCACCATACGGATCCACTTACCGCATAGCTAAACACAGTCATAATCAACACTAACTTTTGTTTCACTGTGTATCACAAGTTTTCATAAAAGTTTAAATGAAAAGAAACACCCCAATATGTTTTTCAAAGACAGGTACATAAATCCATTGGAGATAAGGATAAGAAGTCCAATATCATATGGTCCCCTTTCCCTGAACCTGAAAATTAACAAAACTGAAAAGCACCAACGCTGCTGATGAAACATGTGGTTCCCTTACTATTCTAGCTGCTGTAACTATAGGAAAAAAGACCTCATGTAACTTGCAATGAGTTCACTACAATTTTTACAACAATGGACTTTATTTGCACCCTGCTTACATAGTTATTAGTTAATCACAAAGCGATTAACTTTTTAAGGAACAAACGAAGAAAAGCACATATATTGATATAGAGATGCTACTGCAGGTTACTTGAGAAATTCAGGGGAGTGCATAACTGGAACAAGTTGAAGAAGAATTTTCTTGTGAACCACTAATCCAAAAGCCTCGCTCATGTCCAGGTCCTTCCCATCAGCACCGCTCAGAGGCTTCCAATCAAACCAATACAAGAGGTTGGCAAGTACATGTTCAACTTCCATGACACCAAATGATATGCCAGGGCAACCCCTCCGCCCTGCACCAAATGGGATGAATTGGAATTCTTTCCCGTGAAAATCAATCTGGGTGTTAGCGAATCTCTCTGGAAGGAAGTCGTCAGGCCTGTCCCATAATTTAGGATCCCTTTGAATCGCCCACACATTGATAAACAATCTTGTTTTTGGAGGAATGTCATAACTTCCCAACTTCGCACTTCCATTCAATTCTCTCGGAATCAAAAAAGGAGCAGGAGGATGCATTCTAAGAGTCTCTTTTACAACACATTTTAAGTAGTCCATTCGATCAATATCATCTTGATCTACCCCATGTTTCCTCCCAACCACTCTTCTTACCTCTTCTTGAGCTTTTCTCATCTTAGTTGGATTTTTCATCAGCTCTGACATTGCCCACTCCATGGTTGTTGAAGTAGTATCTGTTCCTGCCATAAACATGTCCTGTAATTTGAAAGGACAAAGGATTAATCAACTTACTAAAGATAGAGATGGAAGGGGAGAAGGAAAATGTTGAAGAGAGGAGAGCCAGAAACCAGTAAAATTGCTTTAAAATTGTCTCGAGCGATATCCATCCCCATCATGCCTTCTTTTTGAAGTTGGAGCAGGATTTCAATAAAACAATTCTTTTCAGGTTGATCATCATTTCCTTTGGAACTCCTATGCCCTTCAATCATCTCATCAAGGAAAACATCTAATCCCTTTGAAGTATCTTTCAGTCTCTTTATAAAGCCAGTTAAAACATCCATCCATCCAAGAGAAGGGAAAAAATCCCAAAAGCAGAATTCTCCCATTTGCTCCAATGCAGACCTCGACAACTCTCCGAATCTTTTCTTATTGCTTTCTCCCTCGTACTTTCTACCTAGAATACATCTAGATATTATGCTACTGGATAACTGAACAAACAACTCTCCAAGATTTATCGGTGCTCCATCAAGACTTGCACCACGTATCTTTTCAATCAACCCTGCAACTTCTTCTTCTCTGAGTGAACGAAATGATTGAACCCGATTGAGGCTCAGGAGTTGCAAAACACAGATCTTTCTCATTTGCCTCCAATACTCACCGTGGGGAGAAAATGCTAGATCACGGCATCCATACATTAAAATCTTAGCAGCCCTTGTTTGGACTCTATCGGAGAAAGTAACATCTTGGGTTTTCATGATTTCTTTTGCTATCTCCGCTGATGTGACAACTATGGTCGAAG
Organism: Vaccinium myrtillus; assembly: GCA_016920895.1. Classification (NCBI taxonomy): domain Eukaryota; kingdom Viridiplantae; phylum Streptophyta; class Magnoliopsida; order Ericales; family Ericaceae; genus Vaccinium; species Vaccinium myrtillus. The sequence continues at coordinate 9,194,628 of CM029278.1, read as the reverse complement.
CACGACCCAAACTTAGGGAAAATATAGGTCCGTATGTCTGAGAGAGAGTGTGCAGAGACTTGTGAGGGAGTGTGCCTAACAGGTGCATGTGCCCAATTATAGGAAGCCATGGTGGCGACGGAGGGAAATTGAGTTTTCTGCTAGCTTTGAAGAACTTGAGTGCAAATATGAGCAGGAAGAGGAGGGATGAAAAAACCAAGAGATTGATCACTTGTGTTTTGTAGAGCTCTTGCCAGCATTGTTGCAATTGTGGTGTTAGATCCATTCTTAGTTTCTTGCACAAATTCTGTGGAAGATCGAATCACCTCTCTTCAATTTATGAATTTGTTTCTGCCTGCCGTCGCCTTCTCATAATATAAAAATAGCACGTTCACTTGCATTGGAGTTAAACAATTTGCAAAAAATCATATGAAATGCGTGGAACTATGGGTACCAAGACGGGTTTTCCAGATAGGGACAAGTAAGTGATCAATTCACTTAATTTTTTTGTTTATCTTTGGTTGTTACATGCAAATTCTGAACAAAAAATCAAGTGAATGATCATCTTATCAATACCTATAAGCAAAATTTTTGGGGGCGAATTAAAAAATTATTCCTGAGAAAATGGACATCTTGAATAATTTGTACGAGATTCAAAATAAACCACACACAGTCAAATATACAAAAGGTACACACTCCGTCTATTCCCATAGTAGTTTCGAAGAGCGTGCATAGATCGCCAATCTGAATATTTCCATAACAAAACATGTCACAAATCAACAATAAGAAGTTCGAATAATTATCTCAGGCATCCAAATGTAATCAATAATTTACCCAAATAACAGGCCCTAATCCCACCTTCCCCAAATAAATGTTGCTTGTTAGGAGTAAATGAGAAGGTAATTAAAGACTTTTGATGACAAATTAACTTACCACCATCACCACCAATGCTCCCATTCACAGGCAACCTCCACCAACTGGGCTTGTTAGCCCACCGTTCGCTCCAATACCTATCTTGAAAACCTAGCCCCCTCATGCTTCTTCAATTCGGCAGCGTCCCAGTGCTGATAGTTTCATCCGCGGACCCAGCCAAAGAGATCATCAAAATCCATGATCAAACAGCCCAAAAATGCAGGTAGTCAAACGCCTTCTCTACAATTACAAGGACCTGTCCATGGCACCTTACGGTGAACTATGGAGAAAGCTGAAATGCATTTACGTACTCCAGCTTCTCTCTACCAGAATAAACTCCTTTTAAGGTGGAAAAGATCAGGGAGTTGGGTTCTGTGTCGCTGCCCGTGAATTTATGCGAGATGTTTATTGACCTTACAAAGGATTTGATATCCATAGTGGTTCTTGGGAAGAAGTATGGAGAAGGAGAGGGTAGCGATGAATTCAAGATGCTGCTGAGAGATTATATTACGCTAGTTGTAGTATCGATATTGGGCATTTTGTTCCGTGGCTTGGTTGGGTGAATTGGGTAATTGGAGTTGATGCTAAAATTGATAGAGTTGCTAGAGGCTTGGATGAGTTCCTGGAAGGGCTTGTCGAAGAGCGTTTGAAGTTGTATATTGATGGTGGTGATGAAGGTGAAGAAAATAAGAACTTTTTTGATATATTGCTCCAAATTTACAAGGATAATTCTGCTAGAAGTTCTATTGACAGAGATTGCATCAAAGTTCAAATATTGGTCAGCCTCTGTAATCTGATTTACCTCATATCAACTGCTGAAAATCATCCCAGTCAGTGTCTCCACAAAACAGATTAACTGATGTTTGAGTTTTAAAAAATTCAAACTTGTTTCTACAAAACAGATGGACTGATGTTATCCTTGCAGATTGCATTTGCAGGAGGAACGGATACCACCTATACATTTCTGGAGTGGGCAATGTCTGAGGTATTATGAAATCCTCGAGTTATGAGGAAAGTGCAAGATGAGGTAAGGAAGATTCTTTCATTAACAGGCAAAAAATGAGATTGTTGAAGACAATTTCGAAAAAATGCAATACTTGAAAGCAGTGATCAAAGAAACTCTACATGTTCATCCGTCTGCTCCATTACTGATTCCCCATGAAGCGAGGGAAGATATCAGAGTAATGGGTTATGACATCGCTGCTGGAGCAATGTTAAGCATCAATGCTTGGGCAATCGGAAGAGACCCTAGCACTGGGGATAAACCGGATGAATTTAGGCCGGAGAGGTTTTTGAAGTCTCCTATAGACTTCAGAGGTCATGACTTCCAACTGATTCCATTTGGTGTTGGAACGAGAGTTTGCCCAGGAATCTCTTTCGCGACAGTTCTTGATGAGCTTGTTTTGGCAAATCTATTGCGCAAGTTTAATTGGTCATGTTGGAAATACTTTAAAAATTAATGGAACTGTTTACCTCAAAATCTGTAAATGAACAGAAATACCACAAAAAATTGGCTGCTGTTTTGGGTTGAGTCGCGGACTAGGTCGCTCTCTTTAAGACGTTTCGCGGCTCCGCCCTCTATGTGCAAGCAGTTGTAGCACGCCGCCTCCAGGATAAAATAGCCCAGAATACAGCCTCTGTCTCGATCTTTTCTGCACAGGAAAAAGACCGGAAATACAAAACACAATCGAAAAGAAAAATCAATCACAACAAAGTGATTGAATCAATTTACCAAAACTAATTTAGCACACGTTTTAATCGTGTTTTGTAACGGTACTGTGCACAGAAAAAGGAACACGTTTTTTTTCATTCTGTAACGGACAGAAAATCATTTCCAAAATGGTTTGATTGGTCAAAAAGAAAAAATCTTTCTGTGCACGAGGTTCGCAACGCGCACCTGGCTAACTGGTTTCCAAATCGGTTTTCACAAATTGGCTTGGACCTTGGCCCAACACGTGTGCGCGCGAGGCCTCTCATGGGCCTAGCTCATCAATGGTTCATGGAGCCTCCACACTTATAAAGAACACTTATAAGGAGGATGACTTTGGACATGACCAAATGCAGTGGTGGAATTGCCCACCGAAAATTTCCTCTCATTGCTGTTGCAACTCCTTGTTGATGGTTAGTGTAATTACCCGTTGTAATAACATATGTGCCTAATAGTCGAAAGTAGAGGAGAATGAATTCACCTATGCCAAAATCCGGGGGAAACTTGGGGCGATAAAAGATTATTACTGGTTGCATTGTAAAACGTGGAAGGATTTGCAGATAGAAGGTTATATGTACTGCATAGAGCCATTTCAAAATTGCTTGTTAGACATTTTTCCTTAAGTCTATTGTGTGAAGTCAGGTGCCTTTGAAATCATTACACTAGTCACCTTCTCCTTATAGTTAGCCCCCTGTCACCAATCAGAAAAGCTGTTTGGAATCATTCTCAACAGATTAGTTTTCGTTTCAAAAACAAAAATAGGTGTCCTGACCAACTTATGAGCCGCGTTCAAGAAAAAGTGAATACAACGGCAACAAGAATTAGTAAAGGTCTTCGACTGCTTTGCAAAAAACCAGTCAATGCCATACACAGACAATGGAAAGTAAACAAGTTTCTAATAATTTCTTGCTTTCTAAACCAAGCTTACCACTCTCAATAATGTACATATAATATTGAAACAAATTCAGACTAGGATTAACAAGGAGTTGCGAGAGCGAGAAGAGGAATTCTCCTGCGGATTGCAACACCGGGGGATTCACTAATGTCCAAATCCTCACCCTTGGTTCCACCAGGCAATTCCCAATCAAACTTGTGCACCAGATTTGCCAAAACCACCTCATTAGTAGCCATTGCAAAAGAGATTCCAGGGCAACCCCTCCTTCCAGCCCCAAACGGAATCAACTGGAAGTCATGCCCTTTGAAATCTACACCTGAGTTCAAGAATCTCTCCGGCCTAAACACCTCCAGTTCTTCCCATGAACTAGAATCTCTCCCTATTGCCCAGGCATTGATAATAACCATTGTTCCAGCGGCAACATCATAGCCCATTACTTTGACATCTTCCCTCGCTTCGCGTGGGACAAGTAACGGAATCGGGGGATGAAATCGAAGAGTTTCTTTAATCACAGCTCTCAAGTAGTGCATTTTCCCCAAATCTCCTTCCGTAATGTCATTCTTGCCATTGAGAATCTGCCTCACTTCATTTTTCACCTTCTTCATGACTCGAGGGTGCCTTAAGAGCTCTGTCATCGCCCATTCTAGAAACGTGGAGGTAGTATCTGTTCCAGCCGCAAAAACAGTCTACAAGCAGAAGATAGTTAAATTTTGTATCTGTTAACATTTTATTTTGAATTTCCAAAGCTATAATTGGGAGTGAACATATGATAGATGTGTTTCTGAGTAAAGAGTCACAAAAAGATAACAGAGGTGAACCTGTATTTGTATAAATAAAGGATCTCTCCAGCAAAATCATGGAGCCCAAGGGAAACCCCATACATACAAACAAAAACCACACAAACAAGCTTATACAAGAAAGCTTCTACGGATTAAAAATGCAAGAAAGTAGGACAGGGAAGAAGAGATACTGACCAGAATGAGAGCTTTGATGCTTTCTCTATCAATATAAATTCCTGAAATGTTATCCTTTGAAACGCGGAGCAAAATATCAAGGAAGTCCTCTCTGCCTTCATCTTCTACCTCTCCACCACCATCATCCCTCTCTCCCTTGAATCCGTTCAAACGCTCTTCAACAACTCCCTCCAAGAATTCATCAATCTCCTTAGCAACTCTTTCAACTTTAGCATCGATTCGGTTAACGCGATTAACCCATGCTAGCCATGGTGACAATCTGCCAAAATCAAAACCACTCAATAACTCCAAAAATTCTCTCAACACCCGTTTGAACTTCTCCCCAGTTTTCCCGTCCCCATACTTCCTCCCAAAAGCTGCCCTGCATATTACATCATTCGTAAGCGATACAAACATCTCACTTAAATTCACCGGGGAATCCAAAGCCGAAGACTCTGCAATCCTATTCACCATGAGGGCTGTTTCTTCTTCTCTCACAGCGCGGAAAGACTGTACTCTTTTGGTACTAAGAAGCTGTAGCACGTATATACTTTTCATTTGCCTCCAGTATTCTCCATAGGGTGCCGTGGAAACATCCTTGCAATCGTAGAGAAGTCGTTTAGCAATGCTTGATTCAGGTCTGTTTGAGAAGATGATGTCATGGGTTTTCATGATCTCGTGGGCTGCAGCAGCGGAAGAGATTACAATCGTAGGGAGACGGCCTAAGTGTAGCAACATCACCGGGCCATGTGTTTGAGTCAAGGATTGGAGTGAGCGGTGGGGGAGCGAACCTAGTTGGTGTAAGTTTCCTATCACTGGGAATTTCAGAGGTGAAGAGGGTTGGGTTCTGTTGGTTCTTGGATTGTTGAAGAGCCATATTGTGAGGAAGGATGTGAAGAGTAAGGGAAGGAGGAAGAGAAGGGGATGTGCGATGATTGATTGTAGAAGAAGCACTGCTTCTTGTTGTAAAAATTGCAGTGACCTCATTGTTTTCTGTGTGAGTTCCAGCCTTAACAGCATGTTTAGTGGTGTGAGTTACAGGGATTATGATAAGGTCTTTTGTCAAGGGTAGCGGAAGTGGCAACATGGATGCACCGTAAAGGCGTAAACCCCGACATTCTGAGTTCAAAACTTGACAACTTCTAGTAGCTAAGCGACCCAGGCCGCAAGAGTGAAAACTCTAGTCAATCTTCTAGTCCCGGCGTGGATGGCTGACACTCGGTTGTGGAAGAGAATAGTAGAGGTGCGCGTGAGTTGGCGGACACACTCTTGCCTTCAAACAAAAATAAAAGGATTTGTCCAAAAACTCAATGAAGCATGGTAGCGGACTTGGGAAATAATATCTGAGCCTACAGGAGGGACCACATGTTTTTTTTTTTTTTCAATTTTCTGTTCTTAGGTTCAAGGGGGGGCTATGATGTTGGCATTTATCATTTATCCAAAATGGATATATCATAATGTACACGTTTCTGAAAAATATCTGGGGTTCTTTTCTTTTTACTTTAAAAAACTTGTGATCCCTGAAACACAAGTTAGTGTTTGATTGTGATAGACTGATAGCAAAAAAAAAAAATTAAAGGTATCGTCCAAATAACAATGTATACTCTAATGAAAAGCAACTGTGCACACGTATAGTTGGATTTGAAAAGCGAAATCATTGGTACTTGTTTGGAGCTCAACTTGTGTCTTGTTTGTTCGTGCCGAACCACATAAACATCACGTGCTGCTTGTGCATCACTTCCAAGTTTTTGATTATTTGACTCTTCAATTCCTTTTTGGCGTATATTTTTCTACCTTCATCTAAAGGAAAATCTTTCAAGCTCCAAAAACCCCATTAATATGATCACACTTCGTTGTCCCGCGCCTCCAGAGGCACTTTCAATTAGAAACCCTTTTTCCAGAGGCACTTTCAATTAGAAACCCTTTTTCTCTTCATTCACCATTGCCCACCGGCCACTGCCCACCGGCCACTGCCCAGAATCTCCTATTGCCACTCTTGCCTTCCACACGGTAACCATTTACTAAATGCCTAATTAGTACAATGCTGTGTTTCGGATCACCATAGATTTCTACGCAATTTGTTGTACAGAATAATTGGTGCACTCAAACTGTTTGACGATTTGCCTTCTCTCGGCTTATTGCACTTAAGGTGTTTGATGGAGTGCTAAAGTAATTGATAGTAGAGAAAAACTGTTGCACTCAAACTGTTTGACAAATTGCCTTCTCTCGGCATTGAGAATCCAAACATATTTACACGCCCAAGAATCCAAGATGTCATTGTGAAGAAGGCCCAATGGTGGATGTTATGGGCGCTGTTCTTGTGGTTTTTTACGAAATAAGAGGCAGACTTCTTGGGGCCAATTCTCCCAAAATCACATTTCTTCACAGATATGACACTTTATGAATGTTTGTATTGCTTCCATTGTGAAGATTTCCCCAATTGCCTTCTCCTGAATTTAGTCAATTGACGACTATACTTGATTTTTCCTAGGCTACTCATTGACTGGTGACCAATATTAAAAAATAACAATCTTTTGGAGAAAATGTCTCTCCGAAGGTTTTATTTGTATGGCTTTGAAGAAGAAATTTGTATTAAACTTTTTTCCCCCTTTTTCGGTTTGTTTCCCTTCTTTTTTTTCTTTTTCTTTTTTTTTTATAAGGAATCCATTCCTTCTTCCTTCATCATTTTATTAAAATCCAATTTCAGCATATCCATTTTATTATATTGTAGTATTTATTTTCTTATTATGAACAAGTGTGTCTTTCCTATTTCCTATTAGACCACATGATCATGAATCAATAAACTTATATATATTGATTTAATCTTAAATTATTCAATATTGAAAACCTTGATCTAGAGTTGTGGGCATGGAGAAAGTGGCCAAAGAGAGGGGGGTTAAATTTCACATGGACTGGAATATGAGGGAAAGGTAAAACTAATTAACAGTACTAATCCTATATTTTATGTGCAATACAAGCTTGACCTTTCGACGGTCCCACAATTTTTCGCATTTTATTGGATATTTCTTGCATAGCAAACATTGAACCCGTATACGATGCTTGACTGATGGTTTCCTATAGCTTATGTACGTCGTGACATTGCCATACGCACATTCTTTCTGGATTATGTTAAGTGGTAGCACCCTTTTTGTTTAACAGTAGGAACTAGATTCGTCCTTGAGGTTATTTGTATTATGTTAACCTCAAAGTTCAGCATGCATATCAGAATTATCAAATCGTCTACCTCTTCAAAACCAGCATGCTTGGTATTTCCTAGACTACCTTAGAAAGATGAAGGTGTTTTGTTCTACTGCTTACTTTCAAAAAAAGTCGTTAGATACTACTGAGGAAAAACTCAGAATGCATTTCCTTGGCATGATACGACTCTTTTTAATAAGTGCATGGCATTCCCAGTTGGTGGAACCGACACATGAAAATCAGTCCAATGAGCAACATGTAATCTTTTTTGTCTAAAAAGTTGTACAAACATCAGTGAGATCAAGCAAAACAAATGCCTCTCTCTCTCTCTCTCTCTCTCTCTCTCTCTCTCTCTCTCTCTCTCTCTCTCTCTCTCTCTCTCTCTCTCTCGTATACAGTTTAAGGGTTTCTTTCTTTAAATCTAGGTGTGAAGACGTAATTTTCACGTGCAGGCCAAAACACCGAACCACAATAAGTGTTTATAGCATTTAGTATTCTCAAAATGCCTTATGTTGTCGACATACTATTTTATAAAGTTGAATCTCTTTCTATTTTCTATTCATTTTGCTTTTCTAATATGAAAAGTTAGGCGAATGCCACATACTTATTTGTCAATGTCTCAATATGTAGCAGTTACAAATGGCGACATTTTTGTTTGGTGAATTGATTGAAAAATGCAACTCTCTTCGTCATCCTCAAGAACAATTATGCATCAGTGTTTCTAATTTTGATCCATTATTTCTCAATCTAAAAAAAAAAAAACCGTTTCTTTGATTATTTATTTTGATTAGGTCATTTATTTTTCCTTCAATTTACAGCACCATACAAGAGCTGGAGGATACACTGTATAATTAGGCTATTAGATAGCAACTGATGTGCTAAAAGAAAACATGAGAAGGTTGGCTGGAAAGGGATCGACTAATCCTCCTTGAAAATTGGCGGAAAACAATTGCAGTTCAAGATGAGAAAATTTTCACAGGCATTGTACATAAAGCACTCTCTATTGCTATGCGGTAAACTAGCGGGGTTTCTAGTGCTTAAAGTATGTTCTTATTTTGCAGGTGTGTGGGGGATTGAGGAAGATAAAACAGTGGAACATGTATAAATGAGTTGCTGCTTGGTGTGGAACTATGGATTTGTGCACTGAGTTTGCAGGTTGGGCCAGAGGCAACATGGAAGCATACCTAAACGAATTATACATGTGGAAGTACTAGAATTTTCTTTCGATTGGCTTCTGTTCTACAGTAATGTTGCTGGTAAGGAGTCATGAGCCAGTTTGACACTATAGTGAACTCGGATCCGCCTCAAGGTGATGTTCATAACTTATAAGTTTATTGTTGATAGCAATCTGGAGCCCAAATTCAAATGTGTTGGCATTGGGATTTCGGTAAGCACTGAGCAGTCTTAATTGGAATTCCATAGCTGTTTGTGCTCAAAAGTACTCCATGTTTTTTAATGTTTGGTAGAAGTTGTGGAAGCTACAGCATTGTGTCGAGGGTTGGATTCACAACAAAAGTAGGGCCTGGGCTAATAATACTGGAAAATGATTTGAAATATGTGGTGGTGGTGGTGGTTGCAAGCACATATGAAGCCATTCAGTTAACGTAATTGTGGCTCAAGATTGTTTTTTTTTTTTTTTTTTTTTGGTCGGTTCGTATAAGCAGTTGTATGCATGTTAATGAAAGCTAATGTTTGTGCCGTAATTTTTCCTGAACATTTCCTATTGGTTGATGTATTTGAAGTCCTTTTCTGGTTGGATATGATTAACATTAAGCATAAATAATATGATCCATCTTTCATCGTTCATGTTGAAGACAACCGAAGTGAAAGTAAAGATGCTTACACTTATTTTTTTTATGCATTTTTCTAGCAAATCAAGATGTTCATTAAAGTACAAATTGAAGAAGAAAGTATGTGCTGTATTAAGTCAATTTCAAGACTCTTATTGGAAAGTGTGCAATGTGATAAAAGATTTAAACAATGCCTGTTATGCAAAATAAAAATGAGACCCTCAAAAGGTAATGTGAAGCTGAGGTGTTTAAATATCAAAACTAGAAAGGACTGGATGGGGAGAGATTGGATTTGACTTGAGTCCACAGGATACAACTCTAACTTTCTCTTAAACAGTAGGGTCATAAATAAATACCACGTCGAAACATGTAGTTTTGCTAGTATATATAAAGAGGCAGTTTTTTTTTTTTTTTTTATCAATCGGTAACTCAATTTATTCATGATCTCGTAAATGAGGAAACATTCCATACTTCCCTTTAATCCAGTTTGTGCAACCTCAGTTGTTGTGGTTTCATGGTGAATAAATAAAGCCCTATAAATCACAAGGCAAAAACAAAACATCTTGGATTTCACAATCCAATATTCCATTTTGATGAACCTCCTTCATCACATAATCTCTTTGTTTGTGCACCAAACCGAAACCTGGACACGTGGTTGTGGTTTTAATGGGGAGGGTTAAAAGTTTTAATAATTGGTGGCACCAACCTACGCCACCAAAATTTTCAATTTCCATCCACAATTTTCAAAATCCCAAAATGTTGTTTCAAATGCTACACTAACATCAATAGGTGAATCAACATTGGGCTCCATTTTATTTGGGGGTTGTAAAAAGGTATTAAACTCCTCATAGCTTTTCAATTTTTCCGATTTCCACTAGCCAAAAATCCACCATTTCCTCCACAAATCCAACCATCATGGACCCACCAATCCACCTTCCTTCTCTCCTCACCACTATGTGTAGCACCTGGTTACAAACCTTTTACCACTTGTTTTGGATAGCAACCAAACCCTTACACTCTATCACCAAACATATGAGATGGCGTCTCTTCCTCCAACCCACAAAGAGGGCATTTTCCCACAATTTTCCGTTGAGCAAAGCCACATTTAAAAAATCCATGAAGGCACCGCCAAATAAACATTTTAATCTTCATTGGAGCCTTCATTTGCCAAATCGTTTCCACCACCACCACCACCACCACCACCGCCTCCACCACTAACCTCCACCATCACTATCCATTGCCCTTCTCCACCACCCATTCCTTAGCAATAACATAATTTGGGGAAGCACCATTCCCACCTTGCCCAAATATACTTATCCTCCATACCCACCCACCACCTCACATCTCTAGCCACCACCCACACCACCACCACCATCAACTTGGCTCAAATTGCATCACCACCAAAATTCACCGCCACCACCCACCACCACCTCCACCCAAATCCTAGGGTTCCCACCATTTCCAACTCTCCAACCACCACTTTGCCACGCCCACAGGAAAGAGGTTTTAACTTGCCTCAAGGAAGGAGGTTGACCGGAAAGTACTTAGCTTTATAAACTCAGTAGAATAAAGAATTATCACCAACCATAAGCCTCCACCCTTGTTTTGCCATCCTAAGGAAAAATGGAAATTTCCCAAACACCAAAACTCATCCAATGCATCTTGTTCCCTCCTCCCCCAAAAAAAATTAGCAATCACCAACTTTTTACCACCACCGTAAATTGTGTAAAAATACATATTCATTTTGGCCAAGACCTTCTTCCAAAATGGTTTGTAAAAGTCCCTGCCCATCTTCAAAACCTATATCTTTAAAATTTTCAACTTGGATCTGCCCTAAAAGGCCCAAATACTTCCCTTTTCTTCAACTCTTAAATCCCAAAACATTTAAATACCGATTGCACTTCAGATGTATTAGCACTAAACAGAATATTTCGACTCATTAACAAAGAATGCTTCCTTTATAAATATCCATAAAGTTTCTGCCATATTCTTGTATAACCAACAAATGACAAAAAGAGATGACAAATATTGATTCTTTTGAACCCCTTTTAAACTTTCCTTCTAAATTTGGGAAAAACTTTTCAATGTAGGAGAAAAGGTATTGCGATAGTCACCTTAGTAACCCCCTCCCTGGGGTCTAATAAACCCATGCTTATACCCAAAATACATTTTTTTTTCCAGACCTATTCAAAAATTCCATTCCACCCGGTCAGGCTTTTGCAACATCTAATCTTCACTAAATGGTATTCTCTTATTTTTCAGAAAGAACCTCATGAGCAAAAAATATATCGTTTTCCATTTGTAAAAGCATATTTTTTGAACCTCAAGAATTTAGAAAATGCTATGTATTTTTTTTTTATAAAATTTTTTCTTGATGGTTTGGGTATGATTTAGGCTCTTCAATAAGTGACCCGATGGAAAAATTGCAATTCACTAACACACTAAAAAAGCCCGCAAAATCCCATCTTTGGAAGGATCAATAGTGAAATTCAATTTGCATTCTGTGAATTGGTTCATCTCAAAAATGCTTTAATAGTATCCACCACCTCAAATGGTTTGTTCCTGATAAAAATGGAAATATTGACAAACTCCAAAAATGTTTCACACCAATTTCTGAATTGAATGATTCCTTTCAAAACAAATTGTTCTTCTCTTTACCTTAGCATGGAAAATGAGTTTTTTTTCCTTCAACCATCCACGAAATCCGAACAATTTTGACAAAATTCTTTTTGCAGTCCCAATTCATTGAGCATGAAGTCTCCATGAAAGAGGGGAGAGAGAGAGTTTATTCTCCTTCCTTGGAAAGTTCCCAAAAATGCTCATTATAATTGTTGGAACACAAATTCTCTTTTTTAAAATTTCACCACTCCTTTATATTTGTGCACCTTTTTATTTTTTTCATGGTGAATAAATAAAGCATAAATCTTTCACAATCAATATTCCAACCTGTCATATTTTTGTGGCACCGTCTCACCGTAGCATGGTTAAAAGTTTTAAGGCCTTGTTTGGTGGTGTTATTTTTGAACTGGAATTCTAAACTTTAATTTCCACTATTTATGAAATTTGGGAAGTTGAAAATCTCAACTTTCACTTTTTGTTTTTGGTTCACTCCCATTTGAAACACCACCTCCATTGACCCACCACCCCAACCACCACCTCCACCCCACCACCACCCACCCACCACCACCCACCACCCACCACCACCACCCCACCACCACCACCCACCACCCCACCACCACCACCACCACCACCCACCATCACGCACCACCATCACCATCACCACCACCCACCACCTCCACACCATCACCGCCACCACCACCACCCCACCACCACCACCTCCAACCACCCACCATCACCGCCACCACCCACCACCACCTCCACCATCACGCACCACCCACCATCACCGCCACCACCCACCACCACCTCCACCCACCACCTCCTGCCGGCACACCTCCAACCAACTCATAATTATGTTTTTACTTTTTTAAAAAAATAATAATTTCACACAAACATATTTTTTGTTTTTACTTCCTTTTTACAAAAAACAGAAATTAGAAAATAGAAAACAGAAGTGTTACCAAACATAGCCTAAGGAAAATGGAAATTTCTAAAAGTAGTCAAAATTGGATGTCGTTACGGTTTAAAAAGTGTACCAAAATGCGTGAAAAGTGTATAAAGTTTGTGAATGTGTTTTAAATAAATTGTGTAAAAAATACATATTCTTTTTCTTGGCTTAGTTTCAACCCAGTAGACTGACAATGAAAAGACCATTTGTAAACATATTTTAAAATTTTCATTCTTTTTAGTGGAAGAGCAAGAATTTCATTAATACGAACTATTAACCTACCGAATCAAATGAATGATATATTCAGCCATTAATTGATCCAGCGGCCTTTGTCAGACATTTTGCCATGCAAAATGTCGATCTTGATAGTTCCACAATTGACGAGGCTTCCTGTATTCTCTCACGAGGCTTCCTGTATTCTCTCTCTTCCATATATGTAAAATGTGAATGTAGGAGAAATGATAGTTTAGTAATTTCATGTGAATAACGACAAAAAAAGAAGTGCATGCAGATAAAAAGGTAGTGTGAAAGTCATTTTCCAAATCAATACTAATATTAAAGAGGTACTGATTTTCACTCACTTTTTTTTTCTTTTTACATGTTAATTTATAAAATTATCGTTTTATTTGTATATCTTTACACACATAAACGGACAATATTGTAAATTCGGATTGCAATACGACAAAAAATATATATATTCATTTGTCAGAAAAAAAAGTGTGAAAGTCAGTTACCTAATAAAATATGCACATCGAAATTTTTTTAAACAAATATGCACAGTCAACACACTAAATGGACGAAGTGGAAGGAGAAGTTTTGGCCATATCTCCAACACTGCATATAATGGAATTCCAATTCACTAGATAATAGGACACTTCAACACATTTAAGCAATTTTCCTATCCAAAAAATGTTTATTGTAGCATTTTCCAATTGTAATGGTGTTTTCAAAACAAATTACCAAAATATGAGTTTTTTTTTTTTTTTTTTACAAACAGAAGAACAATTTACAATATTCTTTTTACACACACATATCAAAAGAGAATAATTTACAAAAGAAAGCTTGTGACAATTGTGTGTTCTTCTCTTTAATTACAAATTTTACCTACTCGATCACAATTTGTGAGAACTAATACACAAATTCTCATACGCATAAACAAATCACATTTATATTTGTGCACCCATTTTTATTCTGATACACATAAATCGTGGGAACTTGACCGTGGGCCTCGACCGCGGCCCCCTCACTAGTTTTCTTAAAAAGAGCAACTAGCATCCAAATAGGACCTTGCTACATGCACAGAACAAAGTGCACAGAAAACGTACAGAGTCCTCTGGGGGACCCACTTTTGGGTCCCACACAAGTGCATAGATCTTTGGTTCAAGCACTTCTAACCGTCCGATTGAGCTGAAATTTTGTGGGCCCCCTCGAAAAAATATTCTAAGAATAATGAACGGTTCCGATCACTCGTGTGGGACCCAAAAGTAGGTCCTCGAGAGCTCTCTATACATTTTCTGGACATGTTCTTCAGTACCCATAGGTTTTTCCATCCAAATATTGTTAGGAACTTTATCACATGCTATAAGACCTATATGACAGTGGCAGCAGAGCTATGAACGGAGGCTGGCCGACCTATGAAAGAAATTTAGGACTTTCAAGATTAAATCCAGTCATTTGAGGTTTTATGGAACAAACTTTATAACTTGAAAAATTAATTTTGAGTATTGTTGCTTTGAAATTTTTTAATTGAGACTCCGTTTGTTTGGACGTAAAATAATTTTCCAGTTTTTGGGTGTGTGGTAGCAAAAACCGAGGGGGAAATGTTTTACATGTAAAACCATTTCCTGCAATTGGAGAAAAATGACTTTTTGACAAAAAGTCGGTAAGTGATTTTCCAATGTTGAGCCCAATCCCTTTCTCGCTCAACTGCTCAGGCCGTCGTGTTCGGTTTGGTTTTGGAGAACCCGGTTTTGAGACCAGTTTTACGAAACCCCGTTTGGTTTACCCAAAAAAACCCCGCCTGACCATGTTAGCAAACTTTTACTATCTGAAAAAGGCAAAGATGAGTCAGAAAAGAAAGGACTAACTTGTAGAGAGAATACAACTAGTTTTCAAGTAAACAAAAGAAAACTTCTCATTACAATTCATGCCTTGAAACCACAAATTATGGAGAGCAATTTTGTTCACCCTCCTTAAAAGAGGGTGAACAAAACCCTCTCTCTTATTGGTTGAAACATGTGGGTCCCACCACAAAGTGATGTCATGCTTACCAAAAAGTGTATTGCTGAAGTAAGCCTGACATCATTTTGTGGTGGGACCCACACCAATTCAACCAATAGGAGAGAGGGTTTTGTTCACCCTCTTTTAAGGAGGGTGAACAAAATTGCACTCCAAATTATGCAAAGAAATTTATTGATATCCAGCAAATCAATTGCATTCATAAACAATAATTACAATAAAGTAACAACATCAACAACAACAACAACAACAAAAACTTCTACCTTGTTATATGGTCAAAAGTTGTAGCAATATTGGAGAGAATACAACTTGCCATAGCATCGTATCATAAACACAATGATAGAAATAGTAATAATTAATAATGCTATTGGTATTGTTGATCAGAATATACCATGTAGTTTTTCATTGGTAATCTGGTCTAGCCTCTCAGCCATTTGAGGTGTTAGATAGTTCATCCAATCTCCAACTTTACCTTTTCTAAAGAACACATCATTCTTGACGACCTTGAGAGGGTTCAAACCATTTATATTCACATCCAAGTTCTTCAACTTATCAAAACTGCAAAGTTCTATAATTTCATCCACAACCCGCTCCCTTTCCTCCTCCATAGAGAAAGGTTTTCCCAAAAACTCTGCCAATCCTCTTACATTTATAAATGTTTCTTTCTTTAATTCCTCATACTTTAGGAAGAAAAAACTTTCAGGACATTCCAAACTAGCATTCCAATAACCTAGCACATGGTCCCAGAAGGGTCCACACAAAGACTTCCCTTCAATGAACCACTCAACTGCCTCTTCTAACGAAACAGGAGGAAGGTCCTTGGATCTAATTTTCGCCAAAAAGATCCATGTCGATATTAATACGTCTTTAGGGTCCCGACAAAGGTAGACTATTTTACTACCGGAACTCAAAATAGACTTTGGCAAAGACGTATACGGCATGTGTGTTGCGAACAGGCGAGGAGAGGGTATGTTCTCAACATCCGGAAGGGGGAGTTCTCCAAAAAGCTTGGACTCTAAGAAAGGAACACAATCGTGGGGGTTAGTGGTAAGAAGAGGATGAGTAGATTTGGTGTAGCAAGTTCTCTTCATGATTGCAAAAATCAGGGCTTTGAGCCATGTTGTGCCGGATTTAGGTGTTGAGACCAAGAAAACATCGGTGGGACGAGCCCGGAAATGTTCCTGTGCAAACATGAAACCTTCCAAACCGAAAGTGGTTCCGTGCCAAAAGCCCTCATACAACATAATATTCTCACTAACCCAACCTTTTTCCCTTGGAAGGGTTGAGATTAGCTCTCTATATCTTTGGTAGCTTCTCTCCACTTTTTTTATGCTTTCATCTGTCTCTTTATCGTTGGTTTTGCTTATGGGAAAACATTGGGAAGGAAGAGAGGATTCCATAGGCAATGTTATTAGCAAACTTAGCTCTCTGCAGATTTGGAATGAGAGAAAGAGTGCTACCACGGTTAAGTGTGTTTAGAGTTGGAAGGACTTGCACATCTTATATAGAAAATTGCAATCCCAATGTCTATTCAAATGGGCCATTAATTTTTATTTATTTTTGTGAACAGGGCCATTAATTCTTTAAAGACAAATGTAGGGCCGTTTGCATATTGACATAAAGAATTACCCCAAAGTGATTGGGAATTTGGGATAGCAAATGAGAACAAAAAAAATGCTATGATTAAATTCCCAAAATTGAAGGACACTAGGTTTCACTACCCTTGTACAGCGGTGGGGTGGGAAGCCCATGGTATGAGTTCTCAACCACTTCTTCTACAACTTTAATAGTTGTTTTACTTTTCTCCCGTTGACTCCTTAGATCAACAACTTGTCGTCTGATATGTAAAAGTTTTGTCTATCAATTTTGCGAGAGTAGTTAGTTTCGTCTTTGGACGAATATTTCGTCTACAGATTAGGCTTTCATAATAGACAGTGTTGCTCAGTTTCTAAACCTACATGATGTATTTGGCATGGTAGCTTATGAGATCTGTAGACTGTAGCTTTGAGAGTTCATTGGTTGGTTCATACTTGGTTAAAGTCCATTTGATCACCTGAGTACTTGTTGCCTTTTCTCTTTGGCTACCACTTTATCACTTTTTAAGTGGCTAATTCTATATATGGATCTTCGTTAGAATGTGTGTCAAGCGTAATGTCTAGGTTGGGGCGAAAGACATTAACTATTACGCGATTTTCTCGTTTTGTGTTAGTTAGATAATTAGTCGGCTTTGTCCAAGATAATTGAAATAATCTTTGCTATGTAACCGTCGCTGGGTTTTATCAATATAATCTTACTAGTTTACAAAAAGAAAGGGTGGGTGCCATAGGATTTTTGCATTTTGAGAAATTCTCAAAGATGGAAGCCGTGACATACAGGTAAACAATTACTGATCAGTAATGTTATTTTTATAATCACCAGTTCTACATTGTTATAAGTTTCTCTTGTTTTCTATTGTATGTCGACTTTCACTTCACGTGCAGCATGCTTGATGTAACTGGTTTAACTAGAGCTGAATACCACCTTGTAAATTTGATAAATTATTTAGGGTTTCTTCATAGACTAAACAAAGTACAATAAAAAAACAATTAATTAAATGTGCATTTGGCCTAAGCATCTTTGACGTGGAGAAGGACTTGGGGGAAACGTTGAAATGTTTGAGATGCCTTTACTACTACCAATTCTGTGATGGGACCATTTGAAACTGGTCAATGATCTAAACCAATCATTTTATTGAGGTCGCTATAAAGTACTTAACTTGTACAAAAAAAAAAATTTGATCCGATATTGTAATTGAATGCGACATTATTTATTTTCTAGAGACAAATGATCAGTATTATTCAAAGTATTAACAATAAGGCAAATTTATCTCGTTTATGATGTGACACTTAATGTCCGATTAACCTAAGTTTGTGAGGAGACAAATTGTTCAATCACGTTTAAAAAATCAAACGGTTTTGATCATAAATGATAAGATCGTGGAGATGGAGATTCTAGGTGCGCTACACCCATTTATTGCGTTCAGTTCCTTTTTATATTTTAGGAAAACTTGTGATGCCCGAAACATAAGTTAGTGTTAGATTGTGATTGTGTTTACTTATGGGGTAAGTAGTGGACTCAAATGGTGGCCTAATGAACCCTCAAAATCCGTGTAGGGGCCCTCTTCCCACAAAGGTCCTAACAAACCAACGTTCATACTAGCCTCAGCCACTAGGAGGACTCATCCCCTAGGCAAAAAGGCTTAGGCGGAGCCCTCAGGCGGCTCATGAGGTTCACAGGAGGCTAGACCCCCTTGGACTTGCCAAACGGTCTCTCGGGGAGGGTCTGCAGGAATGACGAAGTAACAGGGGCCAGGTTACCGGAGGCGCAGTCTTGACCTCAGCAACCTTTGGGGCCTCGGATGGACTTCTCCCCCTCGGGAAGCTGTGCCCGGATGGAGGCCTCGGCAACCTTTGGGGCCTTGGATGGACTCCTCCCCCTCGGGAAGTTGTGCCCGGATGGAGGTCCGTATAGGCCACGGCAGCCCGTAGGGCCTTGTCCCCGAGAACCATCTGGACCGAGTCGATCAACCTCGGTACCGGGGGGTCACGTCAGATGTCAGGGGGCTCGATCGAGGCATGTCTGAATCAGAGCGGCTCATTAATGGGCTCAACCACCCCGCATGCAATGCATTTATGGTGACAGCCACCTAGTCTGCAGGCTACGCCTGCAGGAGTACTTGATGAACAAAGGACTACCAACGTGACGGGTGACTCCTCTTGGAGAACAGCCGCCGAGGCGCCGCTTGAGAGACAGACGTCTTTCCGTTCATTTAATGCGATGGTAGGGACGGAGCACGTGAGGTCCTCGAGGAGCGTGTGCCTTGCCTATAAATAAGGCTCTCACCTACCTCACTCGGCGCGCTCCCTAGACACTCTTTACTCACTTTCTCTCTCTAAGTTCTCCATTATATTTCTCCCTCAGTCGCTGACTTTACCATTAGAGTGCCTTCCCAGACCACCACCGTCCGGGCTAGGCACTAACGTGGTTACTCCCTTGTGCAGGCCTCTTTCTCAGGCGGGCTCTGGGCTCTTCCTCAAGCATGCCCCCAGGGCTCCGGGCTTCTTCTTGGGCGTGCCCCTAGGGCCTCAGCCTCCTTCTCAGGCAGGCTCCGGGCTCCTCCTCAGGCATGCCCTTAGGGCCCCGGCCTCCTTCTCAGGCGGGTTCTGGGCTCCTCCTCAGGCGTGCCCCTAGGGCCCCGGCCTCTTTCTCAGGCGTGCCCCCAGAGCTCCGGGATCCTTCTCGGGCGTGCCCCTGGGGCCCCAGCCTCCTTCTCAGGCAAGCTCCGGGCTCCCCCTCAGGCGTGCCCCTAGGGCCCCAGCCTTCTTCTCAGGCGGGCTCTGAGCTCTTCCTTAGGCGTTCCTCTAGGGCCCCGGTCTCCTTCTCAGGCGTGCTCATATTTATCAATGTTGTGCCATCTTCCTTCCTAATACACCAAATCTCTCTTTTCAACCTTTTCAACACAAACCACAATGAAATCAACCGTTTCTTCTCACAATGAAATAAATTGGTGTTTCCCCTCTTCACATTAAAGTTTCAACCCTCTTTTTTTTGTTGTTTTTTCCCCTTTTGTTTTTTCTTTTTTGGTTTTTTTTTTCCACTTTTCAAACAATGGGAGAAACACCGCCAATCAGCATTTGTCTTTCAACTCACCCCCTTCTTCTCAATGATCAATTCCCACCAATTCACCATTCTCAAGACACAATTTAGGTAATGGAGTTTAACAAGAGAAAGGCTTAAATGTAGGAGGCCCAAAATGGTTTACGAGGGATGATTATGTTTCAAAGAAACGAACCGGCTCAAACAATTTGGCTAAGTCAGAGTGTCATTCCGTATCAAAATTAAATTTATAAAAACAAGGAATTAACCCTTACTCAAAAGAATAGTGGCTAAGTCCGAGTGTCGATCCGCGGAGACAATTTGGCTAAATTACGTTAATTTTGATTAATTTTTAATTTAATTCAGAAAAAGAGATTTGTTGAGTGGTTTTGTGATTAACTAAATTAAAGCGAGAAATTATAAAATTGGATGAAGTTAATGGAGAGAGGATCTAGGGTTTCGAATCCACCCCGGTCACGTAACTAGGCTATGTATAAGCTAGGGCTATTATTCGAATCGCAATTGTCAAGAAGATAGTTGAGTTGTCAACAGGCATGGACCATCTCACGGACCATCTCATAGCACGGACCATCTCATTGGCACAAACCGTCTCTTTCACGGCCTGTCCAGTGGCACGATTGGACTATTAAAGTGTTAATTAGAGGGTTAAATGGGTGCTTTTTGGCACCTGTCACTCCCCCACCGCTCACTCCACTCCTTGGCTCAGACACATGGTCCGGTGATGCTACTACACTTAGGCCGTGTAGCTGCGCTTATAATCTCTTCGGCCGATGCAGCCCAAGAGATCATGAAAACCCATGACATCATTTTCTCAGACAGACCCGAATCAAACATTGCCAAGCGACTTCAGTCCGATTGCAAGGATGTGTCCATGGCACCATATGGAGAATACTGGAGGCAAATGAAAAGTATATACGTGCTGCAACTTCTTAGTACCAAAAGAGTTCAGTCTTTCCGCGCTGTGAGAGTAGAAGAAACAGCTCTCATGGTGAAGAGAATTGTTGAGTCTTCATCTTTGGATTCCCTAGTGAATCTGAGTGAGATGTTTGTATCGCTTACAAATGATGTCGTATGCAGGACAGCTTTTGGGAGAAAGTATGGGGATGGGAAAGTGGGGAGAAGTTCAAGCGGATGTTGAGAGAATATTTGGAATTGTTGAGCGGTTTTGATTTTGGGGGATTGTCTCCATGGCTAGCAGGGGTTAATCGAGTCAACGGAGTCGATGCTAGAGTGGAAAGAGTTGCTAAGGAGATTGATGAATTCTTGGAGGGGGTTATTGAAGAGCGTTTGAACGGATTGGAAGGAAAGAGGGATGATGGTGGTGATGTAGAAGGTGAAGGTAGAGAGGACTTCCTTGATATTTTGCTCCGCGCTTCCAAGGATAATGTTGCAGGTGTTTCTATTGATAGGGATAGTGTTAAAGCTCTCATATTGGTAACTCTCTCTCTCTCTCTCTCTCTCTCTCTCTCTCTCTCTCTCTCTCTCTCTCTCTCTCAAGTTTCTAACGTTGGAACTTAGAAGAAGGAAAATAAGTACTACGTACTTAGGCTTTTAGGCACGGTGGATCACTCTCTCTCTCTCTCTCGTTTCTAACGTTGGAACTTAGAACAAGGAAAATAAGTACTACGTGCTTAGGCTTTTGGGCATGGTGGATCACTTTCTTTCAAATGACAAGTGCCCAAACTCTAATAGAGTCCGTTACTTTATGGAGAACTCTCAAAAAATGGACTCTAAGGAAAACAATACTGGAGAAAATTGTGAGCTTCAGTATAAACACTTCAACTTGATTAAGAGTGGAGAGGGAGACATAATGAAAGCTAGATAAATTTGCTTGCGATATTTATAAAAACACAGACTTCCTCTGTGGCTATAACTCTTCCAATATTAAGGAAGAGACCTTTGGTCACGCCCCGCAAAATTAAACATAAATAGTCACTAATTAGATTTAATACAATCCCAACATAAAATTACTTGTAACCAAAAGTTCTTACAACTAAAATTACAAGTTGAACATAAATAGTCACTAATTAGATTTAATACAATCCCAACATAAAATTGCTCATAACCAAAAGTTCTTACAACTAAAATTACAAGTTTACAAGTTTCATGGCTTTATTGGCCTCACAAGTCAAAATTTATCCAAATATGCAATTGAGCTCTTAAAAGAAAGGCTAAAACAGGGTATCATGTATGTGTTGTGCGGCGGTGCACAACACACGTGTTGGCTGTGGAGCCCACCCCGGGTCCCACTGTTTGATCCGAACCGTTCATTTTGCTCGTCTCGGTGAGTATATATACACATAAAAATTCAGGTTGATCGGACATCATTAACTATTTAATCAGTCACCATTTAACTTACAGTTTTGTGAAAAATTCACCTACAATGATTTCTTTAACTGTTTCGTTTCCATGAAAAATACAATCTGAAAACATAGTTACCAATGCCCGATTAACCTGGATTCCTACATGGTATACATACTCGACAAGACGAACAAAATGATCGGTTCAGATCAAACAACAGGACCCAGGGTGGGCCCCACAGTAGTGCAAAAAACACGTGTGCACACAGCACACACCCCGTTCCCGCTAAAACATATCCAAAGATTCTCAAATCTTCGGATCCACCTCTGAACCTGAAAAATTTGTATCAATGACGACATGAGCTGAAGCCCGTATTGGAAATATGATAAACGAATAGATTTGAACGTATAAAGCTTGAAATACAAAACTAAATACTTTCTTCATTTTGTACTAATATAATTTTTTTTGGTAAATTTTATACTAATATAATTGAAACCATAGAAAAGTTTTTCTTGATTTTTTTTTCTTCAAATGCACCCAATAATACCGTTAGTACACGATTAATATGAATAGTACTTATAACATAAAAAACTTAAATTTCATTTCTCGAATATTACTTCATGTAACCTGATTCGACACATCCCAATACAATGATGTCCATTCAGCCCACCATTCGCAACACAAGCGCCCATGCATTTGCATCTGTATGGCAAGCCAACGATAGGTGACCATGTACTAAGAAGGTTCAAGTAGTTACATCAAGCATTTTTTTTCCCTTTTAAAGAGTAGACATATTATATACAATTATTACTACACACATAACACGGCATTTGTCTCACCACACCTAGTAGGAACTCTTGGCATCTGGCCTATTGGCTTGCCTATGCATCAGCCTTACCTCGCCGTGCCTCACCCAATAGGAGTCTTGTCTATTAGCTATTGACCAAGGTGGTAGACCCGTCGGTCCATTACCATATTACAAACTCGCACTTACTCATATCACATAAATAAAAGAAGAAAGAAAATAACCAACTATACATATATCGTCAATACAAAAAAATACTTCGATCTCATTTCAATACCCATTAACGTCGGCCTAACCTCAACAAGGAAAGCTATCGGCTACCAACACGTAATATTGTTCATTCCCAAGAATCCCAACATTAGCCAAATTTATCATCTTATTACACATATATCGCATCTCAATAACCAATACGACATCACATAACCATTCTTAGCCTGATGGCCTAAATCAACCAAGCCCAATCAACAACGATTTTTCCTATTCCAATCATTCCAATACTTGGCTTAAAGCCAAATCACCACAAAGGATTATATGATTTTACAAGCACAAAGTGAGTATTATAATTCCCGACAATCATATGAGTCTATGACATCCACACCCCAAAAGCCATAACACTAAAGTAAGTTGATAAGCAGCCAACTATTACAAGAAAACTAAGAACTCATAAACAAGGAAAAAAATTACATAAATAGGAATCCACATAGCATTCCAGAACCATACCATAAGTTACAGAATTCAACCAAGAACAGAAAGCAGCAGCAGCAGCCCAAAATAGGAATTAACAAGCAACCCGCCATAGAACCAAAACAGCTGGAGCAGATTTTAACACAGCATAAAAGAACCAAAAAAAGCAGAAGCAATAATATGACAGCGGTAGAACTATTTCGATTTCCAATAGCGAGAGCACTCCCTGAACCAGTTTCATACCAGTTAAACCTATGGCTTCATCAACCAACCAAATCCTACAGCCAATCCAAAACCTCCATCCACCTCCACGGTCCATCCCAGCAAAACCATATCGTCACCTCTTGAGGTGGTGCTTTCACCAAGAAGCGTACAATATAACATAGCGCAACCACTTTAAACAGAAACACCAACACAGCATAGCAGTAGTTGCAGAAAAACACGAAATAAAACAGAAAAATAAAAAAATAAAAAATAAAAACAGCCGCATTAGAGACATCTCAGTTAAAAAGATAAATAAATTATAAATAAAAATAAACAGCAGCACTAGTTTCCATTGCAATAGCATATCCAGATCCATTTCCAAGAGCCAAACCACTCCCATTCCAGCTTCAAACCAAAACCTCCCACATGATCCAAAAATCCAACCCCATCCACACCAGCAAAATCTTCCTTCACCTAAACGGCCATCAAATTGCAAACCTCTTCCATTTTGGCATTACAAAATAGTATGGTGTCATCGGCAAATCGTAAATGTGTGATTGCCTCGAGCCACCCCGACTCCTTTTCTCTCTAAAACATCATATTCAGACCCTTAGCTGCAATACTAAAAGAAAGCTCGAAAGAAAGCTCGATAGATGATCACCCTGTCTCATTCCCTTTTCCATTGACAATGACTTTGCTGAAGAGCCATTGACAAGGACTGATAATGAGACTGTTGATACACACATCCATTTTATACGTTCTTCCGGTATCCAAATTCCTCATCATATTGAACAAAATAATTCCAATTCAATTTTTCATAAGCTTTCTTAAAGTCAAGTTTCAATATAGTAATCAACTATCTAATGTCAAAGCGCCAAAGCTCACTGATATCTGATAGATGTGACTAAACAAACTGTTGGACTCTGTCTGATTGACAAAGGATTATATGATTTTACAAGGACAAAGTGAGTATTATAATTCCCTCCACTAGAGTCACAGAATTTCCTTAAAATTACATATTTTTGTCTTCTTTTTTAAGATTGACTATCAATGGAATGTTTGATCTATTTCATTTAAACACCGGAAAACCGATTCGTACAAATTGTAATCCAACATCATGTCCAGTTTCCTGTTAATCAAATCAGAAATTCAACTCTCTCTTTTTTATGTCAATCGATAAGAGCAGAGCATCACGTCCAAAAAGTACGTACCAATAACGGGATACTATGGGAGTTCAATAACGGGATACTATGGGAGTTCAATAACAATTAAATCAAACATAATACACAACAATCCTAATAATAATGTAATAGACGGAAGCAACAAACTTATAATGAAAAACTCTAATCAAATAGGAACGTGTACAAGACATCTAATTATCGGGTTCTGTTGCAAAGTTTGATCCCTTTGACATCGCAATAAAAAGTGTATAAAAGTTGCAAGCCAGACTAGCACTCGTAAACTCTAATCAAATAGGCACGTGTTTAGGCTTTATCTACTCAATATCAGTAACTGACTTTCACCGAGGAAAAAAAAAATGTTGGAGAATTTTGTGAATGAAACCGGGGCACTCGGAGGGTCTCCCGAGGCAACCGAGACCACCCAACGGATTCAAACACGTGATGCAATTAACGCTGGTTAATACATGTGTTACACCCCTCCATGATGAGGATTGATGGCATACTAATTCCCGTGGCAGTTTTTCCTCTTCAAAATCAATTGCAGCATTTGTGAGAGGAGTTTCAAATATGCAGAATTCATTTTGGGATTTCAATTTCGTATTGAATGGGGAGGCTCCCCCATTAATCTCGTCATCAAGGCTTCAGCTCATTTTCCAGCTATAAGAAGGGCAGCTTTGTATTTGGTTGAGAGATCAGAAATTCGTGCTTCACATCATATTCCAGAAATCGTTATTGAGAGAGAGAGAGAGAGAGGCAGGCGTTAGCTTCAGTTCGCCGAGGCAGTCGATAGAGGTGTTCTGTCGGCCGTGGTTCTAGCCGTTGTATCCTGGGACGAAGACGTCGGTTCAACCTACAACACCCACGGTAGGCGGCGCATCTTTGTTAAGGAGAGTGTGTTACACACGACTCGGCCTTTTCAATCCACTGTTTGTATCTAAATTTCAATTCTGTATTTCATATTTAGTTTCGGTTAAGTTTATTTCTGTTTCATTGTAATCTGTTCATGTATGATTATATCGAATGAATTTGTTCTTTGGAATTCGAAATTGTCACTGTGTTTTTTCCAAAAAAAAAAGGGCATATGACCATCTAATTATTGAGATTCGATGGTAAAGTTGTTGAACAAATGGACCACTCAAACTTCTTTATTATTTGCTAGTGATAAGATTGGCCTATATGCATATGCATTATTTGCTGTGCCTAAGATTTGTTTTGTATTCTTTATTCAATAACGTAATCAGTGATTATACCATTTCGTGTGGTCGAAGATTCCAAACAATTGTAATGACCTCGAAGAAAGCTAACGATGAATGATTATTTCCTTTGTTTAGGGTTTTTCTTCTTAACTTCACTACTGACTTATTTTTCCCAAAAATTTATCATTTGCTAACTTTTGCTAGCTTCCAATCAAGTTTTTTTAGATTATTGATTCACCCCTATAAGACGAATCTGAAAAATAAAAAATTATGACCAAAATTTGGGACGGAGGAAGTACTTCCTTAGCAAGACAGATCAACCTCTCCATGTCATCAAAAGAACAAAACGAGTGATTAGGATTCAAACAAGACACACAAAGAGGGGAGATGAAAGTTGGGGAATTATCCAGTGGGGTCAGCCCTAAATTTATGGGGTTTCGTTTATGAATTTCCTAAAAAAAATTAACATAGTAGTAGTAGTATTTTTTTTTTCGCCGTGGGGTCGGCTGACCCCTCTCATTTTGTTATGTGAGTCGCCCATCACAATTGTATAAGCAAAACTGTTGAAGAGCTAGCCACCACTTGCCCTAATTCAATTTGATAGAGTACAATGTTTATTTCACTTTGCTATAATGAAATTGTATTTTGTTTCTGTTTTACTTCTAGTATACATAAAAATTCAAATAATATCAATAAGACATGCATGGGCAGTGGTCACCTCTCCTTTGGTTAAATATTTTGGAACATATATTGGTTGTCAGATAACACTTTGAGATGGATGGATAGACAATATCTTGTAAAAGCAAATCTGTTTTCAGGAGAGGAACAAAATACCAAATCTCAATAGAGTTTCTAATGGGTTTAAACTCTTTAAGCAGATACTAATATTTTGATAATGTTACTTTTATCACTCTTAATCTTGTCACGAGGGAGAGCAATCGGTAATCCTTTTTTTTTTTCCTTGGAGAGTTAGAAATTCATTGATAAAATGAATAAAGTAGACAAACCTTATAGGGAGACGGCCAGAACAAAAGATCAAAACAATCAATAAAAAAAACACCTACTCCGAATAGGATTGCAAAAGCAATTAAAAGGTACTCCAACTTTAAAAGTGAAGGGGAACAGCTTCGATCAGAATACGGATGAGATAAAAAATTAAAAAAAAAAAAAAAAAGG
The DNA here is from genome assembly GCA_016920895.1 of Vaccinium myrtillus. NCBI lineage: Eukaryota > Viridiplantae > Streptophyta > Magnoliopsida > Ericales > Ericaceae > Vaccinium > Vaccinium myrtillus. The sequence goes on along the minus strand of CM029278.1, from coordinate 9,167,187 downwards.
CCATCATAACTGAAGGTAAAATTGGAGGTGCCCTCTCAAATTGTCACAAAGGAATGTCAAAGGTGCAGCATAACTAAAGGTAAAATTTAGTGTTATGGTTATTACCACCTACGTTTGTGTATTAATTTGTGTTATGGTTATGATTCCTGGTATTAATTTGTCCCAGAGATGCAGGTCCAGCCCTGAGGGAAGCAAGGCAGCCCCCTTGAGTCTTCAAATTTTTTGGAAAACTTAGGGCCCCTCCAGTTGGTATTTTTTAAATGATATACTAAAGAATACAAAATTATTTCAACAAACAATATCCATATTAGATTTAAATCATGATTGAGCCGTTTTTTAGAGTCCCAATTACTAATGAAGTTTGGGTAGGATCCCTACTGATCATCCTCTTGGATCTGCATTCAAAAGTAAAAATGTGTTTCCCAAGTAAAAAAATTAAAAAAAACAAAGCCAAGTGGTGTGGCTTTTGTGGTGTGCTCAGTGCCCAGCCTAATGAGTATTTTCTTTCCGCTTTACTTTTGAAATCTTGTAATATCAATAAGACATGCATGGGCAGTGGTCACCTCTCCTTTGGATAAATATTTTGGAACTATTTATTTATGAAATGAATGACTTCCAGTTCAAAAAAAAAAAAAAAAAAAACAATTTGGCGATTATAGTTAAACATATTTGTGGGGTTTGATCGAGGAATATAGAAGTGGATAAAATGAATAAAGTTACAAACCTTATGGAGACAGGAGTATTATTTTAGAAAGTGAGATTAAAAGTTACTAAGTTTGTTTTGTTGTTGTAGAGGGAGATATGAGGAGTTCGATAATAAAAAATTTCCATTTTGTCCCAAGTAAAAAAATTAAAAAAAACAAAGGCAAGTGGTGGGGTATGGTGACAGGCGGCAGCAACAGACTCTTTCCTCTCTCTCCTTCCAACACCTCTCGCTCTCTCTCTCTCTCTCTCCTGAGTTGGTGAGCCACAAGAAGGGATAAAGGGAAAATGAAATCCGGATATAATTTAGAAGGGGGAAGGGGTGTCTAAATTTTATCCCCCTACAAGGGAATATGCATATCCCAGCTAAAAAATATCCGGCCTCCCAAAACTAAACAAACAAGGGATATAAAATATCCTGATATGTATATCCGCCCATATCGTATATCCCTTCCTTATATTCTGCAAACAACAGGGCGAAAGTGTCTTAGTAGCATTTAGTTCAAACCAATGGGTACTTGCCGACTCAGCAATTTCCCCTTAATTGATGTTTTGTGATAATCCTCCATTTACTAGAGTTAATCTTCTTCTTTTTTTTTTGAACCAAGAAAACTTATATTATTATTAGAGTATAAAAGGACACTATCAGTCCGAAATACAAGAAAAACAAAGAAAAAAATACAAAATCCGCCATAAATGTACGACAACGACAAAATCCGCCAAAAATACATAATGTACAGCAGAGTTAATCTTTAAATTGCCATTCCTGTATTTTCGGCCTTCAATATTGGCAGACAGAGACTTGATATCCGACCAAAAACTTCGATCACCATCTTGGGCAATAAAAAAACCCAATCTAAGACTACCCCATTGTATTTTCCGCCAAAAAAAAAAGAAAGACGCAATCGCGTATCTGACATCTTCTCCGACAACCAAATAGAATTAGTATTTCTATATTACTTTTTTCGTGTAAAAATACACGACTCCCCAAAAGGTCGTGTGATTTGGGACAAAGGGATTTGTTTAGGGGTTTTTCCGTGACTAATTTTGTTCCTCGCCGAATTTTAGGCGGCAATATTGAACCCAAGTACTAGGAGGCAAGGAGCATTATTTTTTTGGTCTGAAATTAGAATTTTTTTTTTTTCCCCCTTTAAGATTTGTGAGCCAATATGGAAGGCTGAATGAACAGGAATGGCAATAGAAGGTCTTCTGTTTAGTTGGATTAACTCTGATTAGTGGAGGGTTATCACAAGACACAAAGCATCAATTAAGGGAATGTAACTTTTGCAAAAACGAAAATCCCAAGGGTACAGAAGTTTGCAGTACATAAAATGTACAAATGGCTTGTAGGGTCTATTTTTGGGCCCCACGCGAATAATCTGAACCGTTCCTTAATTTTAAGTTTTCATTCAGTTCCTAACTCTGAATTAAAACTTGAAAGGGATCAACCAAATTTTAAGTTTTCACATCCAATTGAGTTGCTTTTTTCAAAGTTATTTGAAAAAAAATTATTTTAAAATTAAGGAATGGTTCGGATTATTCGTGTGGAGCCCAAAAGTAGATCCCAGGAGCCATTTGTACATTTTATGTACCCAAAATTTCTGTATACTTAGTCAAGTCCTTGCAAAATTGATACTTGTACAATTATTTTATCTCCAACCATTTACAATTTCCTCACATATATGTGACGCACATACCCATAACTGTGTTTGGGCCCTACGTGTATGTGAATAGGTTGTAAATGGTTGGAGATGTAAATCCTGTCGTGAATCAGGGTCTTTAAAAGTGTGTGCATTTGATCTTCAATAGAAGAGAAGATCAAAATCCCGTTTCTTAACTGCACCCCGCAGTGAATGTTTACGTGTGTGTATGAAGTACCCATTGCCCATTGGTTTAGCGCATAAATGTTTACGTGTGTGTATACGTATTCCTCGTACATCTACATCATCCCTTCATTACAAGAAAAGTTTCTGAAAGTGAACCAAAAAATTGACCATGTTTTTTGATGTTTACATTTTACCCACTTCCCGGAAAGGTTCCAGGAAAATTCTCTCTTTAGTTGACGCCCAAAGTCGTCTCCTTTTCTCATTAATAATCCTCCTTTTTCCAGAGAGTTTTCGTGCTGTATAATTATTGTGTTTATTCTACTCCTCGATACAGGTCTTCCTCTCGCACACTATTTTTGACTGAGAGCTTAGTTACAAGCTTCTCTCTTTGAATCTCTCCGTGTACACACCCCATGAGGGAAATTTGATTGAACCCAGTAGATTGACTCTTCCAACTTCATGTTCAAGGTTTTACATTATAATAGAAAATATTATCCAAATTATTTACATCTCAATGGTTAAACTTTTTTATTTATTTATTTATATTCATCACAATTGTTAGTTAATACTTAATTGTATGTGGCTAAATTAAAAAGAACTCATGCAAAACTTTGCTTTGACAGTAATTGGGGGCCGCTTAGTTAATAGTGGATTAGCCCGCGGGTTTAGTTAGTGTGCATAAGCTACTCGAATACCAGAGTTATCTAGGAAATAAAACAACATAAAACTTATAGGGTAAATTACCAAAACAACCCCTGACATTTTTGAAAATTATAAATTGCCTCCTCACATTTGGAAAATTATAAATTACCCCCGATCGCATAACAAATTACCACATGTTATTATGTAGTTGTTAGGAAATTTATTGAAACCTATCTGACATCATCAAACCCTGAGGAAATTTATTGAAACCTATCTGACATCATCAAACCCTAATTACAATGGACCCAAAAGTTATTTTTACATCTTTACAGCCTTTCACAATCTACAAGTAGATAGTTTAATGCATTGTAATTACGAATTGAACATGTCAGATTGATTCTATTGAATTATCTAACACAGCTAAATCACGAAAGGAGGTAATTTGTTATGCAATAGGGAATAACTTATAATTTTCAAAATGTAATGGGGTAATTTGTAAATTTTAGAAACCTCATGTATGATTTTGGTAATTTACCCAACTTATATTCTTCCTTCTTTTAGAGAGAGACAGAGAGAGGGAGGGCTCTTGATGTATATTTTTATTTCTTGGCAAAATCTTTTATTTGTGTGTTTTTAACCTGATGATGGATATATATTTACATTTAGTTTGCATAATTCTGCTTAATATTATATTTTCTTGAAGTTATGTCCGCACTGTGTGTAAATTATGATTCCGTCACTACATATGATGATATAAATTATTGTTTTGCACATACTACTTAATTACCAATTGTATTTAACTATTGCTCCACATTCCGTGGGTCAACCTCAGTGATGAAACCAAAACTTCTCTAAAAGTAACGGGTCGCATAGTTTAGCAACAAATACCAATATAAGAAAGGAGTTTTATAAAATTTGCAAGGTACGTAGGCTACCTAAGAATAGGGGAGTCCAAATTCGATTTCCGTTGGGTTCGGATACGGATCCGATCCGATCCGGTCAGAGCGGATTTGGGTTTTTAAGATCTGGGAACCATCCGTAGATGACATACGGATGGATCGGATCGTTTACGGATTTCACGGATCGGTTCCGGATCAATTTGGCGGTTTGTGCTTTAAAATGGGCCAATTTGCTTGGGCTAATTTAGAAATTTTTTCCACCCATTTTTCCGGCCCATTTTCCAGCCCAATCATTTTCAACCCAATTTTGTCCATCCCAATCAATTTTCAATCCAATTTTTACTCTGGAAACAAAAGTTAGTTAACATTAATCAACATGAAAATCCAGATTATACTAGAGCAGTTAGGATTCGGAGAAAACCCAACTGTTTCTTCACGATCGAAACAACACAACAAACAGAATGAATACAAAAATCGAGTCACATCGCGATTAGAGAAGGCGCCGCCGCCCCAGCCAACTGCAATGGTGCTCGCCGACTAAGGAGAAGGCCGCCATTAGGGGAGTCTACGGCAGCTGCGATGTGGCCACGATCTGAGAGAGTCATACCAGATTGTGGGTGTGGAGGTTGAGAGGTGTCAGAGGAGGAGAGGGAGGGAATGAGAGATCGATTAGGATTTTACAGTGGGATGCTTGTTGGGTGTGGAGGCTGAGAGGCGGAGAGAATGAGGAGAGTCTGAAGATTAGGGTTAGAAAGTAGAAAAGAAACTAAGAAAGAAAAAAAATTCGTACTACTTTGGTAGGGTGTAGTGTAACCGTGCAGCTACACGTATTACTTTTACTGTTTTTGGCCGAAATGGCCTGGGTAGTGGGGTGGTTAGTGTTGTACTGCACTACTGCTGTGCGGTTCTTTTTTTTTTCACGGGCGGATCGGATTTATCCGGATCCAATCCGGAACAGATAACTTTAGTGTTTTACGATCCGCAACCCATCCGCACATACCTTGGATGGATCAACGAATGGTTCGGATTGTCCAGATTGTCGGATCGGATGATCCGCTGGACAGCCCTACGTAAGAGCTTGTTCTCCTAGTTCCATCCTTACGTTGTGTTGGATTCTAAATCGCGATAAGAAGCTAGAAATCGATTTCCACGAAACGGTTATCCAAAAATATCAATCAATAGAGTCATTATCAAAGTCGCAAGTATCTCGTTACACAGAAACAAAATACCATATGTCACGGTCATGTTTAGATCCGAATCTAAACCCATTTACCATGTCCAACCCCATTCCCTAACTTTCACAACGTTTCAATTGTTTTCTAAACCTCAATTTGCATCATAAAAGTAAGCTTCTAGAAGGGAACGAAATCACATGGCAAGTCGGGGATATCTTATTACCTGCGCGGAATCTCAACGTCCTATCTGTATTTTGGGATTGAATCTCATTTTCCAACACAATTAGTCTTAAATTAAAATTACAATTTTCTCGAATGACAAAAAAAAAAAAACAAATCTCACATGGAGTATCTTATTACCTGGGAAATTAAATTTCTCCCTTCTGTTCTTTATGTGCATAAACACAGAATCTAAACTCTAACGGATTAGCCTGGTGGTCAAAATATGAAATTTTAAGGGTTTGTTTTCTCTTATTGTCACGTATACGAAACCTCCTATCTATCAACCATTTTTTGAGCCACTTCATTCATGATTTTATCCCTATTTTAGTTGGTCCCCACTAGTGCACAGTAAAATTAATGCTCCAACGCATTAAATGACACTGAATGTGAATATGAGGAATATATTTGTCCAGATAATAATATACAAAGACTTGGGGGTCAATAGTCGTACAAACGAAGTTGGCGTTATTTTAGGATTTATAGAGATAGAGATAGAGATAGAGACAGATAGAAACTACGTAGGAAGAAGCCTTCACCAGAGCGGCAAATCTACTTTTAACAGCAACCCTTTTAACGTCCAATATCAACATTACCCTCCCACATAAGAACATTTTGGGTATGGAGAAGTTTATATACTAAATATGTTTTTGACGGTTCAAATTGTTAAATGACATTTTGTAATTTTTAATTTTTGTAATTTTTTACAATAACCTTATCCTTGCAAATTTGAGCCGTCCAAAATATGTTTGAATGACTAGATGGGTGCCAAATAGCACATGTATATACCCTCTCCGTACCCAAAATTTCTCCACCCACACCCCCACTTGTCTACCGCAAACAAGAAGGAAATATAGATATAGATTTGTCTCTCCACCTACCTTTACTACTCTCTCTCTCTCTCTCTCTCTCAATATTGCAGAGATTGACCCGTGCTTCACGAGGTAAGAAGAAATCTTCATGCTTTAATGTAAACCCATCTGTTTTTCTTTTTGCCACAATTTCTTGTGAATTTAAGTGGGTTTTTTTGAATTTTCTTTCTGGGTGACTATGGTTGGATTGTCTGTGGTTCTCCCAATTTTTTGAGTCCTTTTTACTGTACTTCTTGATTGAATAGCGGATGCAGTTGTGTGCATTTCTTGATCTGTTTTGTAATACTTTTAGGAGCAAGAATTGCTATGATTTATGGTTCCAAAAGCAAAATGAGTGATTCAGTAACTGACCAGACACTACCCACATTTTTTTTTTTTCTGTCTTTTTAAATTTTTTTGGTTACTGAGAATTGTTTGGAAGAGCGAAACTAGGCATACCTTTCATTGACACAAATCTACCATTCGCAACTAAGCACTAGAAGAAAAACAATTAATAGGAATTTGTCAAGGGCACCCTGGGCACAAAGGTGTGTAATTTGGTCGTCACGGGTTCAAATTTCGGAAACAGCATCTATGCTTGCGCGTGGGTAAGGCTGTGTACATCTAATCCTTATTTTAGACCTTGCAGTAGCAGAAGCCTTGTGCACTTGGTAGTCCTTTTTTTTCATTGTCAAAATTGATAGAGCACGATTAAGGGGGGAGGTTTTGGAATTTTGTCATCATTTTTAATATAGGAGCCTTTGGTCCTGCTGCAACTGCTATGAGAAATATGGTATCTTTCCCGGTTTTCTTGTTACAGCACCCATATTGCCAATTTGTGGCATCTTTGATGATTCCATAGAATTTGTTACTTTACGGCAATTCAACTTAATTTTGCAAGGATGACACCACATCGTCCTATTCTCATGTGTGCCTAATTTGTAGTTGAAATTTATTGAACAGTTTTGATATAAGCAGAATCTATCTACTGGAAATCATTGCAAAACTAGGTACTACTTATCGGACCCCGTGTTGAATTATACTTTTGTAGGTATCAAAATAGTAACTGTAATTCAACTTGTTTTCTTTCACTTTGAATCTTTTAGTATAACTTTGAGAGGCTTAATTCTCAGGTAGCTACTGAGCTTGACTTCTGCAATTATGGGCTTCCGAACTAAAGAGCATATCAGCGTTTTTTTTTTTTTTAATCTTCGTCTAACAATGACAAGTCTTCGCTAAATTAAGTTGTCATTATCGGTTTGCACTTATTATCAAACATAATTATGTGCTCTGTTAGGAATCTTACAGTTGCTTATCTTTTTATGGATACTTGTAGTAATGTAGTAATGTCTGAGTTGTGAATTATATTACCATATAAACAGAAGAATTCACATTTGTTAGATGTTTCAGAGTCTCTGTGAATTAAAAACACCTGTGAATTGTAAACACCATGGGAGGCAGAAGTTCTAAAGCGGCAACTTCAGGACGTTATTCATCATTTGAATCAAGTTCGCGTTCATGGGGACCCCCCCCTGGTTATCCATCATATTCTCAACCAAGCCAACCCTATGTGCCACCAGCTCCACCTCAAAGGCGGCTCGAGAGGAAATACTCAAGAATAGATGACAACTACAGTAGCCTAGAACAGGTACAAAAGTTTTCGCCACGATGTAACGACAATATGAAATGTATCATTGACAAAATATCAAGTACTTCTAGACTTTTACCTAAAATTTGAAATGCTTCCACCTCACCTTATGAGGGGTAAAACGCCTCACCCTTTGAAACACTTTTATTGACTTCTGATCATCCTTGTGTGAGGTGGCTATTAAAAACTTGATAGGGTTCTCACTTGCTATGTAGCACGGACATGTACACGGGACCCAGAATTTCTAAAAAAACAGACTCTGACACGACAAGGGACACGGCCAAAATTAATAAATAATATTTATTTTATACTAATTGAAATATAATCATATGTATAAACATGAAGCTTCAATATATATAAATAAGCATCATATATACATCATATTATACTTAAACCCCAAATATTTTGAAGCAATACACATCAACCCCAAAAAATTTAAATTTTTTTGCATATTCAACCCTTGCCGTGTCCCCAAACTTGTCCCTCCAGTATCCCCGCCATGACCCCCTAAAAAAATTAATTAAATTTATGGGATCTCATACGTATTATGCCATGTCCCCAGCGTGTTCCTGTGTCGGACACGGGGACAATCCAGCCTCTGAAAGTGTCAATGCTACATAGCTTACTAGGAATGATCCCTGTGAATAGGTGATCCTATATGAAACCTCTTTTGAAAATAAGCTTGCCATGATAATTTCTTGTACAGGTTACTGATGCTTTAGCACGTGCTGGCCTGGAGTCCTCAAATCTTATTGTTGGCATTGATTTCACCAAGAGTAATGAGTGGACAGGTATAATATCACCTGATTAGTAGTTGCTTTGATAATATCACTGCAATGCTATGTGCTCAACTGGTGTCGATTTGTGGCAATAGGTGCCAGGTCATTTCACCGGAGAAGCTTGCATCACATTGGGGATGAGCCAAATCCTTATGAACAAGCAATATCGATTATTGGAAGGACATTGTCTTCATTTGATGAGGATAATATGATTCCTTGTTTCGGATTTGGAGATGGTATCTTTCTAACAAAAAATCATCAAACATCCCATTTTGAATTGATTTCTCTGGATAATCGAGATCATATGTGATAAAATCTTGGCAGCATCAACGCATGACCAAGAAGTCTTCAGTTTCTATCCAGATGAGAGGTTTTGCAACGGATTTGAAGAAGTAATGGAACGATATAGAGGATTGGTCCCTCAGCTGCGACTTGCAGGTTTCATATGTCCCATTCATTTTTGTTGTTGTTCTTATACTAGTTGTATGCAGCAGCTTATAGGATTTTGGTTTTTGCCTGTAACAGGGCCAACATCTTTTGCTCCTGTTATTGAAATGGCTATCACCATTGTTGAGCAAAGTGGTGGCCAGTATCATGTTTTAGTCATAATAGCTGATGGACAGGTATCTTTGTAATGGACTCTGTTGATAAGTCTCCGTGGGTAGTTTTTTGAATTGCCTAATGCCCCGTTAAATATTGCAAACTGCACGCATACATGCTTCCTAACAATGCAAGGTCTGGCAACTGGACACTTTGGTGAACACTTTGGCCTCATGTGCTTGAAGTTGTTTGTGGTGGAAGTGGAAAGTCTGTTTGGTTCTTCATTTATCTGTGGAAAATGTAGAAAGAAACCTACATGACTTAGCTGCTTATTAAAACATTAATTTAGAACGGTAATGACTTGGTTTGATTCCCAACATTTGCTTTATTGATCACATTTCAACTTTGGAGATGTTATTAATTAGTGGGTTGTGATAGGTCACAAGAAGTGTGGATACTGGGCATGGCCATCTAAGCCCGCAAGAAAAGAAAACCGTCGAGGCAATTGTAAAAGCAAGGTAACTCAATTGTTACCATTTTCTTTCTTTCTTTTTTTATTTATTTTTTTTTTTGTGGTAGCTTTTCATCCTAAACACTTCAATGTGCTTTCTGTCATTTGCAGTGAATACCCATTGTCAATAATTTTAGTAGGGGTTGGAGATGGACCATGGGACATGATGAGGGAATTTGATGACAATATCCCTGCTCGAGCATTCGATAATTTCCAGGCAAGTATACGTAGGAGATAAATTTAACCGTATTGTACTATTTTGAAGTCTGTTTTGTTCTTGTCATCGTCGTCTTATCATCCAAAATTTTGGGTTTTTTCTTTTTCAGTTTGTAAATTTTACAGAACTTATGTCCAAAAATCTGGACAGATCGAGGAAAGAAGCGGCATTTGCTCTTGCAGCCTTAATGGAAATACCTTCTCAGTATAAAGCAACATTAGAGCTTAACATATTGGGGTAAAAGTTGGAATTCTCTTTGTTTGGGTGTACAGTTTGGTTGATGGAAAAATTATTAATCGTCTTTATATTGTGCAATCAGTGCAAGTAGAGGAAATGCAATAGACAGGGTACCTCTTCCCCCTCCTCACTATGGTTCAGCTTCTTTTTCAACACCAAAACCTTCGCAGTCTAGCAGTTTCCGCCCAACTCCACCTCCTCCTGACCGGCATGATGCGTTTGTCCCAACAACACGACCTGCAAGTTCTTATTCTGATAACCATGTAAGTGTATTCTTCCTAAACGTTGTGTCAGAAGTACAATGGTATCAAGACCTTTTGCCTATTCCTAATTCCCTCATTCTTTTTCCGTGTATTTGCGCATGTAAATGTAGGTTTGCCCGATATGCCTCACTGACCCAAAGAATATGGCTTTCGGATGTGGACATCAGGTAGAGCAGTTTTTTAAGCTCCGTTTGTTGAGGCACATTTTTCTGAGAATATTTTCTGTGAATAATACTTCCATTAAACGACAGTTTCTTGTTTTTGGGTTGCAACCCGGAAAATGCTGGTGTAATAATGGTGGTGGGCGGTGGCAGATGTGTGGTGGAAAGGTTGTGGGGGTTGTGGTTCAGTGCTAATGGCAGGGTTTTAAGTAAAGGCCTATCGGCCGTTACTTATCAAGATTTCGAACCTCTAATACCCTTATTTACTTATGTATCGTCTGGTACGGTTGGATATCGGTCGATATATGACCGTATCACCGATATCATTACGTTTCCTGATATCCTGATCTAAAACCCTGGGTAGTGGTGTTGGTAGTGCTGATCCAGGACAAAGTTTTCCACCTTTAAATATTAGAAAATGTTTTCTGCCATATCAAGCCGATTTTCTTTTGCGCCAAAAGGAAATATAGAAAACGTTTTTCAGGGAAATGTCTTCTGCCAAAAAAAAAAAAGTGAGTGTAATTGCCAGATTCCTTATTACTAAAGTTGAATCTGCACATATTGAGTTACTTATTGTCTAATTTGCAGACTTGCTGTGGCTGTGGGGAATACCTTGAACTATGCCCCATCTGTCGATGCAGCATTGAAACTCGGATAAAGCTCTATTAGATGGCATATGATCTTGCAAAAAGAGCGCATTGCTACTAACAGCCGCTCTCAGATGCAGGTTCTTTGCACGTCGCTGTCCTCTTAATGTATTTGCTAGTGGGTATAAGATATCTAACAATTTTTTTGGCGTAACGGGTTCCCATCAGATCTTGTGCTGTGTACATATTTTACTTTCGATGGATCCTTATTTCTGTATGCATTTCGTGACTTCCTATTGTTTGAGTTGTACAGAGGGTGTGCCTTTGCCTTTTTGCTCTCCCATTTCATGAAATAAGATATCTGTAGCATCACAAGCTCTCTACTGTCTTTATTCATCATCTCCTTTTGTCATTTGAGTATATCTAAATAACAAGTAGTCGGAATTCTATTCACTTTGGCTTCTGATTTTCATAACGTGGCCCTATAATTTACCCTTTTTCGGCTAGAAAATGAAAAGAGAATGACTGCGTATGCCTAAAAAAACTTCACTTTGTATTCGATAACATAGAAATAATACATCGAAAAGAGTTGCTTATTGTATGAGGCGCTCGCATATGCAAGTCTGGAAAAAGGTTGATGTATGCAACCTTATCCCATATTTGAACCCGTAACCACTACGTCACATCGTGACAACCTTAACGTTGCGCCCAAGCTGCCCTTAAAATATGGTACGTATCAATAATAATTACAGAAAATTAGTTTAAAGGCCAACTTTCGGGCTTTAAATAGTGTTTAGTCCAGCTTAACTTATTTTTTTTTGATCCCGAGCCTAGCTTATTTTAATGCATCTAATACATCGATAGGAAATATTTGATTACTGACCCAAAAGCATTGACTTATAAGAGTACTGACCTCACACTTTCAGTTTCTTTCTGTCATTAACGACAACACTTAATTTACTCCTAGTTGAAAAATACCCTTAATGAATCATTCCACGCTTCTTCTTCCTTTATGCACTGCAATAAGAGAAGAAGGAAAAAAAAAAAAAAAAAAAGGCCCGGCCCGACACTTCATTTCACGTACTGACCCAAGGTGCATTGACCCGTCACTTTCATGTTTCTTTCCGTCATTAACGCACTGACCCGTCACTTTCATACCCACCGGTCACTTTCTCTCTCTCTCTCTCTCTCTCTCTCTTCTCTCTACATTGATTTTTCTCTCATGCGTGGGTTTTGGGTGGGGAAAAAAATTAATTCTCTCTTCAATTTTGGGGGTAGCTATACATTCATTTTAAATTGATTTTAGGGGTTTTGAACAATCTTTTCTTTGATGGTATGGTACAGTGGGTTTAGGCACTTAGGATGCACTTTCCATTATAGAGTTCTAATAATTACTCCTAGTTGAGATAATTCATTTTTCATGAGATATCTCTGTGAACTAATTGTTTACTAGTGCCCTAATCTTGGTGGTCGCCCAAGCTGCCCTTCTTCTTCTTCTTCTTCTTCTTCTTCTTCTTCTTCTTCTCTCTCTCTCTCTCTCTCTCTGGGACAAAGGAAAACAGTTACCTCATGTCTTCAAATTAGCAATTACTTCTTTCTCTTCGTTGCTACAATACATTGATTTTTCTACTACAGTTGGAGGGAGGGAAGGGCAATGGAAATGGCAACTCCTGAACAACGTACACAGGTGTGGTAGCTATACACATGGCCTTAACCCATCACAACACAGTTGTGATATATGATCACAGGTCACCGGCTTCGTCAGTGTTGCAAGGGGGGGACACGGTGCACGACGAACCGAGACAACTCATCAGATTCGTTCTGCTATGCTCAATCAATGACTTTTGGCCTCTAGGGCTTGACTTGGATCTCTGGTGCTGCTCAGGCTCCTTTCTGAGCTACGGTACCCTTCTCCAGACCGGTGGACGAGGAATCCGCTATTTCGAGCCTTGAGATGATAACCAGTGTGATTGGAGGCAGTCAAAGGCAGTAGTCTCAGTTGAGCTTTTTGGGGAAAAAAATATAGCAATCCAGAGAACGTATTCCATTAATATATAAAATCGAATTACAAATTACAAAAACCAGAATAGATCACACACATTATCGAAATGAGATGCAAACAGCATTAACGAATTGAACCGAGACCTGTGATAGACACAATCTCTCTCTAAAGAACTAATATGGAACACAAATTTCTGTGTATTTCATTTCGGGATTGTAAACATATATGTAAAGAGGATGACCCTTGTGCAGCCAAGGTCCAATCAAAATCGAAACCGACGAAATGAATTCGGCATCACATTATGCGGGTGAACATTGGTCCTCAATAGTTCAGACAGGGAGGGAGGAGACAGGTTGGACCAAGGCGGGTCGGCCGAGATGGCTTATCCCTATCGAGCACTGGCTCATCGGTAATACTTCCACTGGACCACACAGATGGGTTCAACCAGGTGGAAGTCATGGTGTGCGGAGGTGCCATCTCGGGAACTTATAGTGCAGCTACATGAGGCCGATACCTAAACGGCCTAAAATCTTGCGGTAGAATGGTGATCACAGGGAATGAAAACGAGTGGAAAATGGAGGAAATGCTAGACTTGCATGTATTAAACGAAATGTTGGTTCTCCCAACCGGCAATTTCTTGATCATAAACAGGTGAAAACAGGGATGTGCCGGATATAACAGCACGAAATCCTTCCCTCCGACCTTAACCTTTACCAACCGAAAAGAGGACCAGGAAGAAGGTTTTCAATCCTTGCATCCACAACAATCGCAAGAATGTATCCTTCATTCTCCCTGACGGGAGGGTTCTAGTGGCCGGGGAAACCTTCACAGTAGGTACACATTCAACAATGTTGGATACCCAACTGAACTGAGATTGCAGGCCTTTTTACCCTACCACATGGACCGGCAATTCGCAGGCTTTGAATCTAAGGTTTCAAATATAGGTCGTTACGTAACAGGATTCATTTGGAAACTTCGTTTCCGTTATCTATGTATGCATTGTATGATATTGCCTGATAAATATCACCAATATAGTTACAATCCCGATGCTGTAATTTAAAACCCTGCCTTTTATGATGATAATATTGATAATGAAAATTATACAACTACATGTTCTTATGTGTCTGCAAAGAAATGGTAGGTCCTAACATTGTTGACAATTAACCGCACAGCAGAGATTGTAGTTGCTACAGCAAGGAGAGAAAATACGACAATGTTGGTCCAATGCCACACCTTCTTCTCTATTCTCGCTTTCTTTCCCTTGATCTGTTCAGAGAATATTAAAAAGGACATCCCTTCTTTAGATTAATCATTCTATAATTATTATGTCCTCTGTATCATAATTTTAGTTCATTATGAGAAATCGTGCTACTTCTCGGATAAAAAATAAAGTACTATTTCCGTGCACAAGATATTTTTTGAACTTCTAGCACCAATTTATAGATCTAATAAATATACTTTTTGAACTTCTAGCACCAATCTATATTTCCCAATTAGTTCTTTAAATTGGTGCACAAAAATTCAAAAAATTAGGCGAGCAAGTATTATTACTTGGTGATTCCAATTAAAAACAATATTTTTCGAATTGGAAGTTAAATTAACCCAACTGTCTTTTTTTAAAATTTTTGTTAGATTCGCGTCAAATTTATTTCAACTAATTAGTCGTCTAGACGAGAAGAATCTAAAATTATGACCAAAAGCTATAAAAAAAAATAATAATAATTTATTAAAGCTGGAAAATTTGAATCAAATTAATATAAGGTTTTACCTTGATGAAGATCATGCTTGGGAAGACAAATGTAAGAGGGATGAGAGTGAAAGACCCAAACAAATTCACAAAGTCGCCCATGAAAGGGAAAGCTGCTGTCACCAATGTGTTTCCTGTGAAGAGAAACGCCCGGACGCAAAACAGACGTTTGATGTTTTCTTTTGAATGCATGCTCTCATCCAGTTTCAGGAACTTGGTGTCAAGGGCTTCATGGACGGGGGCTATAAATATCTGAATCATAATTTACAGTAGAAGCAACTTTTATTAGTACTTAGCAATGGCAGAGTTAGGATTTACATTTGTCAGGGGCCCAAGCTAAAACGAAAAAATTTCAACCTCAAGTTAGCGGAAAGCTTTAACAGCAATGTTCAAAACTTCCAAAATCTCCAATTTCTAAATTTTGAATGTCAGAACATGTAATGCTCCAACAAAATCAACAAATTTGTTGTTTAAAAAGCGGGAATTTTTATTTTTTTATTTTCAAGGGGTGTTGTGCCCCACCCAACCTCTATACACTTCCGCCAAGTCTAAGAACATAACTTGTTAGGACAAGATGTTTGTAGTTTAGTCTTTTTGTAATTAGGGTTTCTTAGGTTTTGTCTAATTTAAGGTTTGCACTATCATTGTAAGACATCTAATGTATATGCAAGTCTAAAATCGGGCATCTATATCTCTCTCTCTCTCTCTCTCTCTCTAAACATTTGCTTTGATTTGTATCATGGTATCGTTGTATCTTTCTCCCTCTGCTTTTTTGAAGTTCAATGATTTTTAATCATTCCATAGCATTGTTTTCTCTTTTTAATACTAGTTCTTTGTCAAAACAACATCTGTCCGTGTCTTTTTGTTTGGCCCTTTTAAAGCATGTGCATTTTTAAACCAAACAAATGTTTTCGTGGTTTTTCTTGAAAATTTTGTTGCACCGGTTTGAAGATGTAATTGAGCTCTTTTGATTAGTGCAAAATAACTTTAAAACGTCAATGAAAGAAATACATTTAACCTGTTCGAAAACAGCTATGTTGTTTTGAAAAAGATAAATAAAAAAGAATGGGAAGAATAAAAGGTTGCAGTTATTAGAGAAACTCCAACGGGCCTCCCAAACGGAATTTCCTCTTATACCCTTATATTTTGAGTAATTGTTAAGGAATTTCTATACCCTTATATTTTGAAATTAAAAATAATAAAAAGTAAGAAAGTGTGATGATTGAAGGGGTAAAATAAGAAAAACATGTTTTCAAAAGTAAAATAATTATGTCCCCTTAATAAGTTGGAATCCCCAAAAGGGACTATAAAATTAATATAAAATCGGGACCCTCAATCTTGGAGGGAGATCAATTTTAACATCTGAATCCCTTAATGTCAAATTTATCTTTGCTTGAAAAAGTGATAATTTGAGATGAACTTTATAAATAAATAAAAAAAGAAAACTAATTTCCAACTCCAAATATGATGCTAATTATCTTGCAAGAAATAATGTGGACATGAAAACCAAGAGCAGGTAGCTTACATGTTGGGAGACAACAGATTGTACGAAAACTGCTGCATTAATCAGGATTTTGACCCATTTCGGCCCACGTAGCTCCTTAGGAAGATACTCGATACTGTTGAACCATAAGCCCAATAGCCCGCAATGCTCACCCCATAGTAAACAATGAGGCCCACAGTGTACTGTAGATACAAGGCTTTCCTCATGTTTTCAACTGCCGGCCTGCGCAGAGTTGACTGCATATTCCTCAACAACAAATTTAATAGTACTTCTAATCTTATGAGAAACAGAAAAGATATATGCCTAACACTTTGCACTCACAAATTCTCTTACATAGACATGTGAGACCCCCATATACGAGAGATAGGTCCCACATATACCATGTGAGAGAGTTTGTGTAATTGTTCGTACAAGTGTCGGTGCATATAGCAAACTTGTATGAGAAATGCTGACCATAATTCACTTGCGTTAGGGTTGTAATCGATTAGATTCGGTTCGGGACCAAACTTTCCCGTACCGATCCTAACCGAATTTATGAAGGGATTGGTACCAGTGCAGGATGGGGTCGGTTTGGTCGGAGAATTCGGGTTGACCGAAATTGGCCCCAACTATCCTAATCCTAATATGCAAAAGGCCTAGAGAAATATGGTAAGTCGATACATAATTTTTTGGACATTATTTGCACCTGAATAAGTAGAAATGAATTAAGGTCATTTTAGTGGAGAAGTTAGTAAACCTGAATCTCCAATAGCAAGCCAGAGGTGTTGCAAACAATAATGGCTGAAATTGCACCAAAGGCATTGAACACCTTTGCCACTTCGCTTCCTCTGATTTTGTATTCTCTGTTTTTGTCGTGTTTCCCTGGAAAAGGGTTATATTTCAATTGATGTATGCTGTTATAGCAAAAGCATTCGTCCCCAACTCATAGCTTCAAATCTTACGTGACGTAGAAATAATAACACTTCGTTCGATGTGCATAAATTAGGGGTGTTCCACTAACAAAAAACTGTTTTTTCCAAACACCGAGACAGGTTATTCTCTCACAACACATCACATAAAAAACCGTGAAAATCAATTTTTTCAAAAAAATGAGTTAGTGGAACACCCCCTTAGTGTCGTCGACTCGTCGCTACTAAAAAAAAGCATGTGTAACGAAACTTCGTTTGACGTACATATATTAGTGTCGGCACTGCTGCCTAAAAGAAACAATTTAAGACAAATAAAATCACAGAAGTGGACAACCGGCCACCTCCCTGGAAAGTGTAGAAGAAAAAGACTGTAAGACACCTGTCCACAAATAGATATACAATTACAACATGAGGACACGTACGTGTATGTGTCTATGTAGGGTGCATGTACTAACATTTTACTAGAACAATTTAGGTGCGTGTAGAGTACCATCACAGCCAGGGGCGGACAGGGGGGTGCTAGGGGGTATTCGGCCTGCACTTCCCCTAAATTTTGACATATTTTTAGTACACTTTTAGATTTTTTTGTAAAATTATTGAAGAGTGGCCCCCGCAAATTAGGCAAAAATGACGATCTTGCGTCCGCCACTGATTACAGCCGTCTAAAAGTGTTTTGGACTACCGAAATGCACGCTAGGTGTTGGAAATTTCTCGGAAATTCAATGTGAATGAAACGGGCGCGTTTGGAGGGTCTCTCGAGACAACCAAAATGACCCACGAAACTAGTTATTACACATGTTTATGGCTGATTATTACGGTGTTTATTGCTAGTCATTACACCTTTTAACCTCTCCATGATGCAAAGATAAATGGTAGAATTCATTAGTGAATTCATTGGGCAGTTACAACCACAATTCAAATTCTGGTTTATCTCTTGGAGTTACAGAATTCATGCAGAATTGATTTGCTCTATTCAATCCCGTATTGATGGAGGAGGCTCCCTCCTCCACCTATTTAAAAGAAGCTTCAACCTTTGCTTTGATCATCAGAAAAATCGTGTATCACATACAAGCTCCGAAATTCGTTCTTTGAGAGAGAGAGAAGTAGACGCAAGTTAGTTCACCAAGGCAACCGATGGAGGTGTTCCGGCGGTGTGTGGTTCTAACCTTTTTATCCTGATACGAAGGCATCAACAAATCCTACAATACCCACATAGGCGGCGAATCTTTGTTAAGGAGAATGTGTTGTCACAAGACTCCGCTCGTTTTCAATCTACTGTTTGCATTTCTGTTTCAATATTTATAGTTCAATTTCAGTTTAATGTAATTTGTTCATATCTTGTTCAATGAGAATTGTTCTCTAGAATTGGTGATTGCCACGTTTTTCCCAACATTGGGAACGGCCACGTGGTACCTAACCGGCACCCAAGTTTTTCTCACATGTCACAAGTATATTATGATGCCACTGCCATTGTAATATGCTCAAAAAAAGTTAAAACCATGAAAAAATAAAACTAAAAAATCAATGCCTTGAAAGCTAAATTAAAGGACCTTACCATTTAGTATTACCAGCACCAGAAGGATGAGAATGTAAGTGAAGGTAAGGATGGTAGAGATTCCTAACCACCTTCTCATTGCTGACATTGTTGGAACCAAAAATGCAAATATGAAATACGTAGCTCCGGTTATGATGATAAAATATTGGAGCCTTATTGGTGAGTTACTCAACTCTGAATTGATTTCCTGGTCATTAATTGCACAAAATAAAAAATAGATAAAGGCAAGATATAAGTACTGATTGCAGAGTACTAGTACACACCAAATTGATATATGTACTTTACAAACTGGCGTAGCAATTGAGTTTTTCATGTATTTTTATCTCCATAAGTTGGTATTTTGAAGTGCTAGAACTTGTGACATATGGAGAGGTGCTAAGAAGTTTTAGGCAAGGCCAGATGCGGAGCGGAGTGACGCATCTGGCCCATCACGGATTCAACTGATTGGGTGGCCGTAGGCCCAATGATTTGGGGGGTGCCGGGTGCGGGGGCAAAGCCCCGCGCAATATAGTACGGTGTAATTAAGGTTGGAATAGAGTACATAGATAAATAGTCTCTATTGTAAACCTTGGATGACTTAATCGAATAACAAATACTCGCTTTCCCTCCCGTTGAGGTATACTCAGAGACTATTTATCCAAGGTTTACAATAGTACTTGCCATGTCAATTTACGTAGATAAATAGTCTCTATTGTAAACCTTGGATGACTATTTATCCAAGGTTTACAATAGTACTTGCCATGTCAATTTACTTGGATGAATTTACGTGATTCTCTATTGTACTCAGTTCTGGAGAATCACGTAAATTCCTGTGTCGATCACTTTACTGTTTCGCATTCTATATTGTGTGTGTGATTGTTTACACTTAAACGAAGTTAAAGACTTCAATATTACTTGCCATGTCAATTTGAACATACATAGAAAAACATTATCTAAAAAATTTCTTGTCTACGAGTTATAGTGAAGTTCTTGCGATCATACGTACCTTGAGTGCTCTTCCTCCAAGAAGTATGAATCCCATGTTCCCCAGTAGAAGGGTCAAAAATTGAAAAACCCATGTGAGATAAAACATCCGTCTTCCTTCAAACCAAACAAAATAATTAAAGGTTACATGTAGATACTCACTAATACAAAATAGTACGTCCGACTCATACGAGTATACAACCTTTGATATCCGGGAATCCTGTAGTGCGAGAGGAAATCAGAATCATTGATTACACAATCAACAGCTCGAATACTGCACTACAACCCTGTAATATGGCTCTGCACTAGAGGAATCCCAATCTGATTTTATCACTTTAAAGAAAATGATATACCAAATATTATTTCCGAATAGTTATCGACAAATATTTATGGTAAAGAATTCCAAAATTTTCAATAGGATTCTCACTTTTCATAAACAAATAAATGCTCTATTTTGCCTTTAAATCATGCAAAGAGGAAAATTTCTCAATTCAAAAATAAATAAATAAATAACCTCACCATAAAGAAAACCCATGAGATCTCTGTATCTAATGAACCTTTGGCCATCAATGAAGTGGAATCCGGCCAGTAGCCAATTAGCATAGGCAGTGTAGAGGCCAACAACACATAAGCAAAGGATACCCCAAATCCAACCCAAAGGCACCAACATGAGATTCGAAAAGCTCAATATGTATCCACAGTTGAAGCCTGTTACTAGTATCAATCCAACTTGGCCCCATGAATCTGCAAGTTAATTAACAGAGAAAATTGATGGTTAAAAACTACAATTTCAAAACAAAAGCAATTAGTGAAGACGATGAATATGCAAAAAATCAAAAAACAGACCATGGTCAATGGTGTGAGCTGAAGTGAGGCCATATTCATGAGTTGGACCACCCTTCAGTTCTACTTTGGGACCTTCTTCAACTCTTAGAGCTTCCACGTTGTTGTTCCTGTTTTCTGTACCCATTTTTTCTATGGAGGTATTTTTTTTTATCAGCAATTCTATAGGAGATATTTTCAGAGCTCAAAGCTCGAAGATAGACTTAATCACTAACCAGGAAAGCATGGTGATAAATACCCAAGACAACACGAAGGGTTCCGGTTGGTTGATGAGTTTGCACTTCACACAATTAACAAATGTTCGATTGTTAGGGTCAGGTCGTAAAAAAGTAATTTATAGTACGTGAAACCGCTATTCTCGGCGTGAATGACTTGTCTTTGACTAGATCAGGAGAAAAACTAGCAGCGTTGTGCATAAGTTAACCGCACAGCTGACTGTTGAATAAAAAGAGATGGCTAACCAAGGGCTTGTAGTCCCGCGGTTATCTCCTAATTCTCCCACGTAGGAGACCAGCGTTCGAGTTACGGCAGAGGCACCCCTCGTACTAACTCTAACATACTAACTACTCACGGTTATCTCCTAATTCTCCCACGTAGGAGACCAGCGTTCGTGTCGCGGCAGAGGCACCCCTCGTACTAACTCTAACATACTAACTAGTCACAGTTCTTGCTTGTACTAAAAAAAAAATGGATCTTGCTATTGTGTGCCTACTAACCACATAATTAAGTTTATCCAAAAAAAACCACATAATTAATAAGCACAAAAAAAACGCACTTCAACGCACCTTTCACACTTTTCAATACATTTACATCTACTTTTATAAACTTTCACTAATTTGAACACATTTTTTTTAACTTTAAGATAGGCTCACTCGGCATATGTTACGTTTCCAAACGGGATATCGAAGACGAAAAGAACATGGTAATGGCAGTCACTGTCTTCCAGTAAAACGTGAAATGACTAAGATAGTAAAGACAGATATCGGGAATTTGTTAAATCTGTGATATTTGAAAATGAAACGTCAATCATTCACCGCATTATTAGACTATCACTGGAAAATGACAAATGACAAGTCAAATTAGGTGACCTGATATGCTTCAATGAGCAATAAAGATTCCAATCACTCTGTCTTGGAGGGATAGGGTGATTGATCCGTGTTGGACAGGGCCTCCTACCCATAGTTTTAAATAGCGGTATCGGTCACGGTATCGGTCGCGGTATCGGTGTATCGGTATCGGGACGTATCGGCGATACGTCGCGGGAATCGGGTATAGCGGTCGTGAATTTTTTAACTTTTTTGGCGTATCGGAGCCTCCAAATCCCGAGACGAACCGGCCGATACGTACCGTATCGGCCGAGATTCAAAACTATGCCTTACCACCGTGGATTTCTGAGCCTACTAATGTGCTGAATGCGATAATGAAGTATTTCGCCGGACACAGCAGCCACCGCACGGCAGGTGTTGTGCACCCATCCGAGCCGTCCGTTGCTCGGATGGACGGTCCAAATTTCACCTCAGCACCTTTGCATCCGAACCGTTCGTTGCCGCGTATGCAAGATGAAATCTGGGCCGTCCATCCGAGCAACGGACGGCTCGGATGGGTGCACAGCAGGCACCCCAAATCCGTATTTCGCTACCGTATTTCCAGTATTTTTCTATTTTAAGCTGTCAAATCAATTAATATATATGAGGGGATGACTTGTTGATTTCATAACTTATAGTCTAAGAATACCGAAAATATCTAAAATTAGTTAGTGGAAACTCAACTTGAATTACGATACATTATTATACGAGAGAGTCCATTTTATAAATTTAAACAATCCTTCCAATTCATTATTGAAAAAATGGAGCCCAAGCTCTCGGGATGGAAGAGCAAACACCTTTCCTTAGCCAGCCGATGCTCTTTGATTAAATCCGTCATTGAAACCATACCGACTCACCTCATGCATTGTAATCTTCTTCCGGTCTCGATCGGTCACCAAGAAAATTGACCAACTTAGCAGGAATTTTCTGTGGAGTTTTACTCCAAATCATAGAAAAATCCAGAGTGTCAATTGGGATCAAGTTACCCAACCTAGAGCATTCCGGGGTCTTGGCTTGCGATAATCCAGACATAACAAAAAACAGTTTTTTTTTCAAAAACTAAGGGGGTATTTGGGGGCCTACTTTTCAACTTCTCATTTTCAACTTTTTGGGTTTTTGGCTTTTTGGATTATGGTCAGAATGTGTTTTGAATCTGAGAGAAGTATTTGGGAGAAATTTGCAAAATACATTTTGCAAAAGTTGTAGTGTTTGGGAGAACAATGATGAAAATGAGTTATGGATGGATTGTTTACCATTTTGCCCTTATTTATTAATTATTGTATTAAAAATGTGTACGAATATTGTTTTTGGCAATTTTTTTTAAAGTCATGTTGAAAAATATTTTTGTAAACACGAACCATCCAATTTTGAATTTTTTTTGAAAATTTTTAAAATAACATTGTTGAAATATCTATACCACTATTATAAAAAAATATATATATATTTTTGTATGAGGAAATAAAATAACATTGCTAAAATAGAGTAACCAATTGCTTTGTTTCATACCAATACGGCAATACCCACGTGTTCAACAGACACTATTGCAAATTGCGAACCTAAATCCCTTACCAACAATGTTATGTGTACACCTAACTTGCACCCCACATCAAGGTCGAGGTGATGTGGCAGAAAATAAACTTTTCATCATTTCGGTTGGGCCACACATTGGGTTTCTAAGTCACATCATCATTTCACATCACTTTGCAAATGAGGTGCAAGTTAGGTGTACCCATATCATTTTTTATCCCTTACTACTCTTTTTCATCTCAATGCAGCTCCAGCCTCCCCCTCTTTCTTTCTTTTTTCTTCTTCTTCTTCTTCTCTCTCTCTCTCATTCTACAAAAAGGGTGAGCAATCCCATCTCTCTGAAATCTGAATCGCCAACAAAGATCCCTTAACTCTTCCAAGAGAAATCGAGAGTAAGGCGCAGCAACGCAGATCTGGGTTTTCAAGAGGAAACAGCAGAGAAACTCGATGCCTCTGGTTTCCCAAAGGGGTACATATGTCAGAGTTAAAATCAGGGGAAAAAAAAAAAAAAAAAAGGAAGAATGGAAAACGAGAATGCAAAAAAGAAGGGGAGAGTTGTTTTTCGCTTTTTTCTTCTAATGTTAAAAATGAAGAATGAGTTTTGGAGAATGGGTTCCCAGAATGAGGCGGCCAAAAAGCAAAAAACCAAAAATGAAAACGGGAAAATGTGATAAGTTGGCGCCCAAACAGGCCCTAAGACAGGTCATTCTCTCACAATACATCACATAAAAAATCGTGAAAAGTCAATTTACACTAGAAGAAAAATTAGTTTTAACGACAGGGAATTACCGTCGCATATGAGACTTTACCATCGCAAAAGCGCATTTGCGACGGGCCTGCGATGGGATTAACCCGTGGCAAAAGGGTTTTCGCAAAGTATTAGCGACGGGAAACCGGCCTTTTGCGACGGTGAGTTCTCCGGTGCAATTAAATAGGAAAATTCTTCCTTTGATTGCCACGGTTTGCTTACCGTTGCCAATACAATATTCCCCGTCACAAAAAAATAAAAATAAATACCCTTACTTTTTGCTATTACTGAAATCCCGTCGCAAAGGTTTTTTTTTTTTTTTTTTAAAAAAACTAAATTATGAATTTATCCGCAATATGAACCACTGCTTATGCTTTTGTAGCTCTAATAGTTGCTATTCATTCAAGCCCAAGTATTAAAAAGACAAAACATCTTAATCCATCCAATGATCCACCGATCCGCATTCAAAACAAAAAATAGTTCTCATTAATTTCCTCATCTTATTCATTATTCAAAACCAAGTAATTAAACCATAACTCTCGAATTCCTAAGAGTAACACAATCCACCGTCCATCTCTTTCAACTTCATTGACAAAAATACTAAGACACGTGGAGTACTAAGTGAAAAATAAAACAAAGTTCCCAAAAGAAAACCTGCAAATTGAAAAGAATCATTCATTCTTTCTCAAACACCTGAAAAGTAAACATTTGAAAAAAAATTAAAATCAACTCATAGCAACAATAATCAAATGATACACACTTTGTTTGGTTGAGAATTTTGAGAAGAATATTTTGAGAAATATTTTTGAGATAGTGTTTGGATGTGTTTTTGGAAAAAGTAATAATTAGAGAGAGATGTAAAAATTGGAGAGAGATAGAGAGAGAAATGAGAATAATGATTGGAAAGAGGGGTATGAGTAGAGAGAGAAATGTGATTAATGATTGGAGAGATGAGAAATGGGGAAAAAATCTTTTTGGAATTTTTTTTGGAAATGTGAAGTGAACAAAGTGACAATAATTGGAACTACAGGTGTGGCCAAACTTACAGCTGGGCTCTCTCTATGCTGCAATGAACATTTGACCAAAAGAGTGCCTGGAATTTGTTGAAAGACCTACAAATACGAAATATACGCAATCAGGTATAAGTTTCAACGGTAGAAGGCAGAAATGCAAACCTATCCTTGAGAACAACTTACCGATATGCGAAGAGAAAGGTCGTTTAGGGGAAGGTGCTTATTTCTAATCCAGTCTTGCACTCCCAGATGCTTTGATTAACGAGGACCAATATTGAGTACTATCCGTTGTCCCGTTGAAGTAGAGTGTTGAAATAAGCATGGCCTCTAAGTGGCCCACTAGTTAATGTTTAATTAACACATGAAAGAATTTCTCAATCAGCAGTTGCATGAAATGATAATCAAATACAGAGAGAGAGAGAGAGAGAGAGAGAGAGAGAGAGAGAGAATTTCATCTTCCTTAGAAACATCGAATGAATATACTTTACTAGTTGCTTTCTTATTAGTCTTTGGTGCTATAGAAGAATCCTTTCGAACTAAACTTTCACAAACACAAGGATCATGTTCAACAATCTCAGCAGCATCAATTTCATAACTAGGATCTCTATAATATGTTGAATAAGAAGAATTGTTTCTATCAACATCTTCTTCTAGCAAGGATTCATATCTTGATGTTTTGTAAGTTAAATCAACCAGATCCCTAAATTCATTAGAGTCAAACTTCTTTCTAAAGTTCCCTACTTAAACCATCTTCTGCTATTCTTACAAATTCAACTTCTGGTAGTTGAAGTTTACATTTGTTTCAAGCCTTTTGAACCTAGCAATAAATTGAGCAGCCTTTTCATCAAGCTTTTGTTTTAACCTTGCTAGATCAGCCGTTGTAACTTCAGGTTCAGTTTGATAAAACTGAGCATGAAATAATTCTTTCATCCTTTACCAATTTGGAACTGATTCTGGTGGCAAATTAGAATACCATTCGAAGGTTGTTCCTGTCAAGGAATTAGAGAACAACTTCAACTTAATGAACCCATTATTACCTAATTCCTTACATTGAGCAATAAATCTAGCAATGTACTCAATTGTTGACTATTTTCCATCCCCATGGAACAAATTAAGTAAAATCTGGAATCTTAAACCCCCTAGGGACTTCAAACTGCCTGCCTATCCATTCTGGATAAGGTTTTCTGTATATTTGAGTTTGTACCCCCCGAGTTAAAGGTCCATAAGCTTCTTGCATAAGGCCAAGTATCTCATCTCAAAGGGCAGGATTTCCTCCTAAATGGACTCTTGGGTTAACATGTGGTTCCCAATTCATATTTCTATGCATATGATCATCTAGAAATCTTTCAAAAGTACCATCAACTAGCCTGGGCTGTCTAAAACCTTCTTCCTGCCTTCCAAAAGGCTCATAAAGATGGTTTGAATGTATCATTCCCATTTCTGGTACGGACTTTCGTAAGTTAGCCTTATCCTGAAAGGGTTTACTGGAGTAAAATTAATTTCATCAAAACCATGATTGTCATTTTTCCAACTCTTGTCCCCATCTATTCCCTCAAAATTGGGTTCGAAAGGAACATTTGTAGTTTGCTTAAATGTTTTCTTAGGCTTAGGCGTTTCATAATCATAAGTCTTTGTTGGTTCATACCATGATTCTGGTATATCATCTACATTTATAGGCTCTTTTCCAAGCCTTGACTTAAACTTACTTGAACTAGCCTCTCCTTTATCTTTTTCAGATGAAGGCAAAGGCTCATTCCTAAGTTTTGATTGCTCTTCTAACTTTTAAAACATAAGTTTTTGGGTCTGAGCCAATTTCTTAAATGTAGCAATCATTTCAGCAAAGTGACTAGATAACACACCTTCTCCAACTTCTGGATTTTTAGGGTCATCTACATGTGTTGCCTTGTTATTTCTAGTATTCATTCTACAGGCCTGGCCAATTCCCATAGTTGGATCTTGACCAATACGAACTTCTGGACCTGTTTGAAGGCCTTCAACTTGTTTGTTCTCCTTAGAATTAACATTATTCTCTTATTCTGGCATTTGGCCAACTTGAGAATCATCTGCTTGCTTCCTAAGTTTTGGAGCCATTCAACACTTTGGTGTCCCACCGGGCGTGCTAAAAAATGTGTTTGGTTCTTTTACTTCTTTACAATGGAAAATGATTGTGTGTGAACGTGTCAGAGAGAGCCTTTAAGTATTCTCTCTCAAATTAACTTTGGAAAACCAAATCTAATCAGATGATTGTGTTTTAATGGTTCAATTACCTCAATTAAGAGGATTTTTCTTTCAAAGTGACGAAATATAAACCAATTCACTTAGGAAATTAAAGAACAATAAAGAAATAAGGTATTTTGATTAACAAATCAAATGTAAACTTACTTCGAAATCGTCTTCCACTTCAAATAGAAAGACAACAGGAACTTCGAATACTTGATTGTTACAAGAACTACTAACATCTACTTCCTAAAACTACTTCTTAATCTACTTCGAACTGAGTCAAATTCCTAAAACTACAATTCTAACTGCCAAAAAACAAACCAAGCATCATTTTTGCTGTTTGTTGAAGATTTGTCCGGGGGTTTTTCACGCTTCAACTTCTTCTATTTATAGGCCTTGCTTGCAGTTTGAACTTCCCGCTCGATTTCTTAACTTCGAACTTCATCATTACATTTCAAAATATTGTTTCTTCCCTCTCAAAGCATTTGAACTTGACTTGCTTCAAACTCCTTTCAGAAATGTTTGAATTTTGAATATACACGGTTACTCAATCAAATCATATGGTTAGTTTAAAAAAATAACTGCCTTGCATGATCTGATCCACGTATTTCAATTGTTAACTGCCAATTTAATATATTTACACGTGTAACTCAGGCATTTTAGCAGTTAAAAATGTGGCTTTGAAGCCAAATTCTTTGGCTCATAACTGTCAATAACTACCTTTCAAACTGGAGATTAATACGACATCGTATTGATCCTTTTATAAGCTAATACTCCAATGTTTTTCATTAATGTCAAGCCGCCACCGTTTGGCATTCTTAATTATGTGTCAGTTAATTACTTGACGTGTTGATTTTATACGTAAACAGTAACTCAATTGAGTGTTTGCTATGCCATACGGGCATAAAAGGAAATAGAACTGGGAGTTAATTAACAGAGTTGGAGGTCTTGGTAGGGGAAGAGAAAGAGAAAATCAGCAACTGGGGAGTTAATTGAAAATGTTGTAAGTGTTGAATATGGAGGCCCATGCATGTTGTGGCTCCCCCTCCTCATCAACCTCACCCTACTAATATGCAAAATTGAAGCCAGCTCTATCCCTATCCCTTTGCAACCAACTGGCTTCAATTATGTCTAACTACATAATGCCATAGGGCTTGGCTATTGCATCTGTGTCTCATGGATGAGAGTGAGATCTGAAAGGAACAATGTAAAGCGTCGGGTGACGTGTGTAGTGTTGCAGTCACTTGTAAAGTTGTACATATATAGTTTAATTATCCAATTTTTTAGAAACTGAGGCAGTAGAAGTTCAATTTCTTGTTATCCCTCGGTTGTGACATCGGATTAACGAAGGCGTTCTATCTTGACGAGCTTTGCCTAAAAAGCACCCCAGAATCCATCTATATGTATTTATAGTTGTACATAGTCTGATTATCCAAATAATGATGATATTCTTCTATGGAGTACTCGATTTTTGGGAAACCACGTAAAATCCATTTATCACTAGATTTGTCATGCGTGTGTGTTTGGTGTGATCTTTTTTTTTTGCTCGGCAAATTTTTTTTATAATCTTGAACACGAAGTACAAACATTAAAGGGGTTTGGGCACACTAGCATAAAAGCCACCCAAAACCCACTCTCCAAAGCTGGCAAGAAACCAACCAAGGAGAACATCAAAATTGTACTAGGCCCAAATAAACGAGCCCAGTCCAACCACCCACCCAACACAAAATAAGCCCTAATAACAAAACCCTAAACACGAAATCAACCCCTAATCTAAATACCATAAACCAGCCTCCCACAAGAACCAGCCGACACCGCCACTCAGCCGCCGCCAAAACCAGACGCCGCACCTTCAAAAACAGAGCACCAACCGAACCATAGTCAACAACCAACGGCCAACATGGAAACCAAACGGAATCGACACCGACAGAGAGACCCGTCATGACCCGACCAACCACCCCACACCTCCGCACAACCAATCCCCCAAAAACTCCACAAGCACAGCCACCACCACCACCCAAACAGACACCAATCAACGAAAAGCAACGGCCACTCTTTGAGCACCAACACCCACACCTTTTGCAGGAGAGGCACCAACAATTAACAATTGGAGAGGAATCGCCGCTCAAAAGGACCATCACCAACTGAAGACCCGATACGTCGCCCAACACCTGTCGTCGCACCTCCACCAGCCGTTAGGCCATGAACCGAGAAACCTCCAACAAAGCAACCCGATGGAAGCACCGGCCAGAACGACGCGCCGTTAATTAGGTAAAGACCGCCACACCCAACAGTGTGACGGTGCTGGACACATCATTTGGTTGTTACCACTTTTACTGCTTTTTTTTTTTATTTTACGGTCAGGTGTGTCCAAAGCAGCTTTCGCTATTGGTTATTGTTTAAGTATCAAACAAAGCTCATGCGAAATTAGTATAGCCAATCAAAATGACTTCAAGCTGATTCGGCAAGTGCTTAATCTGCTTTCTCGTCCGGATTAAGTCCATTAAACAAATAAAGAACATTGGAATTTTTTTCCAACTTCCACAACGAAATTCGATTTATATAGCTTTTGCTTTCCAATGCAAAGTAAAGAACCTCTCTCTCTCTCTCTCTCTCTCTCTCTCTCTCTCTCTCTCTCTCTCTCTCTCTCTCTCTCTCAAAGTTGCCTCATTAGTTAGATGAAGTGGAAATTTATCTCTCGCTCTCTCCCAAATTTGCTGAGGTAAGATTGCTGAGGTAAGAAAGGAACAATCACTTCGAACAAAAGTGCTTATGCCACCGACCTGAGTGGTTAACTAACAAACTACTCAATTAGCTTATTGATCTAGGCTTCTTTCTGCTTAATTTGTCTTGTGATTTCGTCATTTTCGTTAGTTTAAACTAATCTAAGGCGTAGCATAAGAGAAATTTTGTAGTTGCATTTCAACCGGTCCATCTCAGTAAGTAATGGTTCATAATGTACAGTATTTCATTTTTTTTCACTTGAATTACCATTTTACCCTTTCATTATTTTACTTTTTGACCCAGCCAGGGATAATGTGGTAAATTCACATGAATCGAAATATAAAAGGCGAGTGTAGATGATCTTTTGATAAATTGAGCATTGGCATTTTACCCTTTTTTTCTTATTCTTCCTTGCTTTTTCTCTCTTTTTTTCCTCCTTTTCTTAGCCTTCAAGCATCCTAAACTGAGTTTCGCGGTTGATATGACCTAGGATAATCTTAGACGAGTCTTTTAACAATATAAATCTTTAAAAACACCTCTGGATGGCTGAGATTACACAAACTACTCTCTATAATTCCAGACTGTACATAGAGAACCAAAATAAGCTTTCATCAAACAGATGTTAAAATACTATTTCGTACTGTACAACTTGTAATAAAAATTAATAACGCCAGCTTATTACTGTCTCGTGGTAACTTGCATACATGAAAGCGAAGATGGTCACGATATACTCTCATGCACTAGGTTGTGATTTGAGTTCCACTCTCCCCATTTCTCTTCCCCTTTTCTTACATGCTCCTCTTATCACTGGTCAGTTCGTCCAGTGGGACATATTTTCTGCACTATTTTCGAATCTTCCATGCCGGCCCCTCAAGAATATAACTATTCAAAAATCACGAGTGATGTGACGAAAGCTTGTGCTCTTTATTCCAAAGTCTGTCATTACTACCTCAAGAGGGATTTACTTTTCCTTTATTGGGATTGGTTGTTTTCATGTAGAAAACCTCTTTAAAGTATCACAAGATTTTCGTGCAAACGACGCTTCATCCGGGAAGAAAAAAGAAAAAGAACACTTGTTAATTTCATGAATGTGATTGTCACATCATTTAGAAAACCTCTTTTTTTAAGAGGCCGTTTGGCCGCCTCTTTATCAACTTATTGATTTCTCCTTTTTGCATTCTGGGTGTTTGGCAGCAACACCCAGAAACTACTTCTCCAAAAATCGTTTTTCCATTTTTCCATTTAGAAGCCAGAAATCAAAAAGAGCTTTGGAGCTCCTTTTTGATTTCTACTTCTCTTTTTCCCTTTCCAAAACACATTCTGCACATTTCTCCCAAACACTCCTCTCACATCCAAAACTCATTCTGACCAAAAGCCAAAAAACCAAAAAACCAAAAAGTCAAAAATCAAAAGCTAAAAAGTAGGCTCCCAAACACCCCCTTAAGTATCTCAAGATTTTCGTGCAAACGACGTTTCATCCGGGGAAAAAAGGAAAAAGAACACTTGTTAATTTCATCATTTAGAGGTATTTCTTCAAAGTTTAGCAGAAATACCTCTAAATGATGTGACAATAACATTCATGAAATTAACTTTAGTCCTATTCTCTCATCAAAGTTTAGCAGAAATACCTCTAAATGATGTGACAATAACATTCATCATTTAGAGATATTTCTTCAAAGTTTAGCAGAAATACCTCTAAATGATGTGACAATAACATTCATGAAATTAACTTTAGTCCTATTCCCTCATCAAAGTTTAGCAGAAATACCTCTAAATGATGTGACAATAACATTCATGAAATTAACAAGTGTTCTTTTTCCTTTTTTTCCCGGATGAAACGTCGTTTGCACAAAAATATTTCTGTTTGTATAACATTTTCGCCATGTGTTACCCTTACATTGGTGTTGAATTACTAAATATCATACTAATTTGAGGATGATTTGATGACAAAGGCAGCAGCACTGTCCTCCTGATAACTTCACCAAATAGGAAAATGGTTAATTTAAGGTTAATCAATTGGACAATGACCTTTACTAAGGAACATTCCTTTTGGATAACCCCTCATTGGATACTATTGAAAAATGGACAAGGGCCCCACACTTTGGCCAAAACTGGCTTTGGCAAAATCTAAACCCCCCTTGGCAAGCAAGGCACATTCAAATAGGCTTTACTCTAGCTTCTCAACCTTATAAATAGCTTCCATTTGCATAAACGGAAAACTACACATTCTCTCAACTTGCAAAACAAAAATCCTGTCTTTCCTTCCTTTTCAACCTTATCCAGCCCCCAAAAATGGCAACCAACGTTGTTCAACAACCCACAAAAATGCAGCAACTGATTAAGAGTGACCGCCGAATTGCTTTCGCAACATCTGATGACAACGCCATGATGAAGCAAATTCAATCGACCCATTCCCCTGATGGGCGTGAGGTTGAAGTCCAACCTATTCTCCAGGTCATTGAGGATGTCCTGCATCGTGCAAATCCGAGCATTGACAGTGGTATTAAAGTACGTATTTTCTTTTTTAAGGATTCAAATTAAGCCACAGAATGCAGTACATAAGACTACTTTCATCTTAAATGAATGTGGGCCTATGTACTGCTAATAGGACTGCATTTTACGATATGACTTTGAGTACGAAAATGTGTATTCATGCAACAACCAACAAGCTTATAGAGTAAAGCAAAAACATTTCTTCGTTCATGAGTTGCTGCCTTTGTGGAGAACTTACTTTGCTTTGATTTTCTGTAGGGCACACATGAACATGCTGATGCCTTAGCAGAGAAGACCATTGTGGATGGATTCTATGACATGCTGGAAGCGTTGGCCTACATCATAAACAAGATTTCATGCGAGGTTTTATTCTTGAGCTTTTTTGAACCTGCATAAAGGTGCTTGTGGGCAATAATGAAGAAAAAAGGAGAATACGGGCGATGAACAAAGCAAACACTAGAAACATTGCAAAATTAACCACACCTACACCCAAATCAGTCGTAACGAAACAATGTGGATGAATTACGACATAATGTGGACTGATCTCCACATTATCATGTAACTCAACCACATTGACATAAGTCTCACGAGTTATGACCCAATGGAACCTGTTTTCTATTTTCTCTTTTTTTGGATAACCGGATGTCTAGGCCAGCTTGCGCGCACCTCAACTAATTCCGGGGCCCTGGAGGTAACGACCGGGCATAACCCCAGTGGCCCCAAGAGTTCCAATGGAACCTGTTAGTGATGGACCCCGTAACAATATGCATGGCGAGTGCCTTTAGAACTCCGAAAGGGAGTTTCATTTACTGGGACTGTAAATCTATGTTTGGCAGTTATCATGCAAGTGCTCTGGTGGATCAGATGCTCACTCAACCACAATGGCCATATTCAACAATCTATCGAGCTACTCCTGGGATGCAAAAGTGGTGATCTCCCTAGCAGCATTTGCTGTTAACTATGGTGATTTCTGGCTCATCGCTCAGCTCAGTGCCACCAATCCCCTTGCCAAGTCTGTCTCCCTCCTTAAGCAATTGCCAGACATAATTGAGCATGCCAGCTCACTGAAATCGCATTTCGACACCATTAACACCCTTGTCAAGGCCATCTTGAACGTAACCAAGTGCATTGTTGAGTTCAAGAAGCTTCCCTCTCAGTACATTTCGCATGAGACACCGCCTATGACTACTGCCATGGCTCATATTCCAACGGCTGCTTACTGGACCATCCGAAGCATGGTTGCTTGTTCCTCTCAGATTACCAGCCTTTTAGGCATGAGTTACGAGTAAGTCATCTGAATTTATGCCGAAACTACTAATAAGAGCAGGAAGGCTACAGACCCTGAAAATTTTCCGAAATCTACATCTATCTATCTATCTAGATACGTATACACAAGAAACTATACAAGGAATTAACAGCGGCTCTATTATTTCTTGCAGGCACATCACATCTACTACTGAAGCATGGGAGTTATCGAGCTTGGCTCATAAGCTCGCCAACATACAGGATCACCTTAATTCACAACTAGGAATTTGCCATCAGCAAATAGGTGAGGCCTCACATTTTGACATGATTAAAGGACATAATTTAAATCAATCTAAGTTGAAAAGCTGGGGTACTCAAGATTCTCTCTGTTATAAGAAACAGAATATTGAAGTTCTTTATCGTATTTCCCTAAATTGCCCCTCCCTCCCTCTCTTTTCTTCGGAAGGGCTAAGAAACATCTAACCGTGGAATGCAGATGAGAAAAGACATGCAGAAACTTACCAGAACCTCATTCGCCTGATGGAGATGACCCACATGGACAATATGAGGATTCTCAAGGCATTGATTTACCCAAAGGATGATATACAGCCACTTCTGGATGGCTCTACCAAAACAAAGGTTTTATTCATGATCTCCTCTTCTCTCCACCCTTCCATTGTTTCGTCATTTCACCAAATCAGTGGACAATAATGATTGACTCTTCTTCGCACAAACAGGCTAGCATCGAAGTCCTCAAGAGAAAGACTGTGCTATTGCTCATATCGGACCTTGATATATTCGAAGAAGAGCTTTCTATCCTTGCTCAATGCCACTATGAGACAAAGACAAGGCCAGGCCTTCATTATGAGATCGTCTGGATTCCTGTCGTCGACAGGTCAATGCCTTGGAACGAAGAGAGTCAACAAAGGTTTGAGCGGCTGGCAATCATGCCATGGTACACAGTGGCCCACCCTTCGTTGCTTGAACCAGCAGTCATCAGGTACATGAAGGAGGTGTGGCATTTCTCGAAGAAGCTTATTCTAGTCGTGTTGGATCCACAGGGTAAGGTGGTCTGCAATAACGCCCTCCATATGATTATGATATGGAGAAATTTGGCATACCCATTCACTACTGCCAAGGAAGAATCACTCTGGAGGGAGGAGACCTGGAAACTTGAGCTACTGGTGGACGACATTGATCCATCCATACTGGAATGGGTAAGTATAACTTTGCAGTTCCGTATTTACTGACTAC
The DNA here is from genome assembly GCA_016920895.1 of Vaccinium myrtillus. NCBI lineage: Eukaryota > Viridiplantae > Streptophyta > Magnoliopsida > Ericales > Ericaceae > Vaccinium > Vaccinium myrtillus. The sequence continues at coordinate 9,132,099 of CM029278.1, read as the reverse complement.
TAAGGAAATAAAGGAACAAATTGAATAGAAACAACTACTTATAAAGGAACAAATATCATCTTGTTATCATCAAAAAGTCAAAATGATTGTCTCCAAGGAGACTGAAACGAAAATTCGTGGCATCCCAAATTCTACTGACACATGCCAAAACAAATTGAATTCATACTTAGCCAATCGAAACATCGAGTTATTTCAACACCTATTAGAAACATTCAACGAGGACTAGTCAAGTTTTTTCGATATTTCCATTATCTTCCGGCAATGTTTTCGAAATGTTTCTGAAATATTTCCCAAAAGTTTCGGAAACATTTTCTTTTCCCAGCTAGTCAAACCCACAAACCAGAAAACGAAAATTTGATCCATGATATATATCAAAACTCCAAACTGAAATAAATAAGTTAAATCACCCAACTGATACCACTAGTTACACTAGCACGTAACTCGCGTTGAATTTCCCAGATTCCCCAAGGCAAATATATTTGCTTATATGGAGGAGAGGACATCGAATGGATCAGGAAATTTACTGCTGCAGCAAATGCCGTTGCCAGGACTGCTGGCATTACCTTGGAAATGGTTTATGTCGGAAAGAGCAAGGCCAAGGAACGAGTACGAAAGATCACCTCAACCATCACAAATGAAAAGCTCAGTCACTGCTGGCCCGAACCGATATCCATCTGGTACTTCTGGACTCGATTGGAGAGCATGTGGTACTCCAAGACTCATCACGGCAAGACTGCCGAAAACGACGCTTTACTTCAGGAGGTGTTGACAGTGCTGAGCTTTGACGGCAGTGATCAAGGGTGGGTGATAATCTGCAGAGGATCAACCGAGATGACAAGAGCCAATGGCAACACAATTCTGAAAAGCTTTGAAGAGTTTAACTCGTGGGCAGAGGACGCCAAGCAAAAGGGCTTTGTGCCAGCCCTCAATGACAAGTTGCACCAACTCCATACCCCTCAGCACTGCAACCGCCTCATCCTTCCTGGGATAAGTGGTGGCATACCAGAGAAGGTGGTCTGTGCAGAATGTGGACGTCCCATGGAGAAGTACTTCATGTATCGCTGCTGCACCGATTGAGAGATGCATGCAAACCTCCTACCGTAACATATGCTTGCTTGTAGTTGTAAGGGACCACGAGAAATTATGTTTGCGTTCTTTTCGAAGCTTCAATAACTTTTCGAATGCTGTAGTAGTTCTAATTAGGGTTTGTACGGATGGCTAAGGCTCTAGGGTCCCTATTTATATGTTTGAAGTGTGATGTAAGATTATGATGCTAATAATATTTGAAACCTGTTTTAGAGTATCAAAACGAGTTATATTTTCTCCCTTGCTTCGCTTTCCTTTCTAAGAAAATCTGAAGTTTACCAAATCCTGCAAAGGTCTAGAAGATATGTTAACAGAATTAAAGAAAGCACAATATTTGCAGCCTAGAATATTTGAACAAACACATATTCAGCCAAGAAGATTCGTAAATTAAGAACTGAAGAAAACACTATCTTCATTTGGTTCTTAAGCATTGCAGACCTTACGAAGGTCGAACATTTGTATACCCCTCATGCAAGTACCTTAAAAGCCTCGAAAAACACTGGAAGAATTCTTTCCAGATGAGTAACTACTAGCTTGTATTTTGCCGACGCCCACTGCTTCAGCCATATTAAGAGCACATTGAATAGCCTCTACATAAGGAAAAAGTAGATTCTTAGATATGGAGGGATAATCAAGCAAAGAAAAATGCCTAACCACTAAAAGAAGGAACAGCCAAGTGGATGGTTGTTTGTTCCAAGTTCATCTAGTCTCAGATTCAACTCTCCTAAGCCTCACTAGCTCATCAACAAATATTTCATGATGTTTTTGCCTTTCAGAAAATAGAAAAACAAGGAACAGACATTGTAACAGACTCAGAGAAGTTCAAAGCCCAGCTTCAGGGCTTTCGCCTTAGCTGCAATAGAACAAAAATGTAATAATTTGTAATATGAAATGATTATCAAGATCCTTATCCTTATCCTACATGAAGGAATAACAAGATGCAATACACAAGCAAAGTATACAAATTTGGGGGTTAGAATAACGACTCCATGATACTATAGCTGGGGGTTAGAATAACGACTCAATGATACTATAGCTAACGGTGATTCAAAGAAAACTTTTACTATGGATACCAAGGCAACATTTTTGTAAAGATGTTTCCAATATTTATGAATAAGCTAAGAAATCTGATGAGCTGGTAAACATACAATGGCAATGGAAGCACCTAAAAAATACCACTTTCTTTCAATAGGTATATTTATGATATGATACAACATAGTTACTGTAACTCTGAAATATAGACTGAGAAAATGTGCATGATGTTACTCTGAGTGAAAGCACTAGCAGAATCCCACTAAATTCACACATTGCTAACCATAATTTTTGTGCTGATAAAAAGATCATGAACAAGATACTGCCGAGAAAGAGTTAGAAAATAACAGAATGTGGTCTCAAGAAAAGAGGGTGGGCAAAAACAATTTGTGGACTTGCTTTCAAAAAGATGAGAGGAGAAGGAGGAGAAACCAAATGGGGGTCTTTTTCTGGCAGCAACTTTAGATCAAGTCCACATCTTTTTGCCAAATAAATAGATATGCATTAAAAAATAGAACGAGTTTAATAGAGTGATCTGAACTTGATAATGTGTCACAATGTCACCAAACTGGTGCAACACCATTGCAGCATTGCTATTTTTTGGCTTTTGTGACACATTAGCAAGCCACACGATGGCTTTGGCAAAGTTATTTTGGCAGCAACAACGAGTGCACTTGCTCTTAGCTCACAGTGGACATGAATTTCTCCGGAAAATAAATTGCTAAATTTTGACTTCGACATGGGATTTGGCTCACTGAAAAGAAGGAAAAGATTACAATACGCACCCTTTATTTGGGTGGGTATGATACACACCCCTATAAAAGTTACGATTTTTTTTTTATAAAAGTTACGAGACACACCAAAATGTTACGAATCATATTGCTGAAAAGTTACGAAACTCTAAAAAAATGTTACGGTTGCCAATGAGGTGGCACAATCTGGACCATACAATAGGTGCATATGGTACACACCTTTAATGGGCGTGTATTGTAGGCCTTTCTAAAATCCTAGATTCCTATTCTTAACTAACAAACGAAAGAAGCGAATCTTCAGTCTATTATGACAATTAGTCGTGGGGCACCGTGTCATGTCATCTCGTGTTCGGATCAAAACTCTCTCAACCCTAACCGACCTATTAAGCTTTTCGTGTTATCGTGTCGTGCCCTATTCGTGTTTCGTGTCAGAAATATCCGACCCTAACCCGCTAACTTGTGTGGTGTTCTCGTGTCGTGTCTGAAATTCCCACCCTAATGACAGTACCTTTCTTTCTTTGTCATAATCAGTTAAATAATGAAAAGAGTCTGGTCACATTGGTGGGTTAAGCAATTAAATGGCAGGGATCAAACCATGAGAAAAACATCTCAAATGGGTACCTATCGACTGGTCTTTTGATCAGCTTTTTACAGTTGCATAAAATCTGAATGTTTACCTCTGCTTTCAAAGCGGTGGTGCCTTCATGTTTCTCTTGCTCTGCTGACAAGTGACTGGAATTTACAGCCCCTTTGGATGGTGAGAAAGGGGAACTCTTTCTCACTAAATCTCACCAATTTTTTGTGAGAAAGGGAACAGGCCGGTCAAAAAAATTCATTTTGGTATTCTTATCTCCATTTCTCACCAAATTATTCAAGCTAAACGAGCGATTTGGAGGGAAACTCAAATCATCTCTTTTCTATTTTCACCAAATCGCTCAAAAAAGAGTGATTTTGGTGGGAAAACGAGAGCTAATGGGAAAAAGGGGATTGGTTCGGTAATGATGAGTTTTGTATTTGTTTTGCAAACAGCAGGTATGAGAAAGCCCCTATAGCTCAGTGGTAGAGCGCCAGTCTTGTAAACTGGAGGTCTGTAGTTCGATCCTGCATGGGGGCATTCTTATTTAAAATTTTGATAAATACATTTCCTTCATTTTTTATTTAAACCCTAGCATAAACCGTTTTAGAAATTTTTAGGGGGAATAAAGAAACGTAAAAACAAAATTTATTGCATCTAAATTTGCTTTTACAATTATATACTTATAATTCAACGGCATAACAGTAGAGTTGCTCATATGGTATAATTGTAAATCCTCTGAACTCATGGCATGGATTTGATAGTGTAAACTAACCGTCTTTTTCTCCCGGATCGGCAAGCCAACCGAGTTTAATGGGACAAAATTGAAATGTTGGTTCAATTGTAAGACACATTCATTTGATTAGAGATGAAACATGCGAAAGTCTCAGATCATTTTTTTATTAATGATCGAACTACTAATGAACAAGTAGCATAATCACCTAAAAGTAAAAGTGAAATGTAGCGGGACTGTCAAATTTCTCCGACATTAGTAAAAAAATCACTGGTGAGAGAGTTATTACTAATTTCATATCTTTTGATTGTTATATAGTTTTGTGGGCCAAAAATCTATTCAAAAGAATCCAGCGTAGATCTATAGAAGCGTATGAAATGAATTCAATTTTGTTGTGATGTGGATCCTTCCTAGAATGAATTAAACCAATGATACAGTATCAAATTATTGCAGTTTTGTAGGTGGGGAGCATCCGAGCATTGTTGTTCGAGGATTAAGTTGTGACCAGAGTATACCAACAATCCAGCTCAAAAAAGAGTATACCCATAATCATGCAAGTATTTTGTTATCATTCTATCTAATTTTTTTTTTTTTTTTTTTGTCAATCGATAGAAGAGAGATCAATTACATTACATATATGAAGTACAAAGTACAACCCGGGACACTACATGAATTGTGAGAGTAATCATTCAAAAAAGCCTAACAACTTAATCAATACAAGAAATAAGCCCGTTACAGGGTAGAAACATTTTGATTAATTTTAGACATGAATTCATATAGAATGGAAGAGAAAGGAATTTGATAATACCAGTCAATTTCTCAATTAATGCAAGATTTTAAATTTGTTTTTATCGACGCGCGATTTTCGACTCTTAAGTTATTTGTTTGTTAACATTTTCTTGGTGTGTCTTTGGTAATTTTTAAGGTAAATATTATTTCATCTCCCAAGTAGAGTCAGCAGGTTCAGTAAGATGTGGCTTTTTGTTTATTGTTATACTCATTTTCCCATGTGAGGTTGAGTTGGTTTATTGATTCTAGGAATTCAATAAGGCCTCTTCCTACACAAAAAGAACAAATATTCTACTAACATTGCCATGTGGGCCCACTTTTAGAGGCAAATTATACACTTTTCCCAAAATCACTTTTTCTCCCATAAGCTGGCAGCCAGCACATATCACTAGATTATAGCCAGTTGATTTTAGACCAATTTGGTCCAAGAAGCTACGCCAAGTATACCATTCTTTAGTGCCATGGTCAAAACAAAATGTAGTCTTCCCAAATCTCTAAGGAGCTTCCATCCAGAAAAATTTAAAAAAAATCTCCAAGGAGTATTTTTTTTTTTTTTTCAGTGGTCTTGGACTCTTAGGCACCCTCATGTCACATTGTCCCTCAACCACTTTTATTCATCACACATTTATGGAGTTCGACACTTAATATTGGGTCTCACATAAATTTGTTGTAGATAAGGGCATCGAGGCACCCCAGAAAATTTGTACTCCCTCCGTCCCTAATTGCTTGCCCTTTTTAGGAGTGCGTGCATTTTGCACGCAAAAAATAATGTACAAGCATTAATATTTTTTTTTCAACAAACTTTACATCAATTTAAAGATCTCATTGAGAAGAAAAAATTTGTGCAATTGTTTTCAATAAAAGTTCTCATAAACACATTATTTTTTGCGCGCAAAATGCACGCACTCCCAAAAAGGGTAAGCAATTTGGAACGAAGGGAGTAGTAAATAAGCATGTTGATCACCCGTGACGTTGCTCAAAATCACCAAATAATTTTTCATTTCCAAGGGATCAAATTCAAGGAAATAGCGACCACGGGAATATAAACTTTTCTCCAAGGAGTATTTTTTCAGTACTGGTCTTGGACTCTTGGGCACCCTCACATTGTCCCCCAACGCTTTTATTCATCACACGTTTCTATGGAGTTCGACTCTTAGTACTACGTCTCACATAAATTTATGGTGGATAAGGGTGTCGAGACACCTCACAAAAATGTGTAATAAATAAGGGTGTTGACTAGCAGTGGCGTAGCCAAAAAATCACACCAATGAGGGCACCAAACACGCCAGTACTTTGTATTGTAAAAAAGGTTATATTACTCTTCTTTAAGAATCTAACATGCCTTAATTATCATTTGAAAGTAGCCTCTCTTGACATACATGTTATCGACAAATTTGCCTCAGCCTATTTGAATTCCAAGGGGAGGTCTACGGTTCGAATTAGTTGAGAGATATCGAACTCCCTTTAGTTGTTAACACGCTATTTTTTTCTAGTAACCCCTGCTGATGTATATCGTAAGAGCCAAAAAAAAAAAGACTTACGTTTTATGGTAATATAAGAATTATGGATCCGTAAACACGTAATAGTTTCAAGCGGGCCGGGGATCCCGTAGCGCGTCTCCACACTACGGGGTTGCAGAGCGGCCAAAACTACATCGTTTTGGATGTGCAAAGAAAACACCACTACTTAATCTCTCAAAACTACATCATTTTAACATAGTTTTTTGTTGAATTCCAAAAATGTGAGGATTTTTAAGTGGATGTTTATTCTCTTCAAAATCAAATTTCATTTTTGATTTCTTCTATACGTGAACATAAAAGTGCTTATTTTAGATTGGGGTTGGTTTATTTTTTTCTTTTAGGGGTAGAAGTTTTTCCCCCTAAAACCTGGTTCTCAAAACAAAAAGTCTATAATTAAACACATTTTTAAACCACTTAATTTTTGGGCTCCTTCGGTTTTGTAAAACTAATGCCTAATGCCCATTCGAGATGAAAAAGGGTTACAATGTATAAGAATAAGAGTCAAGATGTGTAAATTGTCAATTGTGTTTAGAAATTCAAAATTACGCTACTTGTTATATTTAGGGAACTTCTTATAAAAATACACTTACAATAGTACTAGAGAATGTCCATGCCCAAAAACACTTTGTAAAAACTAGTATTTCTACAAAATAGATGAATTTTATTAGCTAATGTTGTCATGTACAAATTTAAAGTCACAAACAATTTTTCTAGATTTTTAAAAGGCACACAAAAAGATAAAAGTATTAATGTTAAACTTGACATAATCCCAAGAGAGAGAAAATGATGTAATTCTAAATCTTTGCACACCCAAAACAACGTAGTTTTGGCCGACCTACAACTCCGAGTGCAGAAGCGCACTACGGGATTCCCGAATCCTTCAAGGCAACAATTCAGTGAATTGAAGTTTATTTGCGAGTAATTAGTTATTCGATGGTACTGGGGTATCACCACGTGATGCCCTAAAATCCCCATCACTTTTTTTCCTTGGCCATCATCATCACATATTTAGGTAAAACTCATATATTTAGTCTCGAGTCTCACATAAATATGTACAGGAGAACGATGTTATAACATCACGTAGTGGCACCCAAAGAGCAGTAATTAGTATTTTGTATATATATAAAAAAGGGATGTACTGGTGAAATTTCTAATACATTTTTCACATAAAAAAAAATATATTCAGTGTGGGCCTGTGCCCACACTAGTTCTAGAGTGACTCCGCCACTGTTGACCACCACATGACATGACGTTGCTCATAATCACCAAATAATTTATCATTCCCAAGGGATCAAATTGAAGGAAATAACGACCAGGGGATTATAAACTTTTCTTCCCATTGTTGACCACAAGATTATTTTTCTTTACCTCACCCTTTTTGTACGTGTGCTTCCAATAGCATGGTTAAAACATATTCGATAATTCTAAGGGGACAGGATTTTGGTGAACAGAACATGCACAGATCGGTTTAGGGACCCATTTTTTAATCCCAGACAGATTATCCAAGTCCTTCATTCATCTTAAAATCATTTTTCGAGGGGAGCACGTGAGAAATCATCTCAATCTAACGTGCCTAAGTGCTCGATCCAAAGCCCACCCCGTTTTATTTAATTTTTTTTGAATAAAACGGGGTGGGCTTTGGATCAAGCACTTAGGCACGTTCGATTGAGGTGATTTCTTGCGAGGCCTCTCGAAAAATAATTCTAAGATGAATGAACGGCTCGAATCGTTCGTGTGGGACCCAAAAGTGGGTTCCCAATCCAATCCGTGCACCAAATTTCTGTACATGTAGTCTGGTCCAAACATATTTGTCTTCAAAGAAAGAGATGGTTAGAGCTATCGTTCAGCTTGTCATCCACAATTTCTTTCCCTCTTAGAGCAAGTGCAATGATTTTTCACAAAGTGATGTGAGTCATTGCCCTTTTTGGCAACGGATCACTTGGCCAAAATAATGACATTGTTGGTTTAATGTCATTTATTGCTAAATTCCCTTTCACATCTTCAACCATTAAATTATATCTTTTTGGCACTTACGTACTATGTTTTTATTTATTTAAATACTTTTGTTTTTGCCAGAAGAGAGAAAATGTATTAATTAACCAATTCAAACAAATACAACCACCAAAAAAGAAAAAAGAAAAAAAACAGAAAAATAGAAAATAGAAATTAAAAACATAAAGGAAAAAGGAAAAAAAATCGTCGGAGCTTGTCGTCGCCGCTGTCACGCCTGAGCTGCCGCCGCCGTCGATGTCGGAGCCCATATTGATTTGGCTCCCCTTGTCCAAAAATTGAGATTCCGGCCGCCTATAGCTCCAGGAGAGAAGATCCGGTCGTCCATGGGGAGTTGCCGGCAATTCAGAGGGGAAGTACTAGAGGAAAGGAGAGGAGAGGAAAGGAGAGGAGGAGGTGGGAAAAGGTGGAAGGGGCGGTGGGGGAGGGGGCTGTCAGGCGGCAGGGAGAGGCTTCTCCCATACTCTTGTTGGAAAATGAAAGATCTAATTCTGTTTGGTTTGAATTTCGGTTTTTGTAATAATTAGAGGGAGGAATAGAGATAATAATTAAAAAATAAGAGTTAATGATTAAAGAGAGATAGAGAGAAAAATATGAATAATATTTGAAAATAGGGGAAATGATTAGATAATAATTGAAAAAACTGGGTCTTAAAAAACCGAAACAAACAAGGCTATTGTACAAGTGCAACAATCCATTAGTTTTGAACAAAAATCTGCAACATATACAATTTGCGTGCAACAATCTACTGAGACTTTGCGCAATAATTTACTGTTTGAGATTGGGCAACAAAATTTCGCCACACTTGTAGTAACATGTTTAAACACGGCAACAAGTACTCTCGCACCCACAACACATGATTTTCCTTGAGAACAAAGAGGGAGAGGGAGGGGGTTGGGATTCAGGGATCTTTAAAGAGGTGACAAAATTGCACTTATATTCCATTAGTTTTGAACAAAACCTGCAACATATACAATCATCATAACAATTAAATGTAATTATCTTACATATAACACACTTATCTTTTATGTTAGATAATCGGGCAACAAATTTCGCCAACTTGTAGTAACATGTTTAAACACGGCAACAAGTACTCACCCCGATTCCACGGGTTGGTGGTTCGATTTGATAATGTGCCACAAATGGCAGGGTCATTTATGCTGTCATTTTTTTCTGAGAAAATTGCAATAGGAATGTTGAATGTAATTTTTTTACATAAAGGGATGACTGAAAAACCCTCTCTTATAGGTTGAATTGGTATGGGTCCTCTGCATTGAAATGATGTCACGCTACTTCTTGAGACTACACTTTTTGGTAAAGTTGACATCACTTTGTGGTGGAATCCACATATTTCAACCAATAAGAGAGAGAATTTTGTTAACCCTCTTTTAAGGAAGAATTGCTCTCAGGAATGTTGGAGCAAAAATGGCAGCAAATTAATGTAGCAGTACTACTAATTTTTTGCAAATTTGTTTTGTTTTTTCTTTTTTTTTTGCAATACGTCACATTTTTGAACGATTGGACTTGAACACTGGATAATTTCCCCAACGGGAGATTGATACACCATTGGATACCAAGGCGACACGTATATCGCATCTGGAAACGCGTCACCTGCACCTCCGGTCTCCCCCCTTTAAAATACCGATAAAAATGACACGTGGCCTCGTTCCATTCCCCACTACCTGAAACAGTCGGTCACCCCTTTCACCTCCCCCATAAAATAAATTCATTAACTTTTCCGATAATCAATGGTTTCTATAATTGAAAAAGAAACGATTCCATAAGTAGTTAACCTCACAGACAAATCACTCCCAAAACCTCTCTCTCTCTCTCTCTCTCTCTCTCTCTCATCTGCGAGCCAGAAGGAATGTCGACCCACTTCGACTGATATAGAGAGAGAAAGCTATTATACTTATATATATATATATATATATAGAGAGAGAGAGAGAGAGGGTGGGGAAGGTGTGTATATTGTCATGGGAGGGGTGACGTCGTCGGTGGCGGCCAAATTGGCGTTTTTCCCACCGAGCCCACCGTCGTACAAGCTAATTACGGACGAAGCCACTGGGCTGTTGCTGCTGGACGCTTTCCCTCACAGGGAAAACGTTGAGGTTCTGAAGCTGCCGACTCGTCGAGGGGCAGAGATCGTTGCGGTGTACGTGCGGTACCCGATGGCTACATCTACCCTGCTTTACTCTCACGGGAATGCTGCTGATGTTGGTCAGATGTATGAGCTTTTCATTGAGCTGAGCATCCACTTGCGAGTTAATCTCTTGGGGTACTCTCTCTCTCTCTCTAAACATATACTCCAGTATATATGAATAGATATTATTGATTGATATCTGTATGTATTTCTTGATAATTGATGTCGGGACCAATCCCACTGTCCACTGGATGGGTAATTAAATCCACTGGAAAACCAAGACGAGTTGATTCCATTAGAGTCGATAGCATCCGAAAAGTTTTAACTTCAACACGTCAGGAAGGAGCAAACTCTTCGTAAGTGTCAGACATTGAGTACCAGGCAAACCTGGTTATATATCTTTAATTGGTAGTGCAGGGTGTCCCGGTCCAGTTTACACGTGCCTTGGACTAATCCCTACAGCCTCTGACAGTTCGATCACGCGCTTATGCGTTCGGGTAAAGTGGCCCCAAGAGTTGCTGACAAGGAGGATCGAACCTGAGATCTCGAGCAACTCTTTAACTCCCAGCCAAGATCGCTGGGACTATATATTTTGTGTGTTGATCACATGTTTGTGAATTAGTATATTAGATGTACCCAGTTTGAATTTATGGCTGATGCGGGTAATGTCTATGAGCTATTTGCCTAAATGCAGATGGAGGTTATCTCAAAGATAAAATCTTGGGGCGGTTATGTACTTTCCCAAATTGTTGTCAGTGTTGGATTTTTGTGTGAGGAGTTGAATTTTGAATTGTGTTAAAGGTCTGCCAACTCAGGAAATCTTACTAAACAACACATTGATTTAGGCTTTGTTCCGTTTGTGTAGACGTCTATTTGGAGCGAAGGGAATTGACATTGTTATAAGTATTCAAGTTTAGGTTTGAGGAAGAACAGCTTGAATCCAGGGACCACCAGGTTCAGCTATTGCTGTCAAAGGTTCTGTTGATGGCTTTCTTATCTTTATATTGGGCATTGAACAAAGGATCTAAAAAAAACGTTTCCTGAAAATAGTTTGAAAACTTGAATCCTTCATATTAAGGATAACAAAAACCCCTAAGAAAGTAGTTATGACAAAAAAAAACCCCTTAAGAAACTGCATCTCTACTGCCTCTTTCACTATTGATTTACAAGCTGCCTATACTAACTTAATCTGCTTGAGTATGGACGGTATGATGGTCAACAATGTGTTGCTCTTTGTATTACACAAGCAAATTATCCACACAAAAGTAGGCGCATCTCATCATTTGTAACTACTTAAAACTGGGGAATTGCTCAACAAATTTCATTAGGAAAGACATAACCTGTAAGATATGATCTGGATGCAAAAGCAGGATTAATGCTGCCTACATGGTATCAATAAACCTCTAATTCGTACCGAATTTACCGCAATCGTGTAACTCATGCTTCTGTCTATTCTCTAACATGTAATTTAGCGGCTAGATATGGCAATAATGGCTTTTGCAATTGAGGTTTATTTAGCTCTTACTTCTTAGAAGAACAAAATGGTACATATAGGTTTCAAAAAGTCTTAATGCTTTGGCAGTTTTCACACTGGAATTTTGAAATGTGTTTGGTTTGTTTTAGCAAAATGAAAAACTAAACACGCAAGGGATTGAATGCCCACTCCATTATGCGGCTTCTTGTGATGGCGGATGCCTAAGTCAAGAAAATCTTCTTTAAGTTGTGCATACTTACCCAGTTGACTGGAACTTTATTTACATGTTTTATCATTGTCCTGTTAAACGGTTATGTGGTGAAGTCTGCATGTTTTTATATTCGGGAACTTCAAACACCCAATCCCTTAGGCAATCATTCTTCACAACCAAATATTGAAGTATGTTGTTCTTCGAAATCATTTCAATATCACATTGATCTAGTGTTCTGTTCTTTCTTTCGTAGTAAAGTACTTTTTCCGAATGTATCCTGGAAATGGCGTTGTATTGGTTATATAATATCTTATGATGCTCTCTACAACAGTGATACTCTTTAATAGGTTTAGGGTGCTTGGTCACTATGTCTGAGGTCTTGTTCCAATGCCTCAGTCTAAAGGTATTTTGTCTCCAGCTTGCTAGCGCTAATCTCATGACTTGCTAGAAGTTGTAAAAACAAAGTGCTTTTCTTTGACACAATTTCCCTTGTTTGTTACTGTCTTTCTTCTAAAACTTTTGCTATCTATGTGGTTTATATGGAAACTCATGCTTGGAATTTATGCAGGTATGACTACTCTGGCTATGGGCAGTCAACTGGGAAGGTAAATTTCGGGTTCTGTATACATTGCTTTAGTTTTTGGCTTCTTGACTACACACCCAAGAAGAAAAAGTGATTTTCGTTTTCTGAGTCAACTGGAATGCCTTAAAGCACATTCTAATGTTTAAATGTGCACTTTATTACAGCCGAGTGAGCAGAACACTTATGCAGATATAGAAGCTGCTTACAAGTGTCTTGAAGAGAGCTATGGTGCTAAGCAGGAAGAGATCATCCTTTACGGCCAATCTGTTGGAAGTGGGCCTACCTTGGACCTTGCGGCCCGTTTGCCTCTTCTAAGAGCTGTTGTCTTGCATAGTCCAATACTCTCGGGCGTAAGAGTCATGTATTCTGTGAAACGCACTTACTGGTTTGACATCTACAAGGTAATGTTCGTGCAGTCTGGTCCATAATGTATCTATTATGCAGATTCTATGTCTCTGAACATGAGCTTATATTGCTGTCATGCAGAACATTGACAAAATCCCGTTTGTGAAGTGTCCAGTTCTGGTCATTCATGTAAGTTTTCAAGTCCCAATACTACTATCCAACACTGAGTAGAATACTAAGCATCAACTCATTAAATTATGTCTTCTTGCATCTGCAGCAAAAACTTTTGTAAATCTTTCTTTGGCTACTGCATACCTTGAAATTTTCTGGAACAAATTTTGGTTTAAAATGAAAAGATCATCTGTCATGGACAAAAACTCATCCTTCAAGTTCTTCAATAGCATCCTTCAAGAGTGAGACAAATGTTAGTGACTATCTTGTGTTTATCCTATTAATTCTGACCCTTTTGATTTGATCATCTTTGAAACTGTTGTGTAGGGAACGTCCGATGAAGTTGTTGACTGCTCCCATGGTAAACAGCTTTGGGAACTCTGCCAAGAGAAATACGAACCATTGTGGGTTAAAGGAGGAAACCATTGCGATTTAGAACTATATCCAGATTACATCAGGCATCTGAAGAAGTTTGTATATACAGTTGAAAAATCCCCCACAAGGAGGATCAGTTCAAGGAAAAGCGTAGACCGACCAGAGCATTCCAGAAAGAGTATTGATCGTTTCGAGGCTTCAAGGAAAAGCACAGACAGAAGAGAAAAAACAAGACGAAGTATTGATAATAAGCCTGAAAAATTGAAATTTCGCGAATTCAAATTTAACAGCGATGACAAGATTGCAAAATTAAGAGTAAATTTGGACCATATGGAGAGATCGCGGCGGAGCGTGGAATGCCATGAGAAGTCGCGGAGAAGCATCGAGCATCAGCTGCAGAAAGCGAGGAAGAGTGTTGATTGGGTGGATAGAATCCGAGCTGTTTAAAAATTTATCATACACGTAGAATATGCGCATTGATTTCATATTGACGAAAAATTGGTGGTGTAACTTGTGGTTGTATGCTAACATTTGAGTTGTTAATTTGATACCTGTGTTGTAATAGGTCTTGCTTCATTCTCTTGTTGAACTTGAACTTACAGCTGCTTTATGTGGCTATGTTGATGTAAATGATTTCATTTTCTTTCTGTGGACAACTCTCTTCTTTTGGGCTATGGATTATTTGCAAGTTGCAGAGGGAAAAGGAGAGCTAGAAAGAAAGAGTGTTGTAGCTGTTCTATTTGAGTGAGAAAAAAGAGAAGAGAATGCTATTTACTACATGTTTGGAAGGATAAAATAGATGGACAAAAGCACATATGTGATACTTTTTGTTTTCGTTTTTTGATTTGACGGTGAGGGTGTCTGGCCAATTTACGCGTTCCTCGATTAATTTTCTCTTCTGTTTCATCAAAGACCCATGCTGCGACTAGGCGATTCACAAAAAATTACTCCATTGTAGTATGACCCCAGAATCGAACTCTGATCAATCAATTGTGTGAGAAACAAACTCACCAACTAATCAGACTAATCTTTTGGGCTAGAGCAACTACTCATATAAGCAAATACAGTACTACAATACAGCAATGTTAGAGAAAGTTGCACAAGATAATTCGAATAGTTACACAACTTTTTATTCAGTTTTCACTATAGCATTTTGAATTTGAACCTCTACCTTTTGTAGCATTTAATTATTGACAACCAATTTTGAAAAATCCCAAAAATAAATATTTTTGGTTTTAGTTGTAAAAATAAAAAAAGAAAGAATACCCATATAAGGCTAGAATAGAATAAACCGGAGAGGATTACTAGATGGGGTCCCTCAAGGGTGAAGGTAGTGAGTGGATTATTACATACTAGTCCAAAGGCTGCAAATGAACTGAGCCGTTTGTGAACTATTCGAGACTCGACTCGATAAAAGCTCGTTCGAGTTTGACTCGAGTACTAAACGAACCGAACCTAAGCCTCAATTTAGGCTCGTTTAGTAAATGAGCCGATAACCTAAACATGACAGTATTCGGTTCGTTTAGGCTCGCGAACTTAGAGTATATGTGTATATGTCATAAGAATTTCACATATAACATTGAATATATATAAACTTTTACATGTACGTAAAGAGAATTTTATAACTTGTACACGTATGAACTTTTAAAAGTATTATAAACTTAAATTTTAATACATTTTTATAATTTTATATACTTATAAACTTATTCATGTAATAAACGAAATTTTTATTTGAAGTTCTAGACCTGTATGAGAGCATAAATAATATCTAATATTTTTGACACGTTAAGGCTCGTGAATAAGTTTGAGTTTGACTCAAACCTAAGCAAGTTTGGCTCGAGCTCCGCTCGTTAAATTTTTATTGAGCTCAAGCTCGGCTCAAGTTCATTTAAAAAATTAATGAACGAACCTAAACATTCTAAAACTCGACTTGATTCTACTCGTTTGCCACCCTGGTCACATACTACTATATGAGATTTCAGGTTCAAATCAAAGAAAAAACTTGAAAAAAAGAAAAAGAAAAGGGAAAGCTGAAAACAAATGCAAATCGATAATCATAAATCAATTGGGAATAATAAGTGTCGCGTTCGAATTGGAGTGCCTCATAAGTCACTTGAAACTTGAAAGTTGAAACTTTCCCTTTCAAGACATTGTTTTTTCACAATTATTTCTTCTTCAGAAGGAAGTATACCCTGTTCCTCAATTTCATTCTCCAGCCAAATCTCTGTTCAGAAACTCAACAAAACCAATATATCAATCAAACCCACCTCGATTCAATCAATATGTAAGCAATATATTGTCTCAATTGCTCTAGCGACACTCGTTTATATTGACAAGAACGATTTTTTTCAGGTCTCAAGACGAAGAAATCGCTATGAGTGCAATCAAGCACGCCGTGAAGGCTCTTCGGAAACGGCAAGTGGTGGAAGAGGGAGCTCATGCCCCTGCTTTCATCGCTCTCTACAGGCCTCTGGCTTATCAGGTGATCCCTCCCCCCTCTGCATATCATACGTGAGTACATGCATACATATATGTGTTTGTATGCCTATAGGTATTATATACTAGAGGCCCGAGCACACGCGATGTGTGCGCGAATCGTGTTAGTGCATAATATGGAAAGAGAAATCTTAAATTGAGATTACAGAAAATCTGGGAAGTGAAAGTAGAAAAGAGGGGAGAAGAAATTTGTGGTGGAAGTTCTTTTTTCCTCTTATTTTCAGTTTCTTTAGGTAGTTAAAGGGGTAGTTTGGAAAAAATTGTGAGCCAGCCTCAAAACTAGCCCTCACACCAAGAGGGGTGTTCCCTTCATAAGATGTGTATGTATAGACTTATACATATAACAAAAAGTACCTATATCTATACATGTATATGGAATATGGATGTAAACTAGGTGCTATTATTTTTTCATGGAGTTGTATAAGTATTTTTTTGTATCATAGATAATTCTGTTCTCTAGTCCTTACTCATATTACTTTTTACTCAAATTCTAGTTAGAATTAAGTAAAAGCTTCATTGATATGGAGCACTCAAGTGGGGAAACCAAATTTATCCCCATATTTGAGTAAAAGTTTCAGTAATGGTTGGGTGGTAAATTTGAAACCCGCAAGGTAGTCTTGAAGATTTTTGTGAAGAAATTTTCCCTTGATTTGGGTAAAAACATGAGTAGAACTGATTTTGAAGTAAGCTTTTAGTGATGGGAGGGAGAAGGTTTAGTGATGGGAGGGAGGAGGATTTGGGAGCTTTTTTGCTCAAATTTAAGTTTATGGGGCAAGATTTGAGTGAAGTCTGGAGATGCCCTTAATGAAGTAGTTTGTGTACACTTCCAAGTCCCAATCAAACTGATATCTTTGGTCATTCAAGCACCTTTGAGTCATGTCTGATTGCATTGTGAACTGGGTAGTTTTGTTAGCAGGTTTGAATACCTTCTTGCCCTCTTCCACAAAAGCCGAGGGAGTCCTAGTTTTCATAATAGGCTATCATAGCTTCTTTTGATACCATCAAGGCGTCAATGCATGGACTCTAGGACTTAATCTTGCTCTCGCGACCTTAGAAGTCTCCCTTTTTGTTTCTTTTAACTTGTTTGTCCTCCTTGGTGTAATGGGGTTGGGTTTTATTTGAAGGGCTCAGTATGGAAAGACAAGGCAGAAAGTCTTGAAGTGGAACTTCAACAGTGCTACAAAGCTCAAGCTCGATTATCTGAACAGCTTGTGGAGGAAGTGGCCGAATCCAGAGCTTCAAAAGCTTCAGTTCAAGAGAGAGAAGCCACAATCTTGGATGTGCAAAACGAGCTTACAAAAGCAAGGTTTTGATTTATTTTTTCCCTACTACTAGGGTATTCCTTTGCTTTTTTTATATATTTTCTGATACGAAATGTTGAGATTATAAGGTTTCTGGCAGATGATTGAAACTAATGCTCATGCTGCAGGGATGAATGCTCTCATTTAACTGAGCTATTAGAAGAAAAGAACAAAGCATTAGAATTAGTGATAAATGAGAACCAGGGACTGAAAACTCGATTTGAGGAGATGACTGCGAGAGCTAAGAATGCAGAGGCTGAAAATAAGACACTAATTGATCGTTGGATGCTGGAAAAAATGCAGGATGCCGAACGCCTTAATGAGGTATTTTGTTTTAGTTTGTAGTGGGGTTCCACATTTTGGACTCCAATATGTCTATATGATGTGTATTTGTTGGAATTTACTGCATTTGTTGGAAGTTGGAACTTACAGAAGATATATTTCAAAAGTAAACAGTACATATAGTGCATTCCTATTTAAGTTGTCGTCAATAAGTATATCTGCTTTGAACTGTTCTATGTAGGTGTTTCTTTCAATTAGAAAGGTCTGAATTTGGGAGGAGAATGCTACCTCCTTCTGCTTATAATAAAAAGTGGGGGAAGAAAGGAAAAATATTGTTCCTATATTTATGCATAACCGATAAGTGGGGGTGTTCAACAGTCTTGTGGTTGAAGTTATTGAGTTCAATATTTTATTATAACTCCTCTTGGGTGAACTATAGAGACATATTGTGGGGAACCTATGTTAGGAATACAGAATCTTTTGGCTAAAAGCCTGGATGTGGGTACAATTGATGTGTTTTTCCTCTTTGAAGAAACCCAAGACATCGCTTTTAAGGTCCAAGTGAACAGTGGAATACAGTCGAATTGTTTAATATTATCTAGCGTCCGTCTGTATTGCTTATCAGCTTTGTGCTTACACTAAAAGGTTTGTAAGCACCGAGTATCCAGGAGCTGTTCAGTGTCTGCCAAATGAAATCCTACAGCCGCCGCTGCTCTCTCTCTCTCTGGTAAATTGGAGGATGCGTTGTAGTCCAGAGGGTGGAATGTATACAAAAAGTTGTTTATGTTCATTTTTTCCCTCCTGTTCCTCGTGTTTACGATGGCATAAAGATCTTTCCAGGATGCGAGATTTAGGGTGAAGTAAGGCTTCTTCCTGTGGACGTTTTTTCCACAGAGATTGGTGTACATATGTAAGATTTGAACACCATGTTATAGGTAAAGAGTGTTAATTTGAACACACCCTTCTCTATTAACTTTGTACAGGTACACAGGGCTATTCTAATCTGTAAGATAGGAGTTCATCCTTCTCCCTCCATTTTGATTCTCAGAGGTCCTCGTCATTGAGTTCCTATGTTTTTTAGAAGAGACAGATGCTTCAGTTCACTCTTTTCAACCTGCTGTTGCATTTTAGAGGAACTAATCTTTTTTATATATGGTGTTAGGCTAATGCTCTTTATGAAGATATGCTCAGTCAACTCAAGGCGAAAGGCATAGAACAACTTGCAAGGCAGCAAGTCGACGGTGTGGTCCGCCGAAGTGAAGAAGGTGCTGAATACTATGCAGAGTCTTTGGTCCCCACTGCACCCAAGCACAGGATACCTGCGCACGAAGGTGGATGTGCTGCCATAGTTTTCGAAAACAATTCCGGTAAATTGGCTAGTGGCGGACAAGACCAGACCATCAAAATATGGGATACAGACACTGGATCCCTAAGTCGCACTCTTTGCGGTTGTCTGGGCTCTGTTCTTGATCTCACTATTACAAGTGATAACAGCTCTATAATCGCAGCTAGCAGTTCAAAAAATTTGTACGTTTGGGATGTAAATTCCTGTCGGATGAATCATACACTGAAAGGTCATAAAGATAAAGTATGTGCTGTAGACGCGAGCAAAGTTTCCAGTTTCCACGTAGTAAGCGCAGCTAATGATCGCACGATAAAAGTTTGGGATCTACACAAAGGATACTGCATCAGCACAATAATTTTTCATAGCAATTGCAATGCCATTTGTGTCAGCATCGATGGTCAGACGATTTGTTCGGGTCATGTGGATGGTAACCTCCGGTTGTGGAATATTCAGACAGGAAAGCTACTTAGCGAAGTTGCTGCACATTCGCTCGCTGTGACTTCAATATGTCTTTCTAGAAGTGGCAATGTGATATTGACTAGCGGGAGAGACGGGTTGCACAATTTGTTCGACGTGCGATCTCTGGAGGTTTGTGGCACACTTAGAGCGAGTGGTTATAGAATGCCATCTAATTGGAGCCGGTCCTGCATTAGTCCAGATGAAAACTACGTTGCTGCAGGATCTGCTGATGGGTCTGTCTATATTTGGTCTGTATCAAAAGCTAGTATAGTCAGCACTCTTAAGGAACACACTGCTTCCGTTCTATGTTGTTCATGGAGTGGTGTTGGAAAGCCTCTAGCTTCCGCTGATAAAAACGGAATCATTTGTACGTGGACGTGATTGATGCCATGGCTAACATCGTACGCAGGCCTATATTCTCGGGTTTTATTGCTTTCTCATGTAAATTTATCGTGTTCTCATCTCAGACAAACCTCTTTTCTGCGAAGATTGGATCAATACAGCTATCGCAGTTGCTGCTTATTCGTAAAATTAGTACTCTAACCACGAGGTCTTGATCCGTTCGTAGAAGAAAGAGCCTTCTTTGTTTGGGGACATTTTTCGATTTCATTCATACTTGAAGATAGTTAGGAGTCTATTAATTCTTTAGGTTGAAGTGGTTTATTTTGGCGAATGAGATTATAGGAACCCTTATCATCATTGTAAGAAAGGAAAGGTTTCTTGTTCAATGTTTCAAATAGCTGTTATGTAGTGAGAGAGTATTTGTTTGGTTCTTGGGTATTGGAAAACTTGGTTTATTCGGTATGTGTTTGAATGAGGCTGGTACTTTTTAGTTCAACGATTGGGGGTGTTCAGACTAGCTTACGTGCTCGTCAACTATTGCCAGAATGTATTTGTTTCTAGTTGATGCACGGCCATACCCATACTGCATTTCTAACAACTAATCTGGGGAAACTTATTGAATCAAAGTTCCACTTGTCCTCGACGAGTTTGCATGTACCACTGAAACAAGTTACCCTCAATATTTATGAACAAGAAGTTGTATAAATTTTCCTGGCAGAAACTTTCGTGGAAGTAGATTCTATAAGTTTCTTGTGAGATTTTGAACTTAAGCACGTATCTGTGCAGACTGCAGAGCTGATCCTAGATTCAAACAGATGTCTCATTACATGCTAAACGCGAACATGGACCCGGGGGCCGAGGGGCCTATAGTGAGCATGTGAGCCGTCCATTTCGACAATCAACGATTCATATATGTTTTGATATTTGACCGGTAAGAATATATTTTAACCGGTAAGAACTCTTAGCGAATCTGAACCATCGATTGCAGAGATCAACGGTCTCTATTACTCACTACACACATGTAGCCTGTAGTGAGAATGTTAACTGCAGGGCCCCGGATCTACGGGAACACAGTATATGAAAAACCTGTTTATTTGAACAGTGCCGACCCTTAACAAAGGGGAAAATTCGTAAAAAGAGGGCCCCAACAATTTATGTACTTACTATATATGTTTACTATAGGTCTATTATGAAATCCATTTAACAGAGAGAGCAAAGAAAACTGATTCCTCTTAAAAATGCAAGAATGGTGATCTTGTAGTAGTGATTGTTTCAAATCTTTGTAATGAGGCATAGTTTTTGAATTGTTGTGAACTTTGTCAATGAATTCTGAAATTTTATCTTGTTGACTACTAATCAATGTTTCTGAAGTCGATTTATCTTTTTATCGTTTTGCTCGTGAGATACATGACCTCTTTTTTTTTTAAGTTCGCTTAGCGCCCCAAAATGTCAGTGCCGCGCAGTGCTTGATGCTCTATTCTGCATGTGTTCCTCATCGATCTGATGCAGTCCTTCCAAGACACTACCTCTTCCTAACTTCACCAAGCATTTAAGCAGATTGTGATGAAAGTTTTTTTTTTTTTTTTTCTGGTGAATAATTGTAATTTTTGAGCAGATTACGGGCCGGTACAGCCCAGGGGATAATTTACATCCAGGTACAAGGGTTGACATCAAATGCACGCCTAGATACAGGTAGTTCCGTACTTCATTTGCCCATGTAGATTTCATCTCTCTCTCCACCCCCTGACCCCCCTTAATTACGGTCTTACCCCTCCTTACCTCTAATAATTACCTTAGTTATTTTATCTATATTATTTAATTTCTTTATATAAATCAATTTAATTAGTTAATTCATTTCTTTATATTAATTCATTTAATTATTTAATTCATTTCTTTAATTTAATTTAATTTATTTATTTTATTCAATTATTTATTTATCTCTTTTATTAATATATTTATCTCTTTTATATATTAATTCATTTAATTATTTAATTCGTTTATTTTATTTAATTAAGGTCTTTTATTTAATTTATTTCTTTTATTCAATTATTTATTAATCTCTTTTATTAATATCTTTTTTCTCTTTTATATATTAATTCATTTAATTATTTAATTCATTTCTTTTATTTAATTCAGTTCTTTTATTTAATTTATTTCTTTTATTCAATTATTTATTTATCTCTTTTATTCATATTTTTTCTCTTTTATTGTTTATTTACCTCTTTTTTTTAATTATTTAATCTTATTTATTTAATTCGTATATTAAAATTATTTCTTATCTTCTTATCTTCAATTACAACCACATCATTTAGATTTTCTGTTTACCTTCTTATCTTCATTTACAACTACTCTTCTTATCTTCAATTACAACTACTCATTCAGATTTTCTTTTTACCTTCTTATCTTCTTATCTTCATTTACAACCACTCATCCATATTTTGTTTTTTACCTTCTTATCTATTTATACTACTTCATTCTTCTACTACTTCACTTCTTCCTAATTCTCCCACTACTACTTCACTTCTTCCTCATTCAGAATTTCTTTCTTTTTTCGTTTTTCATCGAAGAACATTATGGATGGCTACTACTATCTAGATGGTTGCTCATTTGAGAATGATGTTCCCAGTGAGGAGAGCATCAATTTCAGCAGTCGCGATTATACACCCGAATTTAGCACTGATCAGGTTAGTTATTTTCGTTGTTCTTATGCATATTCGTCATTCATTTTGAAAGTAGATAAATATGATAGGACTGGATAATGTTTTACTTATACATACTCCCTCCGTCCCTTTTTAAGTGTTGACATTTCCATTTTGGGCTGTCCCTTAATAAGTGTGTGTTTTGAAAAGTTAATGGGTAAAAGTTTGTAGAATTATCATTTTGCCCTTTTGAAAAGTTAGTGGGTAAAAAGTTAATGGGTAAGGGTGAAGGATAATTTTGGAAAGTGGAGGTAAAAGTTGATGTGGAAAGTGAAAAAGTTGATGTGAAAGGTGTAATGATGATGTTTTTTTAATAAGTTGGATTTAAGAAGCAACACATTTAAAAAGGGCCGGAGGGAGTATTTGTTTTTTTTTTATATATAGATTTTTGAAAGTAGAGAAGATCTGTTAGCTTGGGTGAAGAGAGTTGGTCTCTAAAATAGTACAACATTGTACTACATACATTTGACGCGAATGCTGGAAGTTGTTTTACTCACTTGGTGGTGGCAGAATGCGTCGGTTGAAGCTGCAGGATGGGCTGTTACTTATAACGTTCGTGTTCAATTGTGGTCGAACATACTGGGCGTCGTGCCAGGACCACAATTTGGAGGCAATATTGATTAGGGCTGAACATTGTCAACGTGATTGTAATATTTATTTACTTTTAAGCGTGATTGTAATATTATTCACTTTTAGAAGTTTTTTAATATCTTATTCATGGTTAAAAAAAATTAATTAAGTAATTAAAATAATATAAAGTTTTTAAATATAAAGTCAAATTTATATGTCAATGTAAAAAAATAATTTACTTGCAAATGTAATTTGAGTAAACCAAATTAAATAAGTAATTAAATAAATAAAGATAAAAGAAAAAAAAAAGGTCGTCTGGGCTGAAAAGGGAAAGGGAGGGGGGGAAGGGGGTGGGGACCATTTGTGGGGGGTGTGTCAAGGGTGGGGGGCGTAACAGCCCCCCTACCCACCCACAAGAGCACAATTTCTCTCTTCAACTCCTTAAACCGTATGAAAGTGCCTAAATCTTAGGGTACCCTATGAAAGTTCTGAAACCTAAATCATAGGGTATCCTATGAAAGTGTCTAAACCACTAAAACCCTATAATAGGAAAGTGCACCCTAAACCTAAGCCCTAGGGTACCCTACGAAAGTGCCTAAATCTAAACCCTAGGGTATCCTATAAAAGTGCCTAAAATCCTACGGTACCCTATGGAAGTGCCTAAATCACTAAAAATCTATAATATGAAAGTGCACCCTAAACCTAAACCCCAAAAAAGAGTGACTTATATTAATGGTAATTTAAAAAAATGAGTTACCTTAGTGGTAAGATAATTGGATGCCTCTTTTTTAGACCTAAAGGTAAAAATCTGTTAATTTTTTCTAAGAAAGTGAAACAATTGGCCGTGAGTTATAGATGCGCGTGTCAAGACCACATTAAAAGAATTGACTTCTGAACAGACAGACTCATCAAGGTAGATGAAATTCACAATCAGTTTTTTTTTTTTTTTTTTGTCTTTTTAAGTATTTGCATGGCGATGTAATAAGATGTATACAAGAAACAAGCTCGCTGAAACGTGAAGAACGCTCTTGAGATCGAAGATACAGAAATCTATCATTGCTGCAAGAAGCCTGGGCCTAGGGCACTCCGAAAAGTCTAAATTTTTATGGCACTCTCATAATTTCTCATAACAAGCTCGAGTAGAACTCTTTTTGACTCAATAAAAAAATTAAAAAGGCCCAATTTTATTTAGAAAAGACCTAAACAATAGAACAAAGGCCCAATCTTACTTAATAGACCTAAACAGTTAACCCTGCGTGCCTACGTCTCGAGTAACCCAGGTTCAATTCCACAGGCCCTAAGACTTTGTCTTTTCTTTTTTTTTCACCAACAAGCCTTCTTTCTCTCTTGTACTCTCTATAATTTTGTTATTTCTAGCTCCTTTTTTCCCCTCTCCCAATCCACAATATTAGAAAAATCACATTACTCAATTATTATGTTAGAAATTTTGCATTTGACAAACACAATAGTAGTTTATAAGTGAATATGTTCTTACATTTAATTAAAAGAAATTATACCAATGGTGAAAAATTGAAAAAAATAAAATGAGCGAGCTAACGGGTTTTATTATTATTTTCGTCGAATCATAGTTAAAATATGAGGATATTTTCTTATTTTCTTCCCCCAAGGAAAAAAAAAAACTTTTATTATATAATGATTAGTATTATTATTGCTTTATTTAATGTTGTACTCTTAGGACACATTTTGTAGATAAGGCCTAGAGTACTCCAAATTCTTGGACCAACCTCAACTATAGTACTGGCATATGATTTTGTAAAATTGCTTGGTGTGAAAAATAAAGATATATTTAGATCTTATTTTAAAAGAATTAATACCACCAGTTTAAAAGATAATCGGATTTCTCTTTCAACAAACCAATAATTCAAATACGAAAAAATTTAAATATTTAAATAAGGAAAAAAAATGGTTGCCAAAACACCCTATGCTGCTATTATATAGCATGACTCTCCTCCAAGATACCTCTAATCTGTTATTCAAAAATACCAATTACCGCCTGAAAAAAGATACTTCATCCTTTATTTTCAAGAAAGATTACAACCAATGATGATCGGGACGGGGAGGGAGAATGGTAAGAGATAGTACGTGGTTTAAAGAGGCCTATTCATCGTTCTTTTAAATGTCCAGCTTCTTGACCTCTGCCAAATCCTGAGGCAAGCGATAATAGCTGCGTACCATATGTACCAAATCGTGACACAAGATGTCTCGCAATTGTACCGCGAGTATGGTTGCTGGGTCGTCGGTGGGAATAGGCGGAGGAGGAGGAGCATGGCCGAGCGAGTTCAGATACAGCAACAAAAGAAAATGAACTAGTAATGGCCACAACACCAATCAGAAGAGGCCTAACAAAAACATCAGTCCGCATGATACTGTTCGCTTTGAAAGCAACAAGCAACATCACGCATCCAAGTCTCATTCCTCCACGCCCCGTCTACTACAACCTTCTGAACTACCATATCCGAGCTGCCTTGACTACAACCTTCTGAACTACCATATCTGAGCAGCCTTGACCATCTTCCCGCAGCACAATTCTTCAATCTGCTGAACCAAACCTCCAGACTACCCACCAGCATCGCCAAATCCTAACATATGCTGCTCTTGTAAAGACTTCAACATTCGACAAGTAAGATAAGCATTCTTCATAACCTACGGAAGAGCCTCCTGAAAGTCGCAAAACAAAAAATGATTCACCGACACCAAATAGTCCACAAAATAGAATTGCAGAATGGCCAACATATCCAGGCATCTTTCAACCACCCGCTAACTAATCCGCAAACACCATCTGATTTCCCATCGAAAAATCAAAGCCCAAGTTAGAAGCATGGAATAACCTACGAGCACCCTCACACTCGAAAAACAAATGCTCAACCGTCTCCTCTTAAAGACCACATACCAGGCATATCAAAGCGCTACACAAACTCCTCCTAAATAAATAGACATGCATGACTGGTAAAATCTTATCAACCCGTTTCTATAAAAATAAAGCAAATTTAAAGAGGCAAATTCGAACCCCAAATCTTCTTCCAAATATGACCTCTACTATCATCCTAAAACTCACCAAAAGCATTAGCAACAGCCATAAAATAGGCCGACTTAACTGAGAACATCACGAGTATGCACCCAATATCGTTCATCAGCCAACTTAGTTCTCGGAATGTGAATGGCCAAAATCTTAGGCACCAACTCACTTGAAAAAAAAAGCTCTCCTCCACGAGAAAGCACTCCAATCAATCATATCTCTAACCTTAAATTATTAACACCCCTAGGACAACCAGAAGCCAAATATGGGTTCTTAGGGTTCTTAGCTTGGAATCCATTGATGTCCGAAACCACTAATAATATCCCCATCTCCTAATCTCCAAGCCAAACCTTTGCGCAAAAGCTCTTTACCGCAAAGGATACTCCTCCAACCCCACGAGCAACCTGACTCGGCCTTACAACCCAAAAAATCCTTAACAAGGCTGTCAAAAGCAGTACTTGCCAAGTAAATACTCTAGCAAGAAAGAGAATAAGTATCCTGAATTAATCTCCAAGCTTGCTTAGCCAATAAGGCTTGATTAGAACAACCAACATCAAGAAAACACAACCCACCTATACCCCTTGGTTTACACAACTCTGACACCTTTTTAATAAAACAACGAGGAGCTCTAAACACTGAGAATAAATAAATATGAATAGTTGATTACGTGTGCAACACCAAGTGACTCACAAAGGCCAACGACGGAAGCCACCAACTGCTATGGCATTACCCAATTTCGAGGAACAAATCGATCACTCCCAACCGAACCACTTCAATGTTTTATGATTTGGTTCCGCTAATTAAGATGCCAAACCGATGCAAATACAAAATGATACAAATACTAAACCGATACAACTACAAAACAGGTACAAATGGGTTTGGTGCGAAATGTATACACTGATTCATTGGGCTTCATGAAGGGGAAAGTACTTGCCAATTACTGATTATTGCATAGTTAATGTGGGCATCACTCGGTGGAAACAAATATTCTGATTCAGAAATGGAGGAAGTTCTTCTCTTTAAAACTTTCAACAGTATCCTTGAGGGTCACCTCTAGAGGAGTAAAATGTATGCCCAAACTTTCCGCCTTTTTCTTGGATACCTGGTAGGGTGGCCGAACAGGATTTTCATTTTCACCTCTGACATCATAAGAAAACGTACTCAGGTCTGCTTACGATATTGCATTTCAATACAGAGTCTTGAATTTCATACTATAAGTCGTAAGCAAAAAGAGATTCAAAAATTAATAAAGAGATTCACTACGAGATCATTTCCAGTAAGAACGAAGCTTGAACGTCGGACTTTTACCTCGATCTGCATCTACGAGTATAATCAAATTACACTTATCAATGAACAAAAAGATACATTCAAATAATAGAAGATGGAATTTATTGCTAATTGGCCACAGCCCTGGGATCATGCCGCCACCATTTTTTTATGATATTCCAGACAGATAATACCATCACTAGACTTTCTCCTAGTCAAATTACGTTAATAGGCAGGTCGTATTCACATAACCCTTTCTGTTCGTTTATTGGGTGAATGATAGCTTCACATAACTCTACTTGCAATGCAAACAATTTTGCACATCTCATAAATTCAATGCACGGTATGCCCTTGCAGTCAAGACTCAAGAATATTGCAGAGCTTTTCTAAAATCATTGGATGGTTTGTCTGAATCTCCTTGAGCCTCCTTGTTACTACAATTTATCTTTTTGAGTCATTTAGTAGTGTAATTAAAAGCTCATCACCTTCGTATTCTATGACATAAAAAGTGGGCTATCTGGACGGAAAAGATTTAAGATTAGCTCATCCCACCTTAGCTAAGATTTTGAGGAGTAAAAAAGATTAGGGCAGTACACTTGGTTTCAAGTAAATGTCACCAAGAGGAAGAAACTAGACAAACAATAAGGCAAGCTATAATGGAGAATGAATGTTAGGTAACTCTCGACTTCACTAGCTTCTGCTAATGACATTGATATTGACGCAAATGCTAGCAACGTACCTTTCAGGAAGGTTGAGAGCAGGGTAAAGTTTGCGCAAAATATTCAGAGCCTCAGTTGCATTCGTTACTCTGCCAACTAAACAGTATCTGCCACTTGCTGAAGAAACCTCAAATGCTTGAATATGTGCTAAAGCGACATCTCTAACATCGACATAGCGGTAGACTCCATCAGAAAATAAACCAGTTCCTGCGTCAAGTAGATTGCTTGCTTCATAAGGGTAGCATATGATAAGAACGTTGTCAGAAAGCGGCACTACTTTTGCCAGTAAGTAAACATAAGTTTGAAGTTGTCATTGTAATCATTGGCTATCACCTACTAATATATCCCTGGGCATCATTGATGAAGTGGTTCACAAAACATAAAGGCCCTCGTTAACCACTGGGTTAAATACGAGTATGGCACTTCATATATTATTTTATGACTTTGAGTCTGCAGGAAAGGTAAATGGGACACAAATTGGTGTCCAAAAATTAGAATTATTTCAAACATGCGGACTAATCATGAAGGATCTTTCTTGAAACATCTGGGCGGAGCATTGCTAGTTTTTAGTTTTCTCTAAAGTAAAACATAATATGTCAATGCCAATGCTCTGGATGCTGAATGAAAGAAGCATGGTAATGTGCACATAAATCAAAATGATTCTTGGATCTGCCCTCTCTGATGCCTTTTGGCTTTGATTTGAGGGCATGATTCCGCAACAAACGCGACGGTATAGGGAGACCACTGTTTCAGTGGTATTCTGTGAGCAGTCACTTTGTGCATTTATTGCCAAAGGTTAGGTCTATCTCCAATCCATCTGTTTCAGTGGTATTCTGGGAGCAGCCACTTTGTGCATTTATTGCCAAAGGTTAGGTCTGTCTCCTATCCATCCCCTGCCCACACCCCCAATTATTGGGGACTAAATGGGTTATGTTATTGTCGTTGTTATTGTTGTCTAAAGTAAAACATAAAGGCAAACCATATAGTATTTCCAAAAAGTGCAGGTTGATAAGTTTGTTCTCCCAAAAGAGGTGAGGAAGGGTCTTGGGATGGTGTTTACACCCAAATTTGGCAAATTTAGCCACAGGCCATGACTAATGGCCAAGAGGGATAAATTAGGTTTCATAGGCCTGATAGTAAATGATATAGGACCAAACCAGTGTTAATTACCATTGGGCCATGTTGGAATTGAAGGCCCAATGGACCTCAGTCTAATAACTAACCCGTCTTGGCCCAATTTGATTTGTTCTTAAATTAATTAATTAATTTATCTTTGAAGCTATTTAAAAGATAAATAGCTAATAAAGGATAAATACAAGACTTATCAAAAACTTCTCACAAAGTTAGGAGAAGTTGTTATAGGTCTTTCCCGCTTATTATCTATACATGGATGGCATCCATGTTTCAAGGGGGAGAGGTTACATGGATAAGGCAACCGAGAGACCAGAGAGGGATGGACTCCTGGATTATTTTTGCTTTCACGCTTGGAGGGAGATCGGTTACAAGGATCATGCATGGAGCAAAAAAACTTAGATAAAGATCATCATCAATCGTGCAACTAACTCCTAGGCGGGAAGTTCAAAATCAAAGTGACAAGATCAAGGCGCCAAAACATAGAACCTGTTGGCCTACAAATAGGAGAATCAAAGGAGAATTATGGGTTCCTCAACCACAAAGCTCACGCTTACAAAACCCACTCTTCTCAGAGTTTATCCTTCCATTCTTGTTGATTTTATCGTTTCTTTGCTCAAACATTAGCACAGCCCTGCCTAGCTTTTGTTCTTTACATTTCTTTGTACCCCAACCTTTGTTAATCATCATTAATTAAAGTTGGGTTTATTTTACCTCGTTACGTTTGTTTTCCAAAACCGTTTGGGAAATTATAAGTCCTTTACAATAAGGCACGACGAATATGTTTGATTCTGCCCTTTGGATCACACCAATCACCTACGATACGAAGTCAGGAGAAGGCACGAGACCTTTCTCAACAATTGGACTGCAATCCAGTCCTGGCATACCCGCATTAAGATCATTCAGGCCTTGACGTGACGTTTACGTTCAGGCCTTCGCGGTTACTTGTCACTTTTTTTAGGAGACAAACAGATGGAAAGCACCTAACTCACATGATTGTCCTATCATTACAGCAAAAGGAGTGCCAGTTTCTCCAGATTTACCAAAGATGGCATTACACTCATTGGTACTCGAATATAAGATACAGAATTCAAGCCAGCTTCATTTAACAATGGGGACAACGTGTCAACAGCCGAACCCCTGAAGCATTTTTGTTTAGCTCCTGCCCTGCAAGCAATGAGCACCACAGCAGTAGCAAGGCAACTGGACCTGGATGATCTTCACCGTTCATTTGATCTTGTGCTGCCACATCAAAGTGGCATGGAATCAACGGGAACAATGTCGCCCATTGTTAGATCATTTTACTTTTCCTCCTTTCTTTTTTTTTTGAACAAATCACATCAGCATCAATTTATCCAAAGTCTTAGCCAAATGCCTGATAATTTTAATTTTTACGCTAGGTATCTCACATGGTTTAATAAGCACACTCTGACCAATTGTACTACTTGAAGTGGTGTGTAATGTAAACACTGGCAAAATCATAGATTAGGGAATCAGTCACTCCCTCGTCTACCTCCCTACGCTCTGCTCTCTGATTTGCTGTCCCCCTTATCCTCGTTACTCAAGTGCTTTGTTAACTGCCTATGAAAGACTTTGCCATATTTTGTTTTATGGGAAAATGGATTTTCGGATTCGTGAACCAGATTGTCTTTGTGATTGAGTCAACTGATCTACGAGTATACCCTTGCCCGCATTCCGGCACCTGTAGCGAGTCTGATTTTGTCCTCTTCATATATGTGAATTGGTTTTCGATTGGGAAAGACCCCACTAAAGGTGGCGAATCGCAGTACCTAACAAATTACATATCGGGAAGCGTGAACAAAATCAGTTAAGCTGATGTTTTATCCCAGTTTTTTCTGAGTAATATCAAATATAGTCTCCAAAACCTACCAAGTTACATTCATTGCTCACTACAGCCATTAAGATCCATATTGCCATCATGATTTATCTTCTTTACCAACTAGGGAATGCCAGACATAATGAATATTCTAAGAAATGTTAAGAAGATAGAAGCCACAACTACAATTCCCAGGTCTATGGCACAAAATAAAGGATTTACAGAAAAATCATGAAGACCAGTCATAAATTCGTGAAAAGATTAGAGATACGAAGGGCACATTAATAAGGGACCAATCTCATGAAAATAAGGGCAAAATCCATAATCTAGACCAAAACTTTGGTCGCGGAAACAATGATTAACAACAATCCAATAGTACATAAAGAAAAGAGGATGAAACAAAATAGATTAACATAAAGAGAGATGATAAACAATAAAAAATAACCCAAAAAGCAAAGCAAAGAAAGTAACATGTGTTGAAACATAAATATAAAGTTGACAAAAAACCGGTTTTTAAAAAACTCCTACTTCCAAATTGTTCATTTAAAAACATTTCAGCATCGCATGTTTGACAAAAAATAAACTTGATGTTGAATCCTTGTGACTCACGGACTTGAGCTTCTTGCTCAAAATACTAGATAAGACTTACAAGCCTTCCCCCTTTGATCCTAGTGTTTCTAGGTCCTCTATTCGTTGCAGCCATAAAATATCTGCAGACTGCATCACCTTTTGTGAAAGAATACAGAATAGCTCAGGAAAGCAAATTGTATCAACAGGAACACAAAGGCAACACGAATTGCAAGTCGTGATCTCAGTTTATCTTTAGCAATTATAATCACAGAAACCCTTGTAAGTCTGTCCTGTATCAAGGGGTAAGACACTTAATTCTGGACTTGCATACCCATTTCCCAGAATATTGTACAATGCAAAGAGATCTCCCAGGAAAGCAATTGTATCTACAGGAACAGAGAGGCAACACGAATTGCAAGTTGTGATCTCAGTTTATCTTTAACAATTACAATCACAGAAACCTTTGCAAGTCCGTCCTGTATCAAGGGGTAAGACACTTAATTCTGGACTTGCATACCCATATCCCAGAATATTTGTTAGATTGTAGAGGGAGAAAGAGAGATCAACATATTTTCTCATTACAGGTAAAACAACTCTATACAGCAATATGTATACACAGGCAAAGGAACAATGACCAAACTACCCCTAGGAATTAAATACATAACAAATAAACCCCTATAACTTAACACTCCCCTTCAAATTGGTGCAAAGATATCTCTCAAACCCAACTTGAACACAATGGAGTGAAAACTTTTAGTACTCAGACCCTTAGTAAATACATCAGCTAGCTGGTCTTCAGATCTCACAAAAGGCATGCAAATCAAACCGTTGATCAGCTTCTCCTTTATAAAGTGTCTGTCAATTTCGATATGCTTCGTTCGATCATGTTGGACAGGATTATGAGCAATGTTTATGGTAGCCTTATTGTCACAGTAGAGCTTCATAGGACCACGATCAGGGAATCCCAAATCACGCAATAAGGTTTGGAGCCATAAAAGTTCGCAAACACCATGAGCCATAGCTCGGTACTCGGCCTCTGCACTGGATCTAGCTACCACGGACTGCTTCTTACTCCTCCAGGTAATCAAATTCCCTCCAAGGAAGGTGCAATAGCCAGAAGTAGATCGTCAATCATCAATAGAACCTACCCAGTCTACATCAGTGAAAGCTTCCAATATCAAGTGACCATGATTAGAGAACAAAACTCCTTTACCTGGGGCAGATTTAAGATACCTCAAGATACGATAAACTGCATCAAGATGACTAGTACGAGGTTCATGCATGAACTGGCTCACAACCCCCACAGCATAGGAAATATCTGGTCTAGTGTGAGATAAGTATATCAGGCGACCCACAAGTCTCTGATATCTCTCATTATCTGTAAGCTCCCCCACATTGCTACCAAGGTGATGGTTGGCCTCAATGGGAGAATCGGCTGGCTTACATCCCAACATACCATTTTCTTCCAGGAGATCAATGATGTACTTCCTTTGAGAGATAAAAATTCCTTTGTCAGATCTAGCCACCTCCATTCCAAGAAAGAACTTCATAGACCCCAAATCCTTAATCTCAAACTCTTGAGCAAGAAGAGCTTTAAGGCTAACAATCTCATTCACATCATCACCTGTCATGATTATGTCATCCACATAAACAATAAGAATGGCAATCTTACCATTACTCCTCTTGATGAACATAGTATGGTCAGCATGACTCTGCTTGTATCCAAATCTTGACATGGCTTTGAAAAACCTGTCAAAACCATGCTCTGGGAGATTGCTTCAATCCATAAAGTGCCTTCTTCAATCTACACACCTTTCCCTTGGTCTGAGATGAAGAAAAACCTGGTGGAATAGCCATGTACACCTCCTCCTCTAAGTCGCCATGGAGGAATGCATTCTTCACATCAAACTGGTGAAGAGGCCAATTTAAATTGGCAGCACAAGAGAGTAGGACTTGCACAGAGTTCATCTTCGCTACGGGGGCAAACGTCTCCTCGTAGTCAATACCATAGGTTTGTGTGAAACCCTTAGCAATAAGTCTGGCCTTGTATCTCTCAACTGTCCCATCAGCTTTGTGTTTCACAGTAAACACTCATTTGCACCCCACGGGTTTCTTCCCTCTTGGAAGTGATACTAGCTCCCAAAGCCATTCTTTTTCAAAACAGTCATCTCCTCTACCACAGCTCCTTTCCACTTAGGTATTATGAATGCATTCTGCCAATTCTGTGGAATAGATATAGAAGAAAGAGACGAAACAAAAGCACGATGCGAAGGAGATAAATGGTCATAAGAAACAAACTGGGAGATGGGATGTTGAGTGCATGATCTAACTCCCTTTCTAAGAGCAATAGGAGCATTAAGATCATCAACAACAGTAGGAAGAGAATCATTACCAGATAAGTCAGCTGAAGAGTCTGAAACTGGAGTAGGTGATGGAGATTGACAAAGTGGCACTGCACATGTAGACTTGCCTTTATTCCTTCGAGAAAAAGTATGCAAATTTGGCCTATCCAGTCTTCCACCAACATCATGTTCCACTCTTTATGTGGGTAAAGGTTCTTGCACTGATTTATCGTTCTCTCCCTCACTATGACAAGGTAAAGGGTAAGACCACGACTCTGGAGTACGAAATGTCAACAGCTCTTCTTCCCTCATCTCTTCCTGTCTATCATTCTCCCCCTGAAGAGATAAAGTGGACAGAGGATAAAAGGATTCTGTTTCCCAAAAAGTGACATCCATGGAAACATAGGTTTTGCGAGAGTGCGGGTCATAGCATTTATAACCCTTCTGAGTAGGAGAATAGCCAAGAAAAATGCACTTACGGGCTTTGGGATCTAGCTTACCACCAGGGTGCTTAGAAGCATGGACAAAACACACACAACCAAAGATCTTGGGTGGAAGAGATGAGACCCGAGAACAGCCAGGGAGGAACTTAATAGGAGTTTGGAACTGAAGAACACTGGATGGCATGCGATTGATAAGAAAAGCTGCAGTAAGGACGGCTTCGCCCCAAAAATGTTTAGGGACATTCATGGTGAACAATAGAGAGCGGGCTACCTCAGCAAGATGGCGATTCTTGAGTTCTGCAACTCCATTTTGTTGTGGAGTGCCAACACAAGAAGTCTGAAAAAGAATGCCAGAGTCATTCAGATATGCCCAAAAAGTCCCATCTATATACTCCGTCCCATTATCACTACGAAGCACTTTAACGTTAGCGTCATTTTGAGTACGCACCATTTGGTGAAAAGATTTAAAACACGAAAAAACCTCATTTTTGGCCTTTAGTAAATACACCCAAGTGACACGAGAATAACAGTCATACTTTTAAATATCGGCCGATACGTACCGTAGCGGCCGGTTCGTACTGGAATTTTAGGCCTCCGATACGGATACACCCCGATATAGCGGTGTGCATAGAAAATCGCATACGTACCGTCCGATTCCCGGTACGTATCGGTGTACCGGCCGAGACGATGCCCGGTTCAAGCTGTAGCGGGCCGGTTCAACACAAAAAAGAGCTGCAGAAGCCTTCTCAGCTTTCATCCCCAATTTGGTAGATCTGGGTCTCTGAAAAAGCACAACCAGATTGGTATTTAACTCTTTCCCCCATTTATCCTCATCATCATTTTCATAGCGAAAACCTGATGTTGATGTTGGGTGAGAAAAATGGATACCCATGGCTGATTTTGGGTGAGGAAATCAGGAGAAAAATGGATAGTTGGATACCAATGAATGACTTAGAGCTTCCTTTCAGCTCCGTTGATTTGGGGAAGAAAATTTCAGCAAGAAAGGGAGAGGAGAGACGAAGGAACAAGGGCTCTTAACCTCAACTGAAGTTTGAATGTCTTTCTTTTGGGTTTTCTCGAGCAGTTCGCTGCAATAAATATGACCTGTCTATTCGGTTGCAGTGCACTGTGTATATTATTTACAGCTGTAACTTCACTTCTTAGGAGTGTAGACAACAGTTGTAACATACCCCCTCTCTCTTGATCTTTTATTAGTATGTTCCAAGGCTCGTTAAAATGTGACCGGGTATTACAGTTTTTTTTAAAAAAATTAACAGAAGTCATTCTCTCATAATACATCATATAAAAGAACGGAAAAAGCTAATTTATTCTAAAAACTGGCTTATATAGTGGAACACCCCTAAGCCATTAAGGAAAAAATGTGTATCATCAAGTTTTATATGTATTGCTAATGATTTTAAAAAATTCACGGCCGAGACAGCCGATTCCCGCGACGTATCGCCGATATGTCCCGATGCCGATACACCGATACCGCGACCGATACCGCTATTTAAAACTATGATAACAGTCAATAAAGGTGACAAACCAGCGAAAACCCGACAGAGATGTGACAGGAGAAGGACCCCAAACATCAGAATGAATAACCATAAATGGCGAATCACTTCTTTGATGGACAGGAGCATAAAATGCGCGCTTATGTTTCACAAGCTCACAAGCTTCACAAAGGAACTGACTCCGAGAACATTGCTTAGCCAAACTAGGGAACAGTTTTTCTAGAATTCCAAATGATGGATGACCCAATCTACGTTGCCACTGATGTAACAAGGGAAGAGCTGAACTCGTATCCGCTGCAAGAGCTTGACCACATGACAAAGGTGGACAAACTGGATTAGTTGCAGACTCCAAAAAATAAAGGCCCCCATGAGTTTTACCACTGCCAATCGTCCTCCCCGTATCCAGTTCCTGAAAGACACAGTGTGTAGGAAAAAATGTTACGGAGCAATTTAAGGATTGGGTAAGACTACTACTAACAGATAGAAGGTTAGTAGAAAAATTAGGAACATGAACTGAAGAAAGAGGAATGGTTGGAGAACAACGAACAGAACCTTTCCCGGAAATAGCAGATAAAGAGCCATCAACTACTCTAACCTTATCCTTACCAGAACAAGTAGAGTAGGAATCAAAAAAGGACGAACAACTTGTCATATGATCTGTAGCACCAGAATCTATAATCCACGGAAGAGAGCTAGGGGCAGTAGAAGCATTAGCATGTATCTCTTTGTGAGCAAAGAAATCAGAGGCAGTAGAAGTGGAAGTGGAAGTAGAAGCAGTGGTAGATGGAGCATCAAGCCTAGCCAATAGGCGCTTGAGAGTTTGTAACTCCCCCTCAGAAAGGGCACCAACCTGAGCAGTTTTGAAAGCCTCCATTGTACCAACAATTTCCGCTTCCAATCACCTTAAACCGACCCTGCGAATGAATCCGGAACATCGAAATTAGTCAGGAATAAGTCTCGGACCTCCCAAAAGTGGTTCGGATCAGTCAAATTACCCCCTTGAGCCTTTCTGAACTCTCCAGAGGAGTTTTGGACCCTCTAAAACCCTCCAGATAGCCTTTCTGAACCTTTCCCAAGCCGCTGGCCCCCCTCTTGGACCCTTTGACTCGCGGAATGAACCCCCGTGAACCTTTTGACTCGCGGACTCCTTTGACCAGAGATCTAGACCGTTTGACCCAGCGGTTGACCTCCTTCTTCCTTTGATTGGCGCGTGTAACGCACGCCCGCGAGTGAATCTAACTCGCCACCACGCGCCGCCTTTCTCCGGTGCGTGAGCACTGTTCCGGCGTCCTCCGGCGACCGGGCTTGCACCACCGTGATCGCCTTGATGAGAGCTACAAAACCATGTGCTCAAAATAACTCCTCGATCACTCTAAGTAAGATTGGTGACAAACCCACTTCTCGCCTCTTTCCGCGGTATTCAAGGGGACCGTGAGCATTATTCCGATGACCAAACTCCATCGTGTGACCACCAATGAGTTCGTCTGAGATATCAGAGGTCGTACGATGTCCGTACGATGGATTGGAAGGGAACCTAGTGGGTTTTGATCATATAAAAGGGTGAGATATAGGAGATCTGTAAGTATTGATGGTTGAATAGTGGTTGTCCCTGGTCGTTGTGGTCAACTGTGGACTCGCCGGAGGTAGTCGAGGTCACACAGTGTCAAAAGAAAAAGAAAACGACCGACAAACACGATCAAGTGAGAAATGTGATCTCTAAAGCTCTACAAAGCACGATCAATGAAGGATGGGAGCTCTGATACCATGTTAGATTGTAGAGGGAGAAAGAGAGATCAATATATTTTCACATTACAGGTAAAATAGAGATCAATATATTTTCACATTACAGGTAAAACAACTCTATACAGCAATATGTATACACAGGCAAAGGAACAATGACCAAACTACCCCTAGGAACTAAATACATAACAAATAAACCCCTATAACTTAACAATATTATCACTTTCTGATTTCATTTTGCACTTGTAGTCCTTTCCCTAGAGTGTTGCCATATAAACCAAACTAAAAATTCACCAGATATCCATGAAACCCATTCAGGAAGAAATCATACGCATCATCACATGTTGCAGAAGTGTACCATTTTTTATGAGGTTCAGCAATGCTTCGGAAGTTAAATTGAGAGTTGGCTGCAAGAGAGGACCAATCACGAATCCTGGATTTATTGTCACCAGATCTATTCCATTCTCTCTTGACAATTTCCATGCAGCATCCTCAGCCAAGGTTTTCGATAGGTGATAAAATAGCTGATACAATAATCATGATTAGCAGAGAACGAAGAGTATAAATTCAATGAAGGTTAAACATTCAACTTTATTAAAGTTAAACATTTAATTTTATTGTTGTTAAAACTGTTTGGAATTACTCCAAGCCAAAATCAATATAGAAAATCTGAGGACTCACATTTTATATATACCTATCAATTCAGCTTGTCGTAGACGCCCCTTTTTTGCATTAATACGAGCATATAAGATGATAAATCTTCAAGATTCAAGAGATGGATTTTGGGTAAAAATATAGTATCTGTTAAAACTTGTCCCACATTGCTCACTTAAGCCACCCAAGCTTGGTTAATAAATTCTAGAGGCCACTCCACCTATTGCCAATTGGTTTTAGGTTGGACCCCTCCAAGAAATCTAACATGGTATCAGAGCTAGGTCTTGGGTGGCCTCACCTCGCGTGGGAGAGTCTCGTCAATCTCATCTTTCTGCCCGAGTCACTTCTTCGTCTCCTGGTTTGTCACCTCCACGTGCATCTGGGCTGCACGTGAGGGGGAGTGTTAAAGACTTGTCCCACATTACCTATCCAGCCCATCCAAGCTTGGTTAACAAAATTCTAGAGGCAACATGGTATCAGAGCTAGGTCTTGGGTGGCCTAACCTCGCGTGGGAGAGTCTCGTCAATCTCATCTTTCAGCCCGAGTTGCTTCTTCGTCTCCTATTTTGTCACCTCCACGTGCATCTGGGCTGCACGTGAGGGGGAGTGTTAAAACTTGTCCCACATTGCTCACTTAAGCTACCCAAGCTTGGTTAATAAATTCTAGAGGCCACTCCACCTATTGCCAATTGGTTTTAGGTTGGACCCCTCCAAGAAATCTAACACACATACATAATACCAAAATGCCATTTAAATACTTGCATAATATTTACTTATATTCGCTAAAGCATAATGATTTTGGGTAACAATAAAGTATCTACACAACCATGTATGATACCAAAATGCCATGTAAATACTTGCATAATATATTTACTTATATTTGCCAAAGCATGAGGTTTATAGTAGTGTAAATAACTAAATACCATGTACATACTTGTACATCAAATTTGCTGAAGTACTTAATATTTACTTATATTTCACTAAGACAATAGTTG
Source organism: Vaccinium myrtillus (assembly GCA_016920895.1). Classification (NCBI taxonomy): domain Eukaryota; kingdom Viridiplantae; phylum Streptophyta; class Magnoliopsida; order Ericales; family Ericaceae; genus Vaccinium; species Vaccinium myrtillus. The sequence goes on along the minus strand of CM029278.1, from coordinate 9,092,560 downwards.
TTGAAATGAACTCCTTACTATGGTATTTACATACAGGTATTACAATTTTATTTTCCAAAAATTATTCCTAAAGCTCCTTGGCACTCACAAAAGGAGCTTCTATGATCCTTTGCTCCACCGCCCCTACTTCATGCAACTAAGGTTTTGACCGCTAAACCATTGGTCACCCCAATGACCCCCAGTAACTACCCAAAACACAATCCTGTGGATGGTGAGATTTTATACTACCAAATGGAAACTGTGACAAACATTTTGTAATAGAGTTATCAGGATGCTCTAAACCTTGGAATAGCAATACTATGTGATCAAATAATCATGAATAACCTAAGCGTTGGCAGCTTCATCCTACTGATGCTATGGCGGTCATATAGCAGAGAGATACTTTGGTTCCTAGATTCTTCTTTGATATCGGCATCTGCTCCATACAAAGGGGTGCCTTTATATTCTATTTCTACTGATTTACAAGCCATTTCCAGAATGTGAGAGCATAGAGCTCCAGGACTTCTCTTTTTTGTTGGTGGACTGCTTGTCCTCCCGAGTTTACCTCGCTTTTTATGGTTTAGCCAATCAAAACAATATTCCATGCCATGACAGGAAACTTGAGATGCTTCACTGGCATTTTGTCTTCCTAAACCAACAAATAAAAGAGAAAAGAAAGTAATAGATGACAAAATATTGCTATATTGGAAAGTATAAAATATTAGAACATTTACCCACCTTTGACTCCTCACAGTAAACTGGATCTGAAAACCACGTCTCATCAATTACCACATCAGGGTTTCTTGGTCTATTGTTGAATGCAACCGATGCAATGGAAGATGTTAAAACCACCCTTTTAATGGATGGAACTTTCGCGCATGAGCAAAGAACATTCTGCGTTCCCTTCACTGCAGGTTTGATCAATTCTTCCTGCAATGGAACATGGATAAGCAAAAGCTGTTTAATACTCCCTCCGTTCCTATTTAAGTGTGTTACTTCATAAATCCAACTTATTAAAAAAACATCATCATTACCCCTTTCACATCAACTTTTACCTCTACTTTACACTTTTTACATCAACTTTACCTCTAATTTCCAAAATTATCCTCCACTTTTCCCATTTAACTCTTTACCCACTAACTTTTCAGAAGGGCAAAATGATAATTGTACCAACTTTTACCCAACTTTTCAAAACACTCATTTATTAAGGGGCAGCCCAAAATGGAAATCTAAACACTAAATAAGGGACGGAGAGAGTAGCGAATAAAGATATACATAAGTGAATAGTATAATCACCTACAGCATCAATACTTTATATAGAACAACTCACATCAGAAACATATCTCATATTTACAACGATCTGTTCTAGTCAACAATAAGGCTTTCAAAATAGTTTACAAGCAGTAAATTGGATAAACAGGTAAGTTCTCTCTATCAAAGCTAATATCAACAGAAAGCAAAAATGATAAAGAAGAAGAACTGAATCAGCAGAGAGAAATAACGGTTAAAGCTTATACGTACGACATTTGTAATGCAGTTTATTATTTGCGTGGTCTTTGTAATTCATATCCTAATTGTATGGGGAGCACAGTTCTTTATGGATTAGGACTTTTATAAAGGTAATATACACTAGGGGTTGGTCCCTACTATCGCTCTAAGATTTTGTAGTCTTCCCATTAGACTTAGTGACGTCAAAGAAAAGAAGAGAGAAGAATGCTCCCATAATTCATATCGCTTAAATTCTCTCTCCACAGCCATGGCCTCAGGTATGAGATTTTTATTACAAAAGAATTGCTTATGATTCGAACAATCCATATTGGAAAATTCTTGTAGGCTCATTGACTCAACAAGTTATAGGTAATAGAACCTCCTCGGCAGGTCCTAGAGTCATATGTATGCTTGCAGAGGTTTTGATGAATCATATCATGGAGCTGTCAGGTGGTAACTATCACACGTGCTCCATAATGCCAGTCATCTTGGTTGGGCCCTCCCTTTTCTATGACCAGTCAAGGCAGAGCTTTCCCTCACTAGGCGAAAGATCAACCTTCTTGGCAAACCCTTGCTCAAGCCTCCAAACCATATGCATTTGGTTCCAACTTCCAAGCAAGGTACATAGGCTTTCCCAACCTATACTATATTTGGAGTCACTTGCAACAACCTTGTGGAGCTCTGCGGAGAGGAGCTCAAAGGCAAGGCGCCTGGAGGCAAGCTTATTCAAATTAAGAGCTTGGAGGGGAGCTTGCCTGCATAGAGGTGAGGGGGCTAGATCTCAGTCACTTGGAGGTGGTGTTGAGGCAATCAGTAAGTCCTTCTGCATCCCCACAAATTTTGAGCGCAAATCCTGCATGAGTAAGCATGGCCACTTCTGTGCTAAATGGCATACGAGTGTTGAGTTACTTTAACCACTATTGATCACCAGCATTGTTACCACAAATGAAAAGCAAATTTCATAATCCTGGTACTTCATCAAAACACTTCACGGATGCATTCTAGATCACAAGTAGAAATTACTACATATTAACCATATCATGTAACTTTTTCTCTCTCTCTCATGTTTTTAATTGGTGTTTGTGTGTGTGTTAAAAAAAGAATGAAGGAAATCCAATGCATTTATGAGACTGCAGGAACTATAAGAGTTGTTTCTTAATTTCTAAGGTATTTTTAACTTGCCAGTCCTAGTAAAGATATCTGCAGAACATCATGAGATATCAAGATTGTAACATCTCAGTCTAAAGTTACTGACTACCCCATCATTTTAACGAATATAAAATATGATATCAGAGACTTGTCGTCCTGTGTTCCCGTTTCTTCTTCTCTCCCCCCCTTTTTTTGTGTGTGGGACGTGAGCTTGTGTGCACGGGACGATTGCAAAATCTTGAGGACTTTTCCGCCGCCTCTTGAGAATAAAATTGTTCATGCTCCTTTTATTCGACGTCCACCATGTTGCTTGATTTCTGAATACTTAAAGTGCTAGTATCTAAGTGCATATAATGATTCCAATTTCCTAGAATGTCATTTAAAATCACCAAACTGATATGGAGAACACAACCAGCGAAAACATAAAGGAAACAAAAGCCAATTGAAGTTTCATAAAAAAAACCTGTGGATTGCTGACTTCTAGGACACAAGGGGATGCTGTGTGGAAGACACCTTCACAACCATCAACCACAGAATCAAATGATCCTTCTTCCATCAAGTTAGCTTCGAACAGCTGTAGCCTTTCCTTGGCTCCATGAAGGGAAAGCAAGTGGTCTGTTTTAGTGGGATCACCTATAGCATGTATAAATAGAATAACCAACTAGAAGAAGGGACGTGTTTTTCAAATATGCAGAACATCCTGTGTAAGTGGCACTAAGTGTGCAGTTGCAATGAGATAGCTGAAAAATGGTTTAGATGTATGAGCTCATATAAAAAAAAATCCCGGGAAACTGAGGAAGTTAATGAGATGGACATCTAATACACAAAGGGACCGTAGAAAACACCAATTGGGCTGAATCCGGTGTATATAGGCACACTAAAAAGTAAAAATATGTAGGATCATACTTTTTGGAAGACTCGAACTTAGAACCTCTTGAAACTAAAGCTCAGGAGTCAAATGTCACATGTCAAAACTAACTACTCTAAAAAGGTATTAGGGAGTGGATGCCACAATATGTATTGAGCATTCACTAGCACCCTTCCCACAATGGAACCTGACCAAGAATGAGCTCAAGAAAAATGTCGAACGCATTAAATTTGGGTTACGCTCTTAAAATATTTTTAACTTTTAGTCGGTGAGTATCGATTTACTACAATACACCCAGCACTCAAATTCTGCGGCCTACTTTGTGATTCATTAAATGAATCAATATGAGCCTGTTGCTTTTAACTATGCCTAGCATAGAGGAACTATGAAGCACAGTTGTCAATTGCTTCAGCATCATACATCTATGCTTGATACAAACTCATAGGTAGAACTCACCCTTGAATACCGGCTTACAAGGAGAGGGTGCCCAAGAGCTTATATGCACAAGACCAATCCCATACTTAGTCAATGTGGGACATTAGGATCATAACATACCACCACGCTCCGCAAGCGACGTCCACGGCGGCCCACTCTATCAACACTGACCCGATGGTAGCCCTTTCTCTTTCTTGGCGGCTCCACTCACCCATCAGTATTCAATGCTTTTTAGGTATTTTAATCCAGCCTATAGGTCGCCCCCTCCGTGGGTCGAATTGCAACGTGGTGGCTAGCTCTGATACCAATGATACAAACTCATGGGTAGACCTCACCCTTGAAAACCAGTTTACAAGGAGAGGGTGCCCAAAAGCTTATATGCACAAGACCAATCCCATACTTAGTCAATGTGGGACATTAGGATCGTAACAATGGTGCAAAAGGGATATAAACAAGGGAGTGATATAACAAGAGAGAAGATAAGATAAGAGATCAAACATGGAAGAAAGCTCTCCTAACATTTACTCTCCAAAACACAAATCTTTCATCTTCTACGAGGCCAATTCAAATTCCTTACAAAAACCTAATAACAAGTCGTTAACTTCCCCTACCTACAATGACTACCACTTTGTTTGGTTGAGAGTTTTGAGAAGAATATTTTGAGAAATATTTTTGAGATAGTGTTTGGATGAGTTTTTGGAAAAAGTAATAATTAGAGAGAAGTGTAATAATTGGAGAGAGATAGAGACATAAATGAGAATAATGATTGGAGAGAGAGTATGAGTAGAGAGAGAAATGTGATTAATGATTGGAGAGATGAGAGATGGGGAAAGAATCTTTTTGGAAATTTTTTTAGAAATGTGAAGTGAACAAAGTGTACATCTTACCAAGAATTAAATGTCTGAAATAGTAAAATACGGGTTCTGTAACCATCTTGCCCCCCAGCTGGCCTAAATAACTTGGTCAAAGGAGCCTAAACCACTGGCTCAAAAATATAGTTCCCCATTTGTTTTCACATTAATCGTATTTGTTGTGATTGTGATTGAGTTGTCTGAGTTATAGACCACACACATATGCATGTACTGCGTGGTGTGGGAAACCAGAATAATAGAGAGTAAACACAAAGAAAGAGGTTAGAAGCTGTGAAAATAAGAGAGATTTGTAATTTATGTTTTATGCAGTGTTCTAAAAGTCGGGTGAAACCCTACAAGAATAATAAGTGTAAACACACTGTTTCACGACTCAAAGTAATCTTTGGTTAGAAAAATCGGTGATAAAAAAAACGAGAGCCCTCTGGCGACCTAAATGAAATCATTATGTTTTAAGCTTTTATCTCCGATTAAACTCGGCTGTTGGTTTGATCTGGTGTGTGTGTCTTCTCCGTTCTTTGATGTAATAGTTGAACAAGAACTATTTGAATGTTCTTTTTTAGGAGTATTTGCCACTGCAGCTGTTGCTGTACAGCTGTAAACACTTTACCCCGATATTTTTAAGAAATATCATATTTACCCCATAAAAATCTTAAAAATTACAAATAGACCCCTAACCGAGTTAGAAGGCCGAGTACTGGGCTGGAAAATCCCCGAAGGGAGCTGTGAAAATAAGAAAGATTTGTAATTTATGTTTTATGTTCTAAATTGAGTAAACTTATGTGTTTGATCTCTGTGACTGTTTGAATGGCCACTGGTGGTTCTAAACTAAGGTTTCCACCAACATAAACATGGAGTCGTGTTGCTTAAAACATAATGGCATAGATTAGCAGCATAAATTATCCAAACCACGCTACGCTTAAAACATAATGGCATAGATTAGCAGCATAAATTATCCAAACCACGCTACGATACTCATGGCATCTTAAACACAAGACTTGACATCACGGTATTGTTTAATTCAGAAGAATTTTTCTCCTCGAATTTGGTAAACAATGCAGGCCTTTTCCCGATGGAAACAATGTTCCAAAGGGGGTTATCTGTCCCTGTATTTGCTGCCTTGAACTAGATTTTGTTGTACTAAGTGCATCCTTATGACTTGGGTCTACAAATAATGAATGACCTATTGCCATGGGAGCCCTTGCTTTTGCCAAAACTTCTGATGTCCTTTGCCAAGTGATTGGAAAATCTTGACTTGGAGACAGTTTTGTAACACCCTCAAAACAGTCAGGCAGAAGCCAGGCTGCCCCGACAGGAGGATGTAAAATTCTTCCTCAATGAGGCACACACACTTTTAGAGAAGCTTATTTGCAAAAGGTTATCCACCGGAAAAAAGGATCCCTTAAAGAAAGAAGGTCGTGACGATAATGTTGCCTATATATCCACTGATAACTAAAAGAGAAAAACGATGTAATTTCCTAATCCAGACCCCAAGACTGAAAGAATTCAAAGTAGATGATCCAACCCCAAAGTTAATGTTTGGCCAATACATAAGCTCCACCCCAAGGGATTAGTCAAGTGGTAAGTTGGCTGTGCTAAGCGCATAAGTTTGACACCAATGATTCATTTGATCCCCTTGAGGCCACCCAAGCACAACGACGGGTAATTACCTGGACTAGTTGGGGCAAAAATGCAGAAGCCTTGGATACCCTAGTCACCGAAAACAAACATGACCAGCACAATGAAACTAGGAAACATGAATACCAATATGTATATGATACAGATATGGCAACATTAGTAACTAAAAGGAATTGAATACAGGTATGGTCAAGATACGTTTAGAATAAATAAATAAAATAAAATAAAATAAAATAAATAAAGAAAAGTTGACATTGTAGCTGTACAAATAAATAATCGCAAGAATAAAGAGAAACTGTGGTAAATCTCTAAAGCAAAATACTTGTATTTGGAAAATAGGCAATAATTAGAAGCCTTACCCTGTTTATTTAAATGGAGGTCATCTGCATACTTTTATATTCAATATGATCTTAAGTTTATTCATATCAATACTAGCAAATAGTCTACATTTCTTCATATGCTTCTACATTTTGCACTCAACTCTTACATGTGAATACATTATGTACAAGTTTATTTGTTTGCTTATTTACTTGTTGAAATCCAATTCCATGGAACACACGTGTGACACATTAAGATATTCCAAAGCCTATAAAAAGAAGAATGATATCTATATCATCTCACTATCATCTTCCTCTCTAAACAATTAGGGAAGTATTAATTTATTTAATTTATTCCCATTAATTTTACTCTAATACTATCCAACAAGCGTCAAAATTTCAATTTCATAAAAGTTAGGGTACACAAGTTCGCAACCTACAGTATCCAAAAACTTTCTGATACTATAGAAATAAGGAAAAATAGTTTCTAAATCGAGGATACATTTGGATGTGTATCTGCGAGTATTCAAAAGTGTCAGTGATATCGATACAATATGGATACGACCCCAATCTACAAGTATCTTGTCGTCCAGAAATAAAGCCCACAGAGGCAGTGGCAGAACTACTAAAGGACCACCGTGGGCACGGGCCCACACTACATTTTTTTCAGTTTTAATTTTATTATTTTTTGTTTTGAAATTGGAAGTTTTAAATTTACTTGAACCAAATAATTATTACTTTTTATATAGTTGAGCCAACTAGCTTGCTCAATTATGCACACACCAACGATATATTGTTCAAAAAAACTGAGGGTGAACATATCTATTTAGGATCCTGTACTAGGTCCCACTTCAATAGTCAAAGCCATTTTTTTACATCTTTAACATTTCAATCGGTTCTATCAAAATATATCGCAATTAGACATTAATAAGTGTTTAATCAAACTATGTAATCTTTTGTTGTGAGGCCTTGTTATTCGATCAAATACTTATAAAATGAGAATGATTTGCTTGAATTGTTACAACAACAAGTCCCACAAAATGGATATTAGCTGATCATCAAGCAAAAATCCGGCATGAAATTTTTGAAAAGTAAGTAATTTTCATTCAGTATAAATAGTGAGTAATATTCACTCATTAATTAGGTGGGTGAACAAAACAATACTCAACCTGTTGGGACTATCTGGAGTTCGAATCTCCCCACCTATGTGTGAGTGTTATTCCCCTTGTATTTGTTGGGTTATTTCTCCCTTTAATGGGGCTATTAGTTGGGTTTAGGTCATATTTATTGTGGACTTTGTTTCCAGCTTGTTGGGTTAGTTCTCCCCTTAATGGGGCTATTAGTTGAGTTGAGTTTGTAGTGATTGTGGACTTTATTTCCAATTTGATACAAGCCATACTTGTATCCTCCTACCGTTTGAAAAAAAAAAAGTACTCCTAAACTTGGAAACTCTCCTTCATTTCTCCTCTTGTAAAAACTAACACACAAGCCACTATCACATCATCGACAACCATCAAGTCGTAGATTGGTGGAACGTAGTCAGTTGTTTCTAGAGTTTTTGTTTTTAAGTGCCCCAGTGACGCATATTCCTGGCTACGCAACTGTACAGAGGGAGGGGTATTTTTTTTTTTTATCAGAGGGAGGGGTATGCTAGCTGTAATTTCCTACTCCATCCCCAACACTATAAGAATAAATGATTCAACCCCAGCAGTGAATGATTGTCAAATGATCCATGCGCAGAACAATTAAAAATAGATGTTGGAAATAAAATTGACATAAGCACAAAATATACAGTACTTCAACAGCAGGAACTAAAGATGGGTAAGGAAGGAGTACTGACTGAGGCTGCGAACGGTGGCTTTGACAGTGTAACCGCGGTCGAGAAGGAGCTTCACTATCCATGACGCTATGTAACCCGACGCCCCTGTCACGCACACTACCTTCCCTGCTCCGCTCATCTCTCTCTCTCTCTCCCACACACACGTATACTGTGGTGTCTAATTTGGACAAAACTGCATTTGTGGTAATCAATAACGACAACAACGCCAGCGGATATCCATATCCGGAAAAAAATAGTGTACAACACAACTATGGGTACACAGCTTCACACCAAATGTCTTGTGTGGAGCCCATATTGGAATTTCAGAGGAATAATAAGTTTACGAATGGATTTTATCAAAATCGATAAAATCAACCCTTTGTTTATTTTATCCATTTGTGAGGAGAATTGATAAAATCTTATTTTTTTCAAAAATCTAAGATTTTATCAACTTCTATACAAAAATCAGCTCGGATATTGGATAAAATCAAAAAAATCCATTTTTTTGCTTAATTTGTTTAAAGTAGTATATTTTTTTAAGGATTTCTATACAAAAATCAGCTCGGATATTGGTACAAACTTGATTAGTTCTTTGCTTAATTTCTTGTTAAAAAATTAAGTAATTAATCGATGAGGCTCTTACTAATATCCGATCAAGCTGTTTCGGTAAAGGCTATGATAAAACCCCATATTTGGATGTGTATATGCACTCCTAAATATGTTACGAATCGATTACCTCTATGAATAAAAAGTTACGATTTTTACACACAAAAAAAAAGTTAAGAAACGCAAAAATGTTACGAATTGTAGATAAATGTTATGAATCATATTGTTGAAAAGTTACGAAACACTAAAACATGTTACAATTGGCCATGAAATGACACAATATTGATCATACAATAGGTGCATATGGTACACACGTTTAATAGGTTTGTATTGTAGCCAGTCCCGTTTTAAACAGAGATACTTAAAAATATTTTTTAAATAAATTAAATAGCTCAAATCATTTGTGTGGAAACTTGAAATAGATTCTACGCAACGGAATATGCACTAAGTATGCGCCAATGTTGTACCATAGCAAGAAAAAATTATTCGTATCCCTGGGGCACCGTGCCCCAGACTGGTTTTTCACCCCCCCCCCAGCGGGTCCCATGGGGGGCATGGGGACGGATCGGGGCCGGAGAGTACCATCTCCACCCCCAATCCCCAAACCTCTTTTCCATATCTATTCCTGATCTGATCCCCAATGGAGCTTTATTTTCATTCTCCATCCCCACTCCGAATGGGGAACGGGGATCCCCACGGAGATTCGGGGATCCAATCATTTAAAAAAAAAAAAAGATTACTAAAAATCTAGAATCTCAGTTACAAATTAAATGCTAAAATTAAGTTACAAGTAGAGGTGTCGAATGGGCCGGGCCAGCACAGGCACGGTACGTTTATTGTTGGCACGGTACGACACGGTATCCATGTGTAAGCGTAAGTGTTTGCCAGCTTCAATTCAAGTTGTATCAACTAGATTTCTAATTTGAAAACTAAAGGAACCACAAACGAAATAACATTTTAGGTTATCCATCAGTCATGAAAAAAATTAAGTGGATCGCATATTAGTAGGCATTTAATCGGATGAAAGTATCATTAAAAAAACACAAATTGGGTCCCGATCGACAAACTTTCTAAACTCGATTGAGAAGAAAGTTTACACAATTGATTTCATCAATAGGAACAACAAAATCAACGGCTCGATTGGAAAAATATTGGTTTTATTTGCATTTTTTTGTGTTTATTTTAAGGAATGCATATGATTGATAGTTGAGTAGATGTCAACCTAGTTGAGATGTATTCAAATTATAGTGATGCATTTCTTATTTAATCACATTTATTTTATTACAAAGTTCAATTATAATAAAATGTTTGGAGAAAATTTAGTGTGACCCCATGTGTGTGGAAAAAATTTAGTGAGACCCAAAAGTTTCATAACTCATGAATAGACCCATATATTCGGAGATTCGGGGACGGGGCGGATCGGAGACGGGGCGGAGCGGGGCGGGGATGGATCGGGGAGCAGATTCGGGGCGGGGACATGCCTATCTCCACCCCCTACCCGATCCCCAAACATTTTCAAAAAAAATCTCCATATCCTATCCAATCTCCAAACAGATCTCCATATTGGCGATCCGTTCGGATCGGATTCGAACGGGTCAGAGGAAATGGCCAACCCTACCCTCCTTGAGGAGGCTCCAGATCTCCTGTACCAAATGCATGTACCCAGTATCTCTGCACCGTGGCTAAGTATTTGACACGTAGCAACACGACTCAGCCATTATTACACCCCAGGTCCCGTCTAAAAGTTACACTTACATATTTGGTTTGGCTAATTAGAAAAAATTAGTTTTTGATTTTTTTTTGTTTTGTCCTTATTCAAAAAAAAATTGCATTTGTTAGTTTTGCGTCAAGATTTTGTAGTTTCTCGATTTATCTAGTCGAGACGAATCCAAAGAGTATAAAATTATGGTCAAAAGTAATAGTTTTTTTAATAAAGCCTAAAATAAACAAAAATAAACCAATTTTTTAGATTATTTTTCGTCTTTATTCACAAAACTTTAAGTTTGGCTAACAATTTTATACTTTTTAGATTTCTCTCGTCGATACAAGCCAATAAACCACAAAAAATCGACCGAAAACTAAGAAATGCAAAAAAAATTGAATAAGGACAAAACGAATAAAACCAAAAAAATCAATTTTTTCAAAAACACGATAATTATACCCCATCTAAAAGTAACAGACCATAATGTGTGGTGGTGGAAGAAAAGAGGAAAAGTTAAATACGGCACTGAAGTGAAGCTGACAAGATGAGTAAACTACTCTTAATCTGGTAGTTGTACAGAATTTTTGGAATTTGTTTCTCATATTTCTTTAATTAATTATATATATACACAAATTATCCAATCAAGGATCCCGGATGGGAGGTTTTTTGGTGTTTTGATGCTTTTAAAAATTGTTTTTGGGAAATCCGAGCCGTCCAATGTGTTCAAAAGGTGTTTTCCAAGGTCCACGCGGGAAATCTTCAAAAAAAAATACCGGGAAGGGCTTGATCCAAGCATTTGTTTCTGCTTGGATCAAGCCCTTCCCGATTTTTTTTTGATTTCCGCTTGGAAAACACCTTTTGAACACATTGACGGTTCGGATCGTCAAAAAATATCGGGAAGGTGGAGTCCCGGATCCGGGACTCGGATTAGATAATGACGTATATATATATATATATAAAAACTTCTAGTCCACACCTCCCGTTAATAAGAAAAAGTGGTTTTTTTGTTGCAAATTATTTTTGGAAAATCCGAGCCGTCAATGTGTTGAAGGTGTTTTCAAGTGTCCATGCGAAATCTTCAAAAAAATCCTTGATCCAAGCTTTTTTCGCAAAACTCGTATATATATATTTTTGCGAAAATCGCTTGGATCAAGCCCTTCCCCTATTTGTTTTTGAAGATTTTCCGCTAACCCCTTGAAAACATCTTCTGAACACATTGGACGGTTCGGATCGTCAAAAAAAATTTTGGATCATGGAGGTCCGGAAACGGGAGGTCCGGACTAGAAGCCCTCCCTATATATATATATATATATATATCGGGGGCAGTTTCATGGACACAACGAATAACACAACATTTGACACAACAATAATCGAAGCCCCACGCTTACAATCGGACCCGTTCAAGTTGTTTAAAATATGTTTTTAAGATTGCCCGTAAAAAATCAACTCATTTGGATATCGGTAAAGGCTTGATCGGTTCATTCAAATTTATCCTATAAAATCTGACAGGAATCAACTAAATAAACTGATCAAGACCTTATCAATATTCAAATGAGTTGATTTTTTTACAGGTGATCTTAAAAACATATTTTAAATAAATTGAACGGCTCTGATCATTCGCGTGGGGTTTACAAAAAAATATTTGTGTCAAATGTTGTGTTATTCGTTGTGTTAACGGAACCGCCCCTATATATATATACACACCAGTGATCCAATTCTTGTTCTCGGATTGAAGGAAAAAGGGTATTTTTGAGGTTTTAAATTTTTTTTTTGCATAATCCGAACCATCCAATGTGTTTAAAACGTGTTTTTAATGGTCCCCGCGGGAAATCATAAAAAAAAAAAACGATTGGGAAGGGCTTGATCCGAGCATTTTTTCACAAAAATTGTACATATAAAGTTTTATGAAAAACTGCTTAGATCAAGCCCTTCCCGGTATTTTTTTTGGACGATTCTCGCGGGGACCTCTGAAAACACGTTTTAAACACATTGGATGGTTCGGATCATGAAAATTTGATCCGAAACTATGAGTCCCGGACTTAGGGATCCCGGAATATATATATATATATATATATAGAGTCTCCTTCCTATCCAAACTCCCTTAACTTATTAAGTTACGGACCTAGGGGTATTTTCGACTTTTCGGACCAAATTTCGACGATCCGAACCGTTAGATGTGTTTAAAAGGTGTTTTCAAGGTCCAACGCGAAGATTTGGAAAAAACAAATACCCGGAAGGGCTCGATCGGAGCTGTTTTCACAAAAACGCTATATATAGTGTTTTTGTGAAAAACAGCTCGATCAAGCCCTTCCGGAATTTTTGCCAAATCTTCGGCGTTGGACCTTGAAAAACACCTTTTAAACACATCTAACGGTTCAGATTTTCAAAAAAACATTGGGAAGGTGGAGGTCCGTAACTTAAGAGGGTCAGGGAGTTTGGACCGGAAGTTTATTGTATATATATATATATATATATACACCACACTTCCTATCCAAACTCTCGCATTTTATTAAGTTACGGACCTCCACTTTCCGGACCAAATTTCGACAATCCGAACCGTTAGATGTGTTTAAAAGGTGTTTTCAAAGTCCAACGCGAAGATTTGGCAAAAAAAAATACCAGGAAGGGCTTGATCGGGCCAGTTTTTCACAAAAACGCTATTATATATATATATATACACCACACTTCCTATCCAAACTCTCGCATTTTATTAAGTTACGGACCTCCACTTTCCGGACCAAATTTCGACGATCCGAACCGTTAGATGTGTTTAAAAGGTGTTTTCAAGGTCCAACGCGAAGATTTGGCAAAAAAATACCCCCGGGCTTGATCGGGCCAGTTTTTCACAAAAACGCTATTATTCGGATCGTCGAAATTTGGTCCGGAAAGTCGAAAATACCCCTAGGTCCGTAACTTAATAAGTTAAGGTAGTTTGGATGTGAAGTGGACTGTATATACATATAGGTAAAACTTCTAGTCCACACCTCCCGTTAATAAGAAAAAAGTGGTTTTTTTTGTGTTGCAAATTATTTTTGGAAAATCCGAGCCGTCCAATGTGTTCAAAAGGTGTTTTCAAGGGTCCACGCGGGAAATCTTCAAAAACAAATACCGGGAAGGGCTTGATCCAAGCAATTTTCGCAAAAACTGTATATATATATTTTTTGCGAAAATCGGCTGGATCAAGCCCTTCCTGTATTTTTTTTTGAAGATTTTCCGGCTAAGGACCCTTTGAAAACACCTTCTCAACACATTGGACGGTTCGGATCGTCAAAAAAAATTTTTGGATCATGGAGGTCCTGAAACGGGAGGTCCGGACTAGAAGCCCTCCCTATATATATATATATATATAATGACGTGATTATGATGTCACGGTTTGATACCTGATCAACCGGGGTTGAACCGATGACTCATCCACCCGGTTCCTTCTTCAATTCGTCCTCCGGTCCGGGTTTCAAAACATTATCAGTCATATCTCTACTTCCTCCAAATCTCTATCTAATACTTATTTGATCCCCAAACTTGCATTGAACTTAATATCTGTTGGTCAATTATGTGAATTAACTTGGGCTTAATTTATCTTTTCTGTTACTGGTTGTCATGTGTAGGATCTTCAGATGGGAAAAACTCTTATGATAGGCCTTAAGGGCATCCACAGTGGACTCCTTAAAAATAGCTCCTAACTTGACTCCTAAGGTGTACACATAAGCCTAATTGGGTCTCATTTTTCACTCCTAAAACTTGCTAAATTTAGAGAGCATGTGTGCACTCAATGGGCTAGCAAGAATATTCTCTATTTTGTAAAAAAACATAATAAAAAATGTGGACCCCATAAATTGATAAGTCTAAAAAGATTAAAAGTGTTTTGAGTCTCACTTGGAGCTAGCTACAAGGCTAGTTAGATTTAGCTAATGGGTTAGGAACCATGCTTAGGAGCTACCATTGGAAGCTTGTATTGGGCGCCCATTGAAGACCATTATTGATCAAATGGTTTGCCCAAATTTTAGGACCCTCACATAGGAGCCATTTTAAAAGCTCATCTGTATGAGCTCGTCAATCTTCATATTTCATCCCAATCCACATCTCTTTCCACTCATTCAGTGAGTCATTCACAATGCTCGATTACCTGAAATTCTTTTACTTCTCTTGGTACGTATTTGGCATTCTCGATTAGGTCATGCGTCTTTTGGACAAATACGTACCCTAGTTTCCAGTGGACATTTAGGATCGATTGGTTAAGGATGAACACGTGGATTGTCTTCCTTGTCAACTTGTTAAACAACTAGCGCTGCCATCTCCTCACAGTGACTCTTTTTCCTCTACTCCTTTTGATTTAATTCACTGTGATACATGGGGACCTTCCTCGAACACCATCTATGGCGGATCCAAATATTTTGTTATTGTCATTGATGACTATTATCACTTTACATGGTTATATCTAATAAACATGGGTCTAAATTACCATAGATTTATTACTATGAATTTTTTATACAATACAATATATTTTCGCATCACAGAACAATCAAACGTCTCTTCAAATCAAATTGATGTAATAAACCCATATACATTATGTGACAATGAACTTGTTAATAACGTATGTCATGTCATCACAGTGGACATGAAACCTTCCATGAACTCCTAGCTAGCTACAATTATCGTACCCATGTCAAAACATCAATTTTAGTTTCTCATGGAAAGGCCAAAGGGCAAAACTGGGACTAAAAATTTTCAGTGGCCCCACTATAGGAATCAACCAAATTTAGGAATATGGGCACCATCTTATTCTCGTGCAAAAATTGCTCATACCCGTAACCAAATTACTCCTACAAATTATTGGACAAGATTGTAATTTTCTTAATCGTGCCGCCAATGGTGATTACAAAGACGGGGAAGGAGATGGTGGAGGCGGCAATTCATGGTTGCGGAGGTAGTAGTTCAAGGCGTATTCGTTGTTCTTGAATATGTCCAGCTTCTTCAGTGCTGCCAAATACTGAGGCGAATGTTTTCCTGTGCCGCGGTAAGGCAAGTATATGACACGGCCAATATCTCGACATAACATGTCTTGTAGTTTTTCCCAGCGAATGGCCTCTGGGTCGTCCGTGGGAGGAGGCGGAGGAGCAAACTGGCGTGCCACACATTTGTCGAAGTTGACGTCAGCCGGGATTGAAACCGCGGATAAAAGTAAAAGCAGAACCACCGTGACGACGGAGGTTGAAAATTTTGGAGAGAAAACTGCCATGGTTTCTTCTAGCTAGGGGAAAAGTGAGTACTTCTATAACGTAAAAGGTAATTAATAGTGAATAGGAGTGCAGTTAATGGGATTCATTGTAGATTCTAACGATGTAGTACGGTTTGTGTTGGAGTGAAAAAGTATAATTGTTTGGGACATAAGGATCAATCAAAATTCACCTTAGGACCTCCAATATTTTCCCTTTTTTTTCCGGAGAAAAACTTGGGTGCCGGTTGAATACTAAGTGACTATACCCAGCGCGCATCTCAACTGCCCTAAGCAAATTCTTACTGGTAAGAGATTCAAAATTCGGACCGTCTAAAGCATTTTTGGATGGCTATGATGGGGTGCTACGAGTACCAGGTCAACACCGTGTCGTACCCTCTACGCACCCAAGTTTTTCTCCTTTTTCTTTATTCCATCCTATGGAGTAGTAATTTCTTAAGTAAAACGATGTCTCCCGTCAATACTACGAATAATGATACATACATACACAAATTTCATACATGTTTCATGGGGTGTGGGGCTCGCATATGGGGCCCATGTGGGACCCACACCACATGTGAGTGGGGTTGTGGTTGTGGTTGGTTGTGACACAAAGTTTGTGTCACAATCATTTTTGCAATACTACCTAGCAGGCCATTCTTAAGGCAAAAATAATTTACAGCTACAGATGGAAATGAATCCGGGGTGCTGTGCACCCGAGTGCTATGCACCCCTCGGAGCACCTGGGTGCTATGCATTCCTTTTCCGAGACCAATTGTCACATTCCCGCTTTGTTCACTCTCTCGGACGGTATGCTCACTTCAAGTTTCACGATTAAAATTGTTCATTTGTTCAGATTCAGTTAAGAAACAGTGTAAGAATTCAACTCAATCAGATATCTGATTGTTCTAAAAATTTCTTTTTTTTCCTTCGAAATTCTCGACTCAAGAATTATTGTGTTGCTATGACCGTATCTAGTAAGAATGCTGTGATCTCCCAACTGACCAATAAAAAATTTCTTCCACTTCATTTTTGTTTCTCACTTTCACGTTGCGATCAAAATTTTCTCCCTGATAACATGGGACAGAGGTCCCGTATTGCGCCAATGAGGGTGTATCACTGTATTTTGCCTCGTACTTTATCGGGATCCCCATCATCGTGAATTGGATTAATTTTTTTTATGAGCAAAAGAGGATATTTATTAACTTTTGGAAATAACCTACAAAGATTAATCAGATCCTTGGCAATACAACGGAGACGAGCAAACC
The DNA here is from genome assembly GCA_016920895.1 of Vaccinium myrtillus. Classification (NCBI taxonomy): domain Eukaryota; kingdom Viridiplantae; phylum Streptophyta; class Magnoliopsida; order Ericales; family Ericaceae; genus Vaccinium; species Vaccinium myrtillus. The sequence continues at coordinate 9,075,210 of CM029278.1, read as the reverse complement.
ACCAAAGATGGTGCCCTCGCTCCTTCACAAACGTAAGCCACCAAGGACCCAAAAAGAAAAAACAGGACACTACATGAATTGCAAGATGCCAACCAATGCACGGACTCGACTCAAAAAAATAATAAAAAAACCCTCACAAACATAGCAGACCACATAAACCTCACAAACATGAATTGGGGGATGGTGCTGTCCCTAAAGGGACAACGTCCATGTTGTCCCCAATCTGGGCCGTTCGTGTTCGGCAATAGACGGCTCGGATTTGTTTGGTAGCGGACGGTTCAGATGTGTTTGGATAAGATGTGATCTGAGCCGTCCATCGCCGAACACGAACGTCCCAGATCGGACAACATGCATGCTGTCCCCAAAGGGACAACATGCACCCCGGACGAAGGCAGCAAGACTACAACACCACCACCCCTGATTTGTTCTGTTTTTTGGGAATACAAATACAAAATAACCTTAAATCTGTATTTATGTTTTTTTTTTTTATATTTTGGTTGGAAATAAAAAATGGAAGTGTAGATATGGGAAACAGGGGTGCTACGCAACCCTGTGCCGTGTAGCATGCTGTGCGGGCCCATTTCGGTGTTGCGCCGGCACCGTTCCGACGATCCGAGACGTCCAACACGTAGAGCTCGTCAAGTACTATAAGTGTACCAAAAATCAACTTGATCGGATATCATTAAGTTTCTCATTGGAATACAAATGGGTTCAATGGTTCTCATCCAGTGTTTCAAGACATACGTGTTCCAATTTTTTTCAACTTATTTGTATTCCGATGAGGCACTTAACGATATCCGATCAAGTTGATTTTTGGTACACTTGTAGTATTTGACGAGTTCTACATTATGGACTTCTCCGATCATCGGAACGGTGCCGGCGCAGTACCGAAATGGGCCGCACATAACATTGCATAGCACCTCCCCCGAATACTCCGTGGCCTTTGTAGATAGTATTACCCTGTCAAACTACACCACTATTTGTAGGGAACCCACCGCTCCAAGGTAAGGTCACATCACATGAGTACCATATGTCGAGATGCTATAAATGCAATGAATATCGATAGTGATATTTTTCGCATGTTTCGATCTACCTCTCAGTATCTACCACAATCTACTGTTTTTGTGTAGAGATTCTCTTGTTGGTCAATATCTTGAGTGCAATGAATTCCACCATAATTGAAACACATTTAATAAAACTTACCATATACAATGGAGCCCAAACCCCACCTTAGAAAAAAACTCTTTTATTTAATCACCTCTGGCCCTTATTATGCTAGGTTTTCCCTTCAAGGAGGCAGCCATGACAACTTTCTCGTCTCCAAAACCTTCAATCGCCACCCTCATGGTGGTTTTGTTACTACTCGCAACCACCGCGGCTTCCGACGTCCCTGAGCTGCCCAGGCACCTCCTTTTGGTGAACTGCACGAAACTCCGCCCAGAAGAAAAAGTACTAGGCCAGAGGGCTTGTGTTGGAGGGTGGGGAAGAGAATTTGGTTTTGTTACGGCAGCCGCGCTCCACACTCTGGCCTGAACAGGAATGAATATATGGACAGATTGAAGAAGTGGGAGATGGCCCATAAAGACTCTGCAAGGAAGAACACTACCATCTCAGCCATCTAGTATTGCCACCCTACCGGCCTACCCTGTCTGGAACAAAATTGTCCATTTATTTTTCGACTTTTAAATGCTATAGTATCTAATTTTTGAGTTACTGTCCCTTTGTTATTAGTATTATTATTTTTTGGATCGGCAAATTGTATTTGTCCCTTTATATTTGGATCTTTGTTATCTTATTTCACTGATGTGTTTGGTCATCTCAACTTTTTTCACTTTTTGAAAACAAAAATAAGAGACACCCAATCAGGGGTTGTCCCTTAGTTGTGTGTAGACTAACTAGCGCGTGCCCAAGCGCTTAAAAGCACGACGCAACTCAAACAGACAACCGGACGTATAATCTTGGTTTGAGATCTATGTTTCTATGTTATGGGATGGGAAGTTTTACGGGATGGGAAAGTGTTAGGCAACCATCCCGTCTAATCAAAATGGTTAGTCTCTATTCATTCTTCAAAGATTTCAAAAATAGAATTTGTGATTTTATCAAATATGGGGACATGGAACACGAAAATAAGAAAATAAGAATTAGTCTCTACATTATTTATGCATCCGCAAGGTTAAGTAGAGGAAACTTTTCGTCCATAATGTTGGTGGTCCCAAATGTATAGGGTGTCATCCTGTTGCGTTCACGATTTACAATTTTCATCCCAAATTGTTGTTCTTGTTTCGAGTATCCAACTTTTTATGAATAGTAGATAACTACACCCAAAAAAAGAAAGAAGTACTAACTTTTCTTTGTTAACTTTTTAAAGTGGCCCTTTGTTTTCGAATAGCCAAAAAAGAAAGGAGAAGCAACATTTTGAGACAGATGGAGTATATCAAGTTTTAATTGTGGGCCAGAAAGTCAGAAACTGGGCATTGCCTCAAGTTTATTGGCTGAGAATTGGGCTTTGTAACATGTTTATTAGCTAGGCTTGGACTGGAGTAGGCTATGGTGGGGTTATTGGGTTCAATGGATTTTTAGAAGTTTGAAGAATCCGAATTACAGAAACATTAATCAAATATGAGGAAAGTACGGGCCGGTCTCCTTTTTCCGGGGAAAATAAATATCGGTTTTCTAAGAAAATAAGTATCCTTTACCCATTACCTTTTTAATTAAAATGACAAAATAATAATTGTACATACTACTTTTACCATAACTTTTCAAAATAGACAAGTATTACTGTCCAAAATAACATACAGTATTAAACTATATATTAAAAAGGAACGGAGGATGTAGTAAATAGGAGAGCAATTTATGGGATTCATCATAGATCCTGACCATCTCGTTGACTATACAACCAAAAGGTCAACAAGCCAAGATGCAGTAAATGAATTGAAAATTGGTAGTGATTTTTTTTTTTTTCATAATCGGATGTCCGAGTCAGTTTGTGCGCACCTAGACTGGGCATAACCCCAGTGACCCTAAGGTTTGGGGATGGTTGGCCTCTGCCCTCTGTAGGATTCGAACATACGACCTCATGGTCAAACACTTATTATTTTCTCATGCCTATTTTGCCAATATTGGTAGTGATATTTCGAATGTTTCTGTCTACACCATTATCTACCATAATGTACGCAGATCTGTATTTGTATAATCGATGCTCTTGTTGGTCAATATCTTTAGTACATTTAATCCCACCTTAAGTGGAAACACATTTAATAAAACTTGCCATATACAGTGGAGCCTAATCCCCACCTGAGAATATGCTCTCTTATTTAATCACCTCTGGCCCTTATTATGCTAGGTTTTCCCTACAAGGAGGCAGCCATGACAACTTTCTCGTCTCCAAAATCTTCAATCGCCACCCTCATGGTGGTTTTGTTACTACTCGCAACCACCGCAGCTTCCGACGTCCCTGAGAACAGGGAGCTCTTTTTGGTGAACTGCGCGGAACTCCGCACAGACAAAAAAGTACTACGGGGGTCGGGGGGGCTGTGTTGGAGGGAGGGGAAGAGAATTGAGTTTTTTTTAATCCGCTCTGGTGCTTATTATTTGAGACGATGGAAGAAGAGGAAGGAATATATGGAAAGAATGAAGAAGAAGAGGGAGATGGCCCAGAAAGACAATGCAAGGAAGAACACTACCATCTCAGCCATCTAGAATTGCCACCCTACCCTGTCTTGAACCCATCACCAGGGGGGAGACTTTATTGCTGAATAAAATTGTCCATTTATTTTTGGACTTTTAAATGCTATAGTATCTAAATTTTAAGTTATTTTCCCTTGATTATTAGTATTATTATTTTTCGGATCGGCAAATTGTATTTGTCCCTTTATATTTGGATCTTTGTTCTCTTATTTTCACTGGCGTGTTTGGTCATCTCAACCTTTTTTTGCAAAATAAAATAAAGAGACACCCAATCAGGGGTTGTTTCTTAATTAGTTGTGTGTACGCAAACTAGCTAGCGTGTGCCCAAGCGTTTAAAAACACGACGCAACATTATTTAGACTTTTAAGTGCAAGTATCTAATCTTGAGTTAGTGTCCCTTTACTCCTTTAGCAGTATTATTCTTTGCATCGGCGAATTGTATTTGTCTCTTTATATTTGGTTCTCTGTTTCTCTTATTTTCACACGAGCGTTTGGTCATCTGAAATTTTTTTCACTTTTTGAAAACAATAATAAAAGACACTCCAAGAGGCTCTCTACTTGAGCTCTCTTGGCTATTGTAGAGAGCCAAAACCAATTTTCACCCCTCCAAGAGGCTAGCTACCTGCCTCTCTATTCTACCTATCTCCCTTCCGCCTGGCTACTACAGGCGAGGCATCATGGCTCGCCTCTCTTCTCTGCTGTCAGCCTTTCACCACAAAGTCTCACCTTTCAGCCTACACGTCATCCAGTTCTTGCACTTTATGTCCTGCTCCAAGTTTTTTTTATTGATTTTTCATCCAATTTCAGTTTTATTAGTTTGGATGGATAGCCGAGTAGAGAGTAGTGTTGGAATGTGGTGTGAAAAAGTGAATAGGCAAAATAAAATTTGTACTTTTTAAAATATTTTTGGCTCTCTACTCTGCCTAGCAGTGTTGGAGTTGCTCTTATTCCTTAATTGTGTGTAGACTAGCTAGCGTGTGCCAAGCGCCTAAAAGCAAACATAATTTGAACTCAAAACAGTCGAAACAACTGGTTTGTCATTACTAGAGATAATTTTGGTCCAGAAGTTATGTTACGAGATGAAAAGGTGTTAGGCATTCATCCTGCATAAAAAAAATAATAAAAAAATGATACATACACAACGGACTACCCCAACACCATCCACAACCGCATCCGGTCCCAATAGAAAAAAAGAAAAAGAAAAAAAGAGACCCGAAAAACTCAAAATCGACTAACACTTCTTCCCCTCCCCCCACTTTTTTTTTTTTTTTAGACCAATTTTCTGTATTTTGTGCCAGATTAGTAGTGTTGCTACTTGCACTGCTGATTGCAGGCAAGTCATTGAAGGTTTACGGAGATTCCTTCAACAAACTCTATGGTTGATAATCTCACTTCTTTACCAATGATTCATGATCTACTGCTATGGTTTTAAATTGCATTCACAACTTGATGCAAGAGATTTAAAAAAAAAAAAAAACCTTATCCCCAAACTCCAAAAATAAAGAATCATGCTGAATATATGGATGAAGAAGAAACCTTAACTTCCATGTCAAGAACATGTTATTCTAGCCAATCTATGGAAGAATTGTGTCCATTATAAGGTTGGAATCTTCTCATTCTTCCAACAAATTTTTAGTGATTCATAATGCCTAGACTGTTTGAGTTCAGATTATATTGCATCGTACCTTTAGGCGCATGGCGGAACAGACACACGCTAGTCTACACAATTCAGGGACAACCCCATACAGGATGGCTCAATACCAAATTCAGGGACAACCCAGACGCGATGGCTCAATGTGTATATTTTTCTCAAAAGTGAACAAAGATATTTGAGATGACCAAACACACCTGTGAAAATAAGAAAACAGAGAACCACATCTCGAGGGACAATTTGCAGATTGGAAAATATATATAAAGGGACGATTACTATAGGTTAGATAATAGCATTTAAAGGATTCTTCCTTGCATAGTCTTTATGGGCCATCTTCCTCTGCTTCTTCAATCTTTCCATATATTCATTCCTCTCCTTCAGGCTAGAGAATTGAGGGCTGCTGCCATAACGAAACCAAATTCTCTTCCCCACCCTCCAACACAAGCCGTCTGGCCCCCGTAGTACTTTTTCTTCTGGGCGGAGCTTCGTGCAGTTCACCAAAAGGAGGTGCCTGGGCAGCTCAGGGACGTCGGAAGCCACGGTGGTTGCGAGTAGTAACAAAACCACCATGAGTGTGGCGATTGAAGGTTTTGGAGACGAGAAAGTTGTCATGGCTGCCTCCTTGTAGGGAAAACCTAGCATAAGGCCAGAGGTGATTAAATAAGAGAGCATATTCTGAGGTGGGAATTGGGCTCCATTGTACATGGTAAGTTTTATTAAATGTGTTTCCAATTTAAGGTGGGATTCATTGTAGGAAACTTCAATAAAGTTTCCAAACTTTGATCGCAATACCTCATAGGCCTTCAAACTTAATGAAATGTCCATTGGACCTCCAAACTTTACATATTTGTTTCAATTAGGCTCACGTCGTCTAATTTCGTTGACTTGTAGACGGAATATGCTTATGTGTCTATCCCTTCCACTCACGAAATGACACATTCCAGGGATTTAGGGGTCATATAGCAATCAGACAAACAATCCGGAGCCTCCATTAATTTTTAAATAACTACTCAAGTGATTTTGTACAAAATCATCCCAATCAGACCTCGTAAAATGGCATTCTCTACTTCCTACAAAAAAACGTTGTTTTGGGGGGCTGTGGCCACGAGAGCAAGGACTGTGATGTGCACCCAGCACGCGTGCTGCACGGCCAGTATGGGGCCCATCCCGGGTCCCGTTATTTGATCCGAATCGTTCGTTTTGTTCGTCTCGTCGAGCATTTCGTTTATGCCAAAATTTAGGTTGATTGGACATAGGTAATTACTTGATCGGTGACCATTTAGCTTTTAGTTTTGTAGAAAAAAATCACCTACAACAGTTAATTTAGTTTTTCGTTTTCAAGAAAAATGGTCACCAATCAAGTAGTTATCGATGTCCGATCAACCTGAATTTTTGCATGGACGACATACTCGACGAGATGAACAATACAAACGATTCGGATCAAACAACGCGACCCGATATGGGTCCCAAACCGGCCACGCAGCATGGGTGTTGTGCAACTAGTGCACAACACAGTCCCCGGTCCTTGTGGCCACGTAATCAATTTCTGTTTACAAGTTGACGGAATTAAAGGCCTAATTGAAAATTTGAAATAAATGTGTAAAGTTTGGAAATTCAATTAATATTTCATTAAGTTTGGAGGCCTATGAAATATTGCGGTCAAAATTTGGAAGTCTTTTTGAAGTATTGCTCAGCCTTGTTTCCCAGTTGATTTTTATGGGATTTACCATTTTAGCACCTTGATTTTATGGAAAATCTCATAAAATCAAGGTGCTAAGATGGGAAATCAACTAGTTGATTTCATGGGATTCCCCATTAAATCTTATGGGAAGATTTTGACCAACAAGATCATCAATTATACAAAAATAGATTTGTGTACATTATGGTAGATAATGGTGTAGATAGAAACATAAAATACTCACTTTCTGCATGTTTCTGTCTACACCATTATAAATACGGAGTATTGGAAAAGATAACCAAACCAAACCAAACCAAGCCTTATGTCCCAATCAATTGGGGTCGGCTACATGAATCATTTTTCTCCATTAAGCTCTGTCAAGTACTGCTTCATCGCTTAAACCTAGTATACTCAAATCTTTGCGTACTACCGCATCTAATGTCAATTTGGGTCTTCCCCTCCCTTGTGCGTTTCTACCCAAAGCTATCTTATCCACTCTCTTAACTACTGCATCCGCTGGTCTACGATAAACATGCTCAAACCACCTTAGCCTATTTTTCCTTAACTTCTCCTCTATAGGTGCTACACCTACCATCTCGCGAACTGTTTCATTTCTAATCCTATCTCGTCTAATCTTACCACACATCCACCTCAACATTCTCATTTCCGCTACACTTATCTTGTTCGCCTGCTGCTTCTTAATAGATCAGCATTCTGTCCCGTAAATCATCGTTGGTCTTATGACAGAATATTGGAAAAGATCATCATGAAAAAACAAGAAGTGTTTAACCGTGAGGTCGCGTGTTCGAATCTCACAGAGGCTAATTAACCATCCCAAACCTTGGAACCACGCGGGTTATGTCCGAACATTACCTTCAAGGCCACGAAATTAGTCTAAGTGCGCACAAGCTGGCTAGGACATCCGGTTATTAGAAGAAAAAAAAAATCACTGCCAATATTTGATTCATTTATTGCATCATGGCTTATTTAGCTTTTGGTATTCAATTAGATGGTCAAAATCTGCGCCATGAATTGCTCTTCTATATACTACTACCTCCGGCTTATTTCGTTTGCTTTTTCCTTCTTACTCAGGCATATGCACCATTGTTTGCAAGGAGCTTGGCAACAGGGGACCTGATAATGAACAAAATTGAAAGGTCCAGACGATTCCAAATACTATACATCAGTGCTACATACTCAGAAAATAAACTCAGAATTTGAAAATCAATAGCCCATAATGTGAATCTGGATCATTGCTTTTCACGTTTTGGGTAAATTCTAGGTGCCTAGACTTTCTGTTCCAAATATGTTCTTGCAAAACAGCTTAATTACATGCCACAGGAGAACTGAACTAGGAGAATGCAGATCAGAGTCTGCAGAGCATAGTAGGGACAAAATTAACTCAGGTCCGTTCGGTTGTCTTGGGACATCAAGTTTGATTTTATGAGCCCGAGGGTCGGGAAGTTGTCGGAGGGCTAAGAAATTAGACAACCGCGTATCTGAATCTGAAATAAGAAAATCAAATTGAGTCCCCTAATATAACACATTAAGAGGCTGGCTTCGGTGGGTTTATTTAACAACTAGCTAGCACACTAGGGAAAATGAGGCATAAGATTACGTGACTATTTTTTTTTATAAGCAAAAATTTATTAATCTTTGAAAACAAATTACAAAGATTAAAAGGGGCCGAGACAGAAAACGCCAAGGACCCAAAATGGGAAATAACAAAAAACACCAAGGATGGTAAGATACCAGCCAATACAAAGAACCAGACAAACACCCAAGACAACCAAATCTCCCGAACAAGAAAACACCATTGAGAAGGCCACAAGGGCATCCCAAAAGCTACAGAAGAGAATGGAAAACCCTAGGGACTCCACCTCCTAAATCAGCCAAGAGCAAGCAAAAACAGAAGCACCCAAACCCAGCCAGGGAAGCAAATTGTGGGACGGTACAATGTTCATTTCGTCAATAGGTTAACATCTGGGTATCATCTGCTTTTTTTTGAAGTTTTTCACATTGTAATCCTGTTATGTTTTGTTGTGAGCTATATTGTACTGATAAAGACATTGCGAGTGCGACATAAGCTAGATTGCAGCAAGGACTGGAACTTGGCATTAACTCGACCTGCTTACAAATTCGTAAATTTTTTTGGGTAAAATAGAAATAGAAAGGATCATCGCTTGGCAAAAAATGTTTGGCTGGGAGATACTCTTCTATTGATCTCCTGTGACGAGCTGCCACATACCCTTATACTCTTGCTAGGAAATAATAAACGTCGGGTGTATTCCTACAACTCGTTACGTATGCTGTTTTCTACATGTAATGACATAAGAAGAAAAGATTATAGGAAAAATATTGTTGCAGAATGATGTGACAGATTTGGATTGAGCTCAAGTAAACTACTACACGTCCGGAAATCGGTTGGCACCATTTGAGCTAATTAGGTGTTTGTACATTTCGGAGGGTGAACTGAAATGAACCTTCAATCAAAATAGATTAGTCTCAAATTTCATGTATTAACAACAGCTGCAACCTGCATTCTCCCCTGTCCTAGTCCCTGCTTCTCAATTTTAATTAATGAATCTTTCTATGATTTCCCAAAAAAAAAACAAAAATATTTTGAACTAAAGCCCTTAATGTTGTCCCTTTCCAACAACTTAAACTTTTAAAGAAATTTACGCTTCACAATTTAATTCGATTGTCAGAGTAGACAATAGATCTCCAGAGCTTGCTACCCCGACCCATGAGAGCGCGTCTGGCATACAAATATTATGATTATTCTTGAACATTTATAACTTTTAGACGAGTTAGTGATTAATAATATGATAACTTGAGGATAATGTTAACCTTCATGCTAGTAACTCTATCAGTTTCTCTTTTCACCGAGCAACTCTAGAGGAAGGATGAAACCCTAGACCCTTCACCTTCCCCTGCGGTGCCGGCTGCCATCGCCGGCCGGCCCTCTCCTCTCTTCTCTCCCTGTCCGTCCTCTCTACCCCTTTTTCCCACCCGTCCTCTTCCATTTTCTTCCCTTCCCTCCCCCGTTCTTCTTTTCCACCGACACCGCCATTTGATCCTCCTCCCCTCCCACCACATTCAACCCCACCTCTCTCTCTCTCTCCCCATCCTCCACTTCCTTTCCCTATGCCTCCATATCCTATTTCTACTTCTGTTTCGGTTTTTGTCGACAATCTACCGTATGAGATGGACTCTGTTTGGCTTCGCCAACTGTTCAGGCCATTCGGGGATGTGACGGATGTTTATATCCCGAAGAAGAAGAGCTCTAGTTTCCACACCAAGTTGGAGTTCGTTAGATTTAAATCGAGGGAGGAGGCAAATAGGGCCGTTCAGGAGCTCGACGGGTTACGGATCAGAGATTTCCCTATCCAGGTGAACCTTGCCAGGTATCCTCAATCTAGCAGAAATGTGGTTCCATCGCAGAATTCGGGTGTCCCTTTTGCTAGTATTAAGAATCGCCCTTCTTATGCTTTTAAGGATAAATGCAGATTTAATTCTGATTTTGTTGAGAATAGATCTCTTTCTTTCGCTGATATTGTCTCTGGTAAGAAACCTTCGGCTTCTTGTCTTTCTGTTAAGGTCCGGGACGGTGATTACCAGTGGCTTTCGATGAGTGCTATTGCTAAACTCCCTTCTCAGAGATCGTTGGAGTCTCTTAGAGAGGCTTTCATTTCGGAAGGGGTTTGGAATGTCCAGATTAGACAAATGGGAGGTAATTTCGTTTTGCTGACTTTTGAATCCACTGACCATATGAAATCTATGCTTGAAGGAGGTGGTCTGTGTTGGCTTTTGAATTTCTTTGATGAAGTAAAACAATGGGAGCCTGAACCAGTGACGGAATACTATCGTGTTGTTTGGCTTAACTGCTACGGGATCCCTCTAAATGTTTGGAATGTTGATACTTTCTTTAGTATTGGTAGATTGTGGGGTGAGGTAATTACTCTTGATGAAGATACTTCCACTAGGTCTTCTCTATCAGTTGGAAAGGTGAAGATTTCTACGAAAGCCTTTGAAGTTATTAATCATATTGTTAATTTGGAGCTCAACGGCAAGGTTTTCCCTGTCAGAGTTGTTGAAGAGCAAGTTGGTGTCAATAGTTTCATCAAAGCTATTTGCGAATGTAATGGGGCTAACTTGGTGAAACATGTTAGCCCTTCAGAATCTGGGGTGAAACCTGGAACCAAGGAAGGAGTGGATGGAGGAGATGATGATGATGATGATATGGTTAGGAATTTGGTCTTGTCTAACGTAGGGGAAAACGACCAAGTTTTGTCTCTCTCCTCGGGTGAAGCTTTGAGGGTCGATGATGGTGATCAAGGTTCGGAATTTTTGGCAATACAGAAGGACTTGACTAATAAAACTAGTGTTGGTGTTATCAATGGCGATAAGGGGGACACTTTTGTTATCTCAAATAAGGGTGATCAAGCTCTTCTTTCGAATATTGATGTGGGGGATAATTCTCTCCTCTTCCCTTACTCCTTCGTCGAGGAATCTAGCTCTCCCTTGGGTATAAACCATTGTACAGAAAGATCAATCCATGTGGAGGACTGTAAGGGGGCAAATCATGCTGATGGGGCAACTGCGAGTTCTGGTTCTGACGATTCCCTATCTGCTGATCTTGTTTCTGCCGATCCCCTTGTTAATTATATGGATTACTTGCGCCATAGAAAGAAAGCTCGGTCGAAGAAAGGATTTCGTAGGAATCCTATATGGACTAAAAATCCTTTGAAAGCTGCCATCGTTTCTAGGACGTTTAGCCGGAATCGTAAAGAGGAGAAATCGAAGTCTTTTAAGTCGGGCTCGAAGAAAGGTAGTCTAGTTGGGCCCACTCTTTCGAATCTTGTGGAAGCTAGTAGCGACATTCGTAAGAGGTATACGATGCTTATCAAGGAAGCCCGTAAGAATATGGAGATGGGTGCTTCGTGTGGCGTTAAATTTTATGGAAGGGATAGCTACAATATTAAGAAATACTTAGAAATTCAAGGAGTTGATATATCTGAACTGGAAATTAAAGCTCTTGAGGATTTGGAGGAAGGTACATCCATTTCTATGGAGTTCTGATTTTGTCTTCGTCGTTGTTGGTTGAAGGTTTTGGCGTTTGGGGGTTCTGCTTCCCTGGCTGGGTTTGGGTGCTTCTGGTTTGCTTGCTCTTGGCTGTTTTAGTTGGAGGAGTCCCTGGGGTTTTCCTTTTTCTGCTGTTGCTTTTGGGTTGCTCTTGTGGCCTTCTTGTTCTGGTGTTTTTAGTTGTCTTGGGTGTTTGTCTGGTTCTTTGTATTGGTTGGTATCTTACCATCCTTGGCGTGTCTTGTTATTTCCCCCTTTGGGTCCTTGGCGTTTTCTGTCTCGGTCCCTTTTAATCTTTGTAATTTGTTTTCAAAGATTAATAAATTTTTTGCTTATCAAAAAAAAACTTGAGGATAATGTTGCCGATCAGAAAAAAACTCGAGGATAATGTAAGTGAAGTGGGCATCCTTTCCTTTCAGTTGTATCATCACATACACACTGGCAAGTTAAAGACTAAGAAGGAACGTTTGTCATTTTACTTTTATTTTTATTTTGCCGAGGGGAAGAGAATTGGTCAAGTTTAGGAGAAAATTTGGGACTTTACCAAAATTAAACTGCAAGACTGGTTCTGTTTTGTTCAAATCCCGATTCAACCCTGTTAACATCCAAACATTTTCACCAAAAATATATAATTACAAAGTAGTTATAGATTGAGACTAAGCCGTTCCTATAATTTTAGTAATACTCAAAATCTAATTAGTCTACAAAAAAGTTACAGGCTAATTGTTTTTGCGTCCTAATAATCCCGCGGAATTATTTTTTTGTTTCACCTTCGTTAGTTTTGCATAAAAAACTTTCATGTCCTAGGCAAAAGTGTAATTTCCAAGAAGTTGAGTGTGGGCCCGGGTTCACACTGGTTGTGGCTCCGCCACTAGACGCAGAGGCCTGTTGTGCATCACTGCATCCTGTGCATAATAGGTGTTGCGCAGAAACACAACCATTCGTTGCTTGGATGGACGGTCCAGATTTCAAAACAAACTATTCGCGTGAATAGTTTGTTTTCAATCCAAACCGTTGAAAACACTTGTGGACGGCTGTGATTTTGCGCAGCACCTGCTGTACACAGGCTGCACAGTAGGCCCCCACGTCCCTGCTTTTGTATGCATGTCTTGTGAGCATTATAGGTTTGCTTCATTTTTTTTTGCTAAGCAAAAAATTTATTAATCTTTATAAACGCATTACAAAGATTAAAGGGACCCGAGACTGGAAATGCCAAGAGCGTAAAAGGGAGAAAAACAAAGAACAAGAAGGGTGGTAAGATACCAACCAACACCCGAACCAAAAACCTGAAACAACCACCCCCAAAAACTACGGCCAATAAAGAAACGACCTAAATGCTCAAACCCCTAAGCCACCCAAGGGCAAGCAAAAACAGAAATATCGAACACAACTAGAGCGGCCAAAAGCTCCCAAAACGACGAAAACCTCCATCTAAGATCTCCCAACACCAGACAAGAAGCGGATCAGAACTCCATAGAAAATGAGGCATCACCCTCCAATAAGTCGAGAGCTTTAATTTCCTCTTTAATAACCTGTTCAGAAATATCGATTCCCTGCAATTCTAAAAGCTTCTTAATGTTAAAGCTCTCCCTTCCATGAAATTTTACCCCAAAGCGAACACCCATCTTCATGTTCTCCCAGGCTTCCTTGACTAAAATCGAATTCCTCTGATGAATGTTGCTACTAACCATTTCTTTAAACGAGCTTCCTTTCTTGGCCTTGTCTGACTTCTTTTGGGGCTTGTATGACTTCTTTTGGCGCCTGTGCTCCACATACATAAAAAGAGGTTCGTTCGGGACAAGATCACTGTCATCTCCATTATAGGTTTGCTTCATACTCAAATATTGTCATAGTTGAGTAGTAAAGAATAGGTTTCCTTTCGCATACTGGATCAAAATACTCTGTAGAAAGGTTGGGTGTAATTGAACATCACCAGTGAGCACTCCCTAATACATCACTCCAGAGAAGTCCAACAAGTCAAGTCCTACTCAATTATATTCATGTTTGTTACCGGATTGATTCTATCATCAGTCATTCAGTTGTTATAAAAAATTAGGTTTTATGAATTCGCACGCCCAATGTTATCCGTATCCTATGTCATATAATGCGATTGTGTAAGCATGAGCGAATGTTTTAGTGAGGTTTTGAAAGCGCCTGTTGAAAACCCCCACAAACTATTAAAATTCGGGGGAACGAAGACTGATAGCAGAGTGCAAAATCAGAATTATGTGACCTAGTGCGTATCATGCGAGATTGACCATGGCCGATTGTTGTTATTCCATTTGTACCATACGAGTTTATTACGCGAACAGCTCTACAATTTTAGAATCGAAATTAAGAAAACTTCATTTACAGTGAATTATATGATGAGAAAGAAAGAAAAATTAAAACGAAAATAATTTTTTTGATAACATGTTCGCCTTTCATTATCTCACCATCAAAACGGGCTCTTACTTTCCCGGAGTTTTTCTTTTAATGCACGTACGAAAATATGTGATGGGAGTATGTGGGACCCATAAGATGGAGTTGTGGATTGCACACTAGCGTTATCCCAGGCATAAGACTACCCAGAAGAATATTAGAAATAAAAGGAATGAATTACTCACACAATCCACTCAAACGTCAGATGTATTAATGTTTAGTACCTAATTTTGGTCTTTTCTTTTCTCCCTTCAATATTCATACCATTCCAGAGCATTTTGGTCAAGTAACAGATAAAGCTTCAACTCCAACACTCCAACACTCCCAACTGATTTAACCAATAATCGTCACCCTCCCTAGCCCATCTCTCTCTCTCTCTCTCTCTCTCTCTCTCTCTCTCTCTCTCTCTCTCTCTCTCTCTCTCTCTCTCTCTCTCTCTCTCTGCATCCATGTGTACGTTTTTTTGTTTATAACCAGATATCCAGGCCAGTTTGGACGCACCTCGACTTATTCCGGAGCCTTGGGCACAAACTCGCAATGACCCAAAGAGTTTGCTGGCAAGGGGAATCGAACTTGAGACCTTAGGTAGGAGCAAACCCCTGAGTCCCAAGGTAAGACTCATTTTGCCAATCCCTTAAGGTTTGCATCCATGTGTACGTAAATCATTATGCTGTTATAATTTACATTTTGAAAATTCAAAAATCAACCTGCAGCGGCGGAGCCATAATTTCGATCCGAAAAGACCGGACGAGAGTGAAGATGTCCATCCAGGGAAAATCATTTTTATGCTCTAGTATCATACACGGTAATATTTAAATAACTTTGGCCTTGTACATCAATAAGTATGTGAATTTATTACTTTTATTCAACTATAACTAAAAGACACAAGCTCTCATTTTTCGTGTAATTCACAAAATTTCACTGGGTAATGTAAAATTATTTGAATTAACCTAGACTAAACAACAGATATACTGACACTAGTATTCAAATATACCAAAAAAGTTAAACTTATGTCTAGCTCACATTCTGAGTCCCCCTCCGGCTCCACTATAGCTCCGCCTATGTCAACCTGCCACATAGAGATGTAGAATAGGGAGTAACAATGGAGTCATAAAAGTCTCTAAAAATTGGCTTGTAAAAACCTAAAAGGGAACTTTTTAACTATAACTTGCTCTATAATTAATTTGTTGAATGTGAGAATCCTCCATAAGGTTTCTATTTCAAACATGATTAAACTTATCACTTCTTCAATGAGTTTTTTTTTTTTTTTTCCCATCCTTTGTTACATTCATGAAGTTTTCCATCTATACACTAAACTTACTTTTTAAAGCCCTTGCTTGTGTAAGCAAGTATATATACATTCATTTGAAGCTTTGTACATGAATTATTTCCCATACCCTATCTTGGCAATACCTCCAATGTTTTGGTCAATTGATTGCCTATGCCCATAAGGAACCTTCAATTTCCTTGATTGATCATCACATGTATTTTTCTTCCACTTCCATCCCTATCTTCCAATCCACTCTTCTATAAAAGCCAACCTAAGTACCCTCTCAAATTCCCATCTTGTGACAATGGAAATGAACAAGTACTTCCTAGTTGCTCTTTCACTAGCATTGGTTTTTGGGCTCGGTGAGAGTTTCGATTTCCACGAAAAAGAATTGGAGAGCGAGGAGAGTTTGTGGGATTTGTACGAGAGGTGGAGGAGCCATCACACGGTGTCTAGGGACCTCGACGAGAAGCACAGGAGGTTCAATGTGTTCAAACACAATGTGAACTATGTTCACAACTTCAATAAGGAGGACAAGCCTTACAAATTGAAGCTGAACAAGTTTGCTGACATGACTAACCATGAGTTCAAGAGTGTTTTTGCGGGGTCCAAGATTAAACACCATAGGACGCTCCGAGGGAGTTCCCGTTGCAGTGGGAGTTTCATGTACGAGAATGTCGATGTAGTCCCTCCATCCGTTGACTGGAGGAAGAAAGGCGCTGTCACCCCTGTCAAGGACCAAGGACAATGCGGTAAGTAAAGCATATTTTGTCAGTGCTGTCACTGCAACTCACCTTAAATTTCCCAAATTTCAGTTTTAAAAGAGAGTCAAGAAAAATGAAAATTCCATAATTGCCCTTTTAGATGTATTGGCTAACGTCCAATTTTGCCCCTTTAAAATTTCAGGTAGTTGCTGGGCATTTTCGACGGTTGTGGGGGTTGAGGGAATAAACCAAATCAAAACAAAGAAGCTAATTTCTTTATCCGAGCAAGAATTGATTGACTGTGACACCAAAGAAAACCAAGGGTGTAATGGAGGCCTAATGGAGGTGGCTCTTGAGTTCGTTAAGCAGAGGGGAGGCCTGACAACTGAGGATAATTACCCTTACAATGCTGCAGATGGAACTTGTGATGCTTCAAAGGTAGTCTATGCAAGCATCTTCTATTTGAGGTCCCAAATTTCAAAAACAATAAAAATTAAAATTAATAAAAAGGATTTTATCAACTTCTTGATGTCATGTTGATCGAATTGTGTTGTTTTCAGGCAAATTCCCCAGTTGTGTCAATTGATGGGCATGAGGTGGTTCCGGTTAACGATGAGGATGCCCTGCTGAAAGCCGCTGCCAATCAACCTATTTCTGTTGCTATTGACGCTGGGGGTTCTGATTTCCAGTTCTACTCTGAGGTAAAAGTTTACTAGAAATCACACCTTTACGTATCGGTTCTGTGGTGTTTTGGTTATTAGAATTTTTTGTTTGTCATTTTTTCGTGCTTCTATAAACAAAACCAACGAAAAACTCGAAAAAAAACACTGATCGTTTCCATGTACGTGTGAAAGACACATCGTGGGTCATTCTCCTGTAAACCGAGGTTGTTTTCATGGAAAATCTTTCGAAAAATTGAATTGCAAATCTGGAAAAATGAGAAAATAAAAATAAGAGAAGAAATAGAATCATTCCTAAGCTTTGTGGTGCATACGTATATGTTTCAGGGTGTATTTACTGGAGATTGTGGGACAGAGTTGGACCATGGAGTGGCAATAGTGGGGTATGGAACAACACTTGATGGGACCAAATACTGGATTGTGAAGAATTCATGGGGGGCAGAATGGGGAGAGAAAGGGTACATTAGAATGGAAAGAGGAATTTCTGCTAAAGAGGGAAAATGTGGTATAGCAATTGAGGCTTCATATCCAATCAAGTCCACTTCAGATAACCCTACAACTTCAATTTCCTACAAGGATGAGCTCTGATCATAAAGCTTCTGAAAATCGCAATTAAGCTAATGTAATCCTCTGTTTAAGTTGCTTAACTTGTTTTTATTTTGCCTTTTTTGTGTGGGTTAAGGATGATGTAATCCTCTCATAAACACATCAAATTTGTCTTATCAAGTTTGATGCTGCAGGTGACTTGGTATCACTAATAAGCTGTTGTTGAAAGCTCAAGAGATGAAATAAGATATTTCTTTCCTATGTGTAGCAATAACTTTTGAAAACTTGCTTCCGGTAATTTTCGAATACCCTGTTCAAAATTCGTGGAGCCGTCAATGACTGGCCAACTTTGTATGTATCTCGTAAAGTGAATGCTCTTGCCGTTTCATTAGTTTGTTTTCCAATTGATTGATCATCTTGCCCTTGTCGACATTCATTTATCACTCTTTTTCTGTGGGACCGATTCCTATTCGGATCAATATTCTCACGATATATTAAAAAAATTTATATAAAAAATCACACTCAAGAAATATTCAATAATCTATAAAAATTTAGATTGTTTTTGTCTTCAGTGAACTTTTTAAATATTTTCTAATTTTTTTTACCTTTTAGATTCCTCTAGTCGTGACGAACCAATAATCCACAAAAAATGATGCAAAACTAACAAATGCAATTTTTTTTTGGGAAAATTATCGAAATGGTCCCTATAGTTTCACTCGAGTCTCGATTTAGTCCCTCTAGTTTCAATTGCACTCCAACGAACCCTGTAGTTTCAATTTTGGTCGAATTAGGTCCAATTGATAACGGACGTTTGTAAAGATGACGGAAATTCCAATTTGGGGGTTTTTTGAGGGGCAAAATTGACTTTTTGACCCTCCTTCTTCTTCCCCAATTTGAAACCCTAACCCTAATCATTTGCTTTGCAGAAAAAAGAAAAAAAAAATTTCCTTACAAATTCAATTACTTGAAAATGTCAATACCTTTTTTCTATATATTCCTGGTATCTCTCTCTCTACCGTCTACTTTTGAGCTTCACGCTGAAGTCCCTCATTCCCTCACGATAAAACTAAAGATATCGATGAGCATCTGGTTTCAACCCTCCGGCGACAAATCTCGGCGACTGTAACTCTCACTATCATGCCCTGTCTAATCCCCAACCCAAGCCCTTTAATGGTGGTGTTGGTTGTATCTATGCGGTTCCAGGGTATTTTGCCCTTTGATGGTGGTGTTTGCTGTAAGGTATACCGAAATTGAGTTAAACTAAAATGGTTCCATGGTTGATTCTCATGGCCCTTTGTGCTGTATCCCGAGAATTTCTTGGTTACTCCACACAGTATGAGAAAATTGAGTGGGTGTTTTTCTCTAATTGTAGGATTTCCATGGGCTGATCTCGATTGCCCAAAAAACCGAAACATAGGATGTTTATCTCAAATTTTCGTGATTGCCATGGATGGGTTATGCATCTGTGTATGAAAACTATAAAGCTTTTTAAGTTCATCAAATCTGATGCTAAGATGCAAATTTTCGCAATGGACTTGCAACGACAAAAATTAAAAAAAAATGGTTTTACATAATTTTCATCCATTATAGATCTCATTTTGTAAAAAATTTCAAGTAGATTTCAAATATATAAACTATATGATAATTGAATTTGCAAGAAAGAAGTTATTGACATTTAAAGTAATTGAATTTGTAAGAAAAAGTTTTTTTTCTTTTTTCTGCAAATCAAAGAATTAGGGTTAGGGTTTCAAATTGGGGAAGAAGAAGGAGGGTCAAAAAGTCAGTTTTGCCCCTCAAAAAACCCCCCAAATTGGGATTCCGTCATCTTTACAAACGTCCGTTATCGATTGGACCTAATTCGACCAAAATTGAAAATACAGGGTTCGTTGGAGTGCAATTGAAACTAGAGGGACTAAATTGAGACTCGAGTGAAACTACAGGAACCATTTCGATAATTTTCCCTAAAATAAATTTACAGGTCTAGGACAAAATTAACTTTGTATTTTACTCAAAAGTCTAAATATTTGTTGTTAATTTTGTTTACAATTTTTTTTTCTTTTGTCATTCGATATACATCAATAGAATTAGCTGTTAGATGTTAGTAAATCACAAAGGGTTGATCTCCTCTCCATAGGAATCGAACTCATAACCTCACCCCTATAGAAGGGGCTACACGACCAACTGGGCTAACTGCCCTGGTCAACTTTGTTTACAATTGACCCCGACAAGTTTTTATATTTTAAAAGTTCTGTATGATTGTTTAGTTATATTAGTTCATTTTTGAAGAAATCATAGAATTATGATAGCCCCCGTGACTATTTAATTCTTAATCTTTGTAACAAACAAATTAAATCAACTGCATTAAGCATCACTGAGATAGTTTTCCAGTTAATTTATGTTTCAAAATTAGAGAAACCGTGATCAATGTATACTCTTTTTCGTATCTAATGTGGAAAAAGGAAAAAAAAATGAAAATCTATCCACAAAGGACAACGGTGCGTGACATAGGGATGTGAAGAATATAATCTTTGTAACAAACATATTAAATCAATTGCATTAAGCATCACTGAGACACCCTGTAAGAAAAAGAAAATGAAATCCTATCCACAAAGGACAGTGGTGCGTGACATAGGGCTTTGAAGAATATAATATTTGTAACAAACTATTAAATCAACTGCATTAAGCATCACTGAGACACCCTGTTTGGCAGTCGGACTTGGCACCCGGATTTGCCAAACACCGGGATTTGTAATCCCGGGCCCACAACACTCCCCCGTTTGGATGGCCATTTCCACCCCTGATTTGATTCACTGTTTGGAGTGATAGTCGGGCTTCTCATTCGTTAGCCAACGATAGCCCTCACCCTGTCATTAGACAAGAAGGGATGATTTGCTTGATTTTCTTTCGATTGTACCCCTCCAAATCCAGGTGATATGTGGGGGCTTTGAGGCTATTCTTCAGTCGATCGTTTTCTTGGTTTCAATAGAGGAGAACAGCGACGAGAGAAGGGAGATAGAGGAAGTTGATTGGGTCTCCATTGTTGCTCATCTTCGATAATCACCCACAGGTATATTTCGATTTGCTTTTGTAATACGTTGGAAACCCATTTGTTTTTTTCGATTGTGGTATCTGGAGTTGCATCTGAGGACTGAGATGGTTTTGACCAAGATCTGAAAACCCAGATCTTAGAATTTTCGATCTCCATTGTTGCCCTATTTTTGTGATCTACCTGAGATAATGATGATATTTCTGCCCTAATTACAAGGATTTGTGCCCTAATTGATCAGTTTTTGTTGTATACATAGACAAGATTTGTGCCCTAATTGGTTACTTGTGTTTTCCGTAATTTTTATGTATTTATTAAGTATTTACTGTAATTATTAATAAATTAAGGGAAAATTATCCAAATGGTCCCTGTAGTTTCACCCGAGTCTCGATTTAGTCCCTCTAGTTTCAATTGCACTCCAACGAACCCTGTAGTTTCAATTTTGGTCGAATTGAGTCCCCGACGTTAACTTCTGTTAACAAACTTAACGGAAATCCCAATTTGGGGTTTTTTTGAGGGTCGAACTCGTCTTTTCACCCACCCTTCTTCTTTCCCAATTTGAAACCCTAACCCTAACCCTAAATCGACCCGGTTCATGGCCTCCGGCGCCGAATTCCGCCGCAATGCCGACCCGATCTCCTCTCTCTCTCTCTCTCTCTCTCTCTCTCTCTCTCTCTCCATCCACCGTAGTCCACCTTTGTAAGCCCTAAACCACCATAACCGAAAATCCATCTCATCTTTCACACCCCAATCGGCAAACCCATTCTCTTCCCTAACCCGACACCACCAATACCCACACCACCGAGACCTCCATAACCCAACCTCCTATCTCTCACAAACCGATCCTCATATCTCTCTCTCTCTCTCTCTCTCTCTCTCGGTTCCACAAAACCCACCAAATACTCCTCTCACCCGAACCAAACCAACCAAAACCCACCATTTCCAGGACTGATTGGTAAAGATTTTGGTGGTTTGGTTCGGGTGAGAGGAGTATTTGGTGGATTTTTTGGAACCGAGAGAGAGAGAGAGAGAGAGAGAGAGAGATGGGGATCGGTTTGTGAGAGATTGGAGGTCGGGTTATGGAGGTCTCGGTGGTGTGGGTATTGGTGGTGTCGGCTTGGGGAAGAGAATGAGTTTACCGATTGGGGTGTGAAAAATGAGATGGATTTTCGGTTATGGTGGTTTAGGGCTTACAAAGGTGGACTACGGTGGAGAGAGAGAGAGAGAGAGAGAGAGAGAGAGAGAGAGAGAGAGAGAGAGAGAGAGAGAGAGAGAGAGAGATGGGAGATTGGGTCGGCATTGCGGCGGAATTCGGCGCAGAAGCCATGAACCGGGTCAATTTAGGGTTAGGGTTTCAAATTGGCAAAGAAGAAGGGTGGGTGAAAAGACGAGTTTGACCCTAAAAAAACCCCCAAATTGAGATTTCCGTTAAGTTTGTTAACGGAAGTTAACGTCGGGGACTCAATTCGACCAAAATTGAAACTACAGGGTTCGTTGGAGTGCAATTGAAACTAGAGGGACTAAATCGAGACACGGGTGAAACTACAGGGACCATTTGGATAATTTTCCCTTTTTTTTTGAATAAAGACAAAAAAAAAACATTTGGTTTAACCAAAGTGTCACTAATTAGGAATAAATAATCAAATTCACAATACTCCAGATGCAGTCCAATTTCTGTGTGATATTAAATGCACATCCTCTCCCATACATGTTTTGGACAGAAGAACACCCAATCCATGTTTGTTTTGAACTGGAAGACACCGTCCGAATTTAGCCCCTTTTTATATTTTTGAATTATTTTTTTGGAAAGAAGTCAAAGAAAAATTTGAATGAAATTCACGTACACCATATATGCAGTCCAATTTCTGTGGGATATTAAATAAACCACAAATGCTATACACAAAGCAAATAATCCTCTCCGATTCATGTTTTGAACTGAAGGACACCCAATCCTCTCGTTCCACTTCTCACCACAAGAAGAAGCTTCCCCCTAGACCCATCCCGCCAATCACTAACTTCCTATTGCTCCGCAAATCATTCTCTGAATTCGACCCTCCGTTCCTTCCGAGCCAAATACGGCCCAATCATAAACGAACACCTTGGTTCCACCATGCCCTCATCCAAAACGGCGCCGTCTTCTCCGACCAACCCAAGGCCGTTCCCACCTTCAAAATCATCAGCAGCAACCATCGCATTAAATACACAAGCATACCATCGTACACTGCTCCTCAGAAAGTCTACCAAATTAACATCATAGTCAATGGTTACAGACAAGCAAGCGGACGGTACCTTTTAATTTTACGTGGAAGTTGCCTATCGATTTGGGGATTTAGGTACCTGCTCAAGTTACATATTTGTGACCTTGAATAGGAGATAGAAGAGGGTGACCGCAAGAAATTTAGTATCTTCTTTGGTGAACACGTTGCTGAAGCTAAAGCTGATATAATCGAATGGAGTAGTGGAAACCAGGTTGCGGTCTATAAGGACTACACGGTGACGATGGAGGGAGATAAGGCAGAGAGTGTTGGATTAAATGCTAACCAACTCACCTAAAAGCAATTGATGTTTTGGGTTAGGCGCCTTTTGGTGCTTTTGGTGTTTTATTCTTTCCCCACCTTTTTTCTTTGGTTCAACCTTGGTTGGATGTCTCCCTTTTCTCGATGTACCCTTATTGAGTTTCTTTTATAAAATTTCTTTTTCGTTAAAAAAAAAGAAGCAATTGCTATTAGGGGAAGGCACAACTAAATCTTAAAGGACAGCGCAAAGTCTTGCTCTCAACTCCTTTCCTCTTAAGACTCTCAGTTAAGCCAGTAGCTATCTTCAAGTTCTTTGGCTTGGAAAAGCATATTGCATGGTAGAGATTGTCTTGTTAAAGGTATTAGATTGCAGATTGGTGCTAGGGATAGGATCTCCATTTGGAATGACTTTTGGCTGCCATTACCTTTTCCCATTGAACTGAAGCCAACAATTAGGGGTGATGCTACTCTCAGCTCTTTTCTTCCACTCAAATATGCCACCACAGATAGTCTTTTATTGCATGGTAAAAAGGAAAGGAATGCAATTCTTATCCAGTCTGTATTTCCTCCTAAAATTTCCTCTGTGATATTGTCCATCCCTTCATATCAGTTTGGTTTTGAGGATAAGTTTATTTGGGGCTTCACTAAAAATGGGGACTTTAGTGTTAAATCAACCTTTACTCTCTCCTCTTAGCGATTAAAGATCATACCATTGCAAGATCTAATGCTCCGAGTTCTATTATTCATCCCTTTTGGTAAGCCTTCAAATGGATTCCACACAAATTGCAGCTCTTCTCGTGGCAATTGTGCCATGATTGCTTACCTGTGGGTGATCTTTAAGTGAGTAGAGGATGGAAAGGAGCCTTCTTGTCATTTTTGTAAAAAATCTCATGAAAGCCTGGTGCATCTTTTCCTTCAATGTGATTTTGTGAGACTAATTTGGTTTGGCTCAGATTTAGGAACTGTAATCTCCTCTACCCCGACTCATTCCATCACTTTTTGGCTGGGCTGGTGGCACCACTTTGGCCGCAATTTGGTTACCAATAGGGGCTCTTTTTCTCCCAAGTCTGTTACATTTTACGGTGTATTTGGCTTGCTGGGAGCAAGGCTGTTTTTGAGTCCCAGACTGCATCCCCCACTCATGTGATTCACTTATTCTTCATGCAAATCAATTAAATCTCTAAATTGTTCAAGCTTTTGAAAGCCTTACTCCAGCAAATCCCATCACACAATCCCACCTTATGCAATACGCACAAGTCATGAAACTACACATTCCAGGCGATTCTTTGCTTTTGCTCTTTTGATTAACCAATTGTGGGGATAACCTTGTGCAAATGCATTTAATTTGCAGCTCAAGAAATTCGGGGTGGGAATAACCTTCATGGTTAACTCTAGGCTTGTTGGCTCCTTTTTCAGAAGTTCAATATCCTTTAAGGATTAATATTGTGCTCATAAAATTCGTATTATTGAGGCAGTGAGTTGGACTATTAAAAGGAATTTCTTCCATATTAACATTCATACAAATGATTGTTTTCTTTTTCATCAGCTGAAAAGCATTAAGGAGTTTCCAGCTGTTGCGGCCCGTTTTGATTCTTGATTTCTGCTTTCCTGCACATTCAACCCACATCTGCAACATTTCTCTGTGGTAGTACCAGAAAACATCAAGCATCGTTTCTGGCAAGATTTGCTGCGTTTTCTAGGATCCACTCGAAGGTAGACATAACTTATTCTTTGGACAAGGGATGACTAGCGAGATGGATTTTCTTTTGGCATGTTTTATTCTTGTTTTGTAGTTTCCTGGCTTCCTTTTCATGTAATTGTCTTGCTTCGGGGCTGTTTTTATATTATTCTAATGACTCTTTTATATCTTTGAAGTTCTTCTTCGAAGCCAAAAATAATACTAATAATAATAATGCTTGTATGTTTCCAAAGCTGCCCAAGACAGAAATGAACCCAATGCCAAAAATTATAGTCCCTTTCCAGTAAAGAACATACTGCACATTACAACTCTACCGTCCATCCAAAAAACCTCCCAACTGCCGAATACTGACAAGCCAAAACACCCTAAACACGAAACCCCCGACCTCCCCACCTCAAGCACTTCTCAGTCAGAGAATAAGTTATGTTCATCGCCAGTTGAAAAACCACACTTTTCCGCCACCGCCATTCTGGGCCCCATACAAAGTATTTAATGTTATAATATGAAACGTTCATCTTATGGGGCTCGCATTTTCGTTTACACAATGAACGATACCAAAACATGGCATCAACTCAAACTAATTACCGCTTCAATAGTGGACTTGGACTTGGTCCTGAGCCTTGTTGAACTTGGGCAGACTCAAAGTTGACTTGGTCCATACAAGGTATGACCAAGTCTCTTGTTTTGGTAATTAGTTTGAGTACGATGTCATGTTCTTGGTAATTCTCCCTTGATTCTTTCAACATTTTTAAAATTAAACTCATTCATTTTACAAAAGAAAATTCAATTTTTGATATGTCCTATCAAGCTAAATTTTTTGCGTAAAATCCTACAAGTTGAACGATTCAGATCAACAATAGACGCACGTTAGAGCCCACAATAGCGTCAGTGGAAAATCGTAGTTTTTCTATGGAAAGAATTTAATCTCTCAGGGAGGAACGAGTTTGCACGTGGTACCCACACGTGCACATCAGGCCGTCCATTTCGGTTTTGGACGGTCCAGATTTAGAGAGAGAAAAGGGAGAGAGAGGGGGTTTTGATCTGAATTTTCCAATACACTTTTAGACGGCTCAGATGCAGCATTCGGATACCACATAGGCTTGTGGTAGCTAAAAAAATTTCCTCGGGGAGGAAACACTAAAAAGTAAAAAATACTCCCTCCGTTCCAAATTAATATTCCACTCCGAAAAGTTGTGCCATTTTTCAAATAAAAAAATGAAGTACTTCCGTGGATCATTTTTCGAATTTTTTTGTACCAAATTAAAGCATTTTACGAGTACTTTAATTCGAAAAATGATACACGGAATTACTTCATCTTTTGATTTGAAAAATAGCAAGAGAGAGAAAGTGAGACTCTTAGGAACGGAGGGAGTCGGAAAAAAACAAACACAAACGAGAGAGAGAGAGAGAGAGATTAGTTTGGATGTTTTGAAACCCGGACCGGAGAAGGGGCCGGGCGGACGGGTCACCGGTTCAACCGTGGTCGAACCGTTATCGAACCGTGACGTCATAAATACACATAAATATATATATATATATACACTCGATCAAGTCCGGGAGTCCCGAATCCGGGACTCCACCTTCCCGATATTTTTTTGACGATCCGAACCGTCCAATGTGTTCAAAAGGTGTTTTCCAAGGTCCACGCGGGAAATCTTCAAAAAAAAATACCGGGAAGGGCTTGATCCAAGCATTTTTCCGCAAAACTGTAAATGTACATTTTTTGCGAAAAAATGCTTGGATCAAGCCCTTCCGGGTATTTTTTTTTGAAGATTTCCCGCGTGGACCTTGGAAAACACCTTTTGAACACATTGGACGGCTCGGATTTTCCAAAAACATTTTCTAAATGCTTCAAAACGCTTCAATCCGGGATTTCCGGGATCCTTGACAGGATAATTCGTGTATATATATATATATATATATATATAACAAAAAAAAAAAAAGAGTGTTTAAAAAAATACATGTGAAAAAGCTTGAAAAAATAGTGTGAAAAAAAGAAGAATGTGGTTGAAGCTGTGTTGAATACATTTTTCTCCAATCCCACATCGGTGGGAGAAGGAGTTTGCATGCCTTTTGCTTATTTAAAAGGCTGCCTGGGCAAGTGAAGCTTATTGGGGTCCTTACAAGGCCCTGATCACGTGGTGCACATTGATTGTGCCAGCTGTAGAGACCACAGTAGACCAAATATCAGTGCAAAATTTCCGGTCTGGGCTGACTGACCCGCTCCCGGTTCATCCGGTTGAGCGGTTCGACCGCCATTTAGGGACGGTTTTCACTTGGGATACCGGTTTTGATTTTGAAGCGGTTCTTTGATATAACCGAACCGGAATGATGGTCGGTTGGCCAGTCAACTGGTTGAACCGGCCGGTCCGGTCCGGGTTTTAAAACATTTTGGAGGTTTGGAGCGGTATATATCTATGTAATTTCGTGGAATCAACCCCAAAAGGAGGAGGACGGTCGGTGGATGCTGTGAGATAGAGTTGGAAGAGATGAAGAAGATGGGAGGAGACGATTTACAAACAATACAATTGAATCAACAGGTTTGTTTCACATTTCTTGAACTCAGAACAATTTTTGTTTGCTCTGCTTTTTTGATCCATGAACTCAGAACAATTCTATCATCACAAGTAGCGATTGAGTGTGTTTTCCGGGAAATTACTACACTTGCACCCTGAATTACCCAACTACCACAAACGCGTGATTTTCTTCGAGGAGTATTATTTTTAGGCGCTTCTCCTTTTAGGAGTAGTACATTCATAGATTCACATCTTTGTCAAATCAAGAAAATGTACAGACAAGACTGTTGCCTATAACAAGTGATAGTCTAGAATTTTTAGATTATGAACTACTTCCTTCCGGCCTGATTTGTTTGCTTATTACATAAAGTTATGTCGTTTTGACTTTAAATAATAAGATGCTTCTGAGAATATTTTTCGGGACATCGTTTAAAAGTACTCGTTGAGATTTTTTTAATGGTGCAAAAAAAATACTTTCGGTAAATAATTTATTTTAGGAGTCTAAACTGGCACGGTCTCTCGTAATTGCTCACAAAAGGAATGGAGAGAGTATTATCTAAAGTTTCGAGAATGATTTGGCCAAACAAGTTTTATATTTGGCACATTTCCATCTGTTTTTCCGGTCTGATTCGTTTTCTAAATATGTACAATTATCACGTATACTTCCAAGCAAGATTTTGAATACCGTACAATCACAAGTGAGATAATGGGTACTTTTTCAAATTTATCGCTATTGGTATTATTTTTTAAATCAAAAAATTTAGCATCAATTATTATTTAAAGGAAAGTTAAAATTTAAATAGTCTTGGTACTGGTACGAACCATTACCCGCAAGTATTGGGCAGTATAGGCTAGTACCAACCGGTATTTTCCGTAATAACGGATTGGCTAAAAACAGTAGAGAAAACATTCTTTACACTGCCGGTGTAAACCAAAATTTCCTTCAAATCGATTGCATTGCGTTATGTGTCCATGTTCTATCTTTTGGGACCACTATTTCGACACAAGGCGTAATGTAATAGATTTGGAGGAAACTTTGGTTTACACTGCCGGTGTGAAGAATGTCCTCCCAAAACAGTATGTGCCGACATGTATGGTACTAGATTAAAATCGTTGCATCCAATTTAAGCCTTAAACGGAAATTCTAAGGGGCGCATGGATGCATTCCCTATGTGGGTCCCAAAATCACTTTTTGGTAGGGGTGAAAAAAAAAAACCGACGAGACCCGACCAATCGAAAAATCGAAAATTCGGTTCAGTGTTCGGTTGGCCTAGTCTGGAAAAAAAACCGAACCGAAAAAACCTAAATACATCTCGGTTCGGTTTCGGTTTCCTGAAATTTTTGTCAGACCGAACCGAAATACCCTAAATTCATGCCGATTTGGACCGAATTACCCCGAAACTACCCCTATTTGGACCGAAAACCACCCCTAGTTTATAAATAATTTCATACAACTCTAATAAAATGCGTACTTTAATTGTAAAAAACAACACAACTTGTATTATAATAAGCATATAATACAATTCTTTCCCAAATCGGAGTAAAACAACTGATAAAACAAAGATTTCCTTGGACAGTTGAAAAAGAACCGATCTTGACCCCCCAAAAAAATAACAAATCCCAACCGTCCATCTCAATCTTAACGTCGGACCGAAAAAATTGAAAAAATTGAACAAAAAAAAATCAACCGGAACGAACCACCCCGAACCGATCGGTCCATTGTTTTTTTCCGGTCGGGATTGGTTCCCAGCTAAATCACCCGGAACCGATCGGTTCGGTACCGAACACCCCAAAAACCAAACCGAACCGACCGATTTTCACCCCTACTTTTTGGAATAAATCCCCAAAGCAACGTAACTATAGATGACACAACATGACACTTGTATACTCTGGACCTCAGTTAGTAAGGTAATACTCCATTCGTCCAGATTTGTTTGTCCCTCGTTCTATTGTAACCGGATAAAAAAATTAGTGATATCTTTAAATAGGTAAGTAATTATATGTCTAATATGGATCTTGTTTAATAGATCTCGATTAGTTCTAAAAATTACATAAAACATTATAAATTACAAGATATAATCATTTAAAAAATGGCACAAACTCCCAAAATGGACTAACAAATGCGGATGGAGAGAGTAACGAAACTGCCCTCCTCACCTCTATCCTTTTACTGTACACCTTTGGCGGGTCTCTTTTCCCCCTTTACCATTTCAGCGCCTTTTTCTCTCTATCATTTTCTTTTCACCACTGCCTTTCCAAAACTCTTCATCTCCACTCTAGGCTCTAGCAATTGCTCCATCCATCCCATGTTCTTTGGCAAAAAAACGCACAATTGGTTTTTTCGTTTTGTCTTTATTCAAATTCGTTTTGCATTTGTTAATTTTGCGTCAAGTTTTTGTGGTTTATGAATTTTCTTCGACGAGACGAATCCAAAGAGTATAAAATTATGATCGAAACTATTTATTTATTTTAATAAAGCCAATTCACGCAAAACTAACAAATGCAAATTTTTTTTTGAATAAAGACAAAAAAAAAAAAAAAAAAAAACCATTTTTTTTCCTTTTTGCCAAATCACCCCATATTTCTTGTCCATTTGCACTATTTACAACACATTAAAAATAATTTATATTTTCAAAGTATAACCTTATATGTATTCAATATGAATCTCGTTTGATAGTTCTCGATTAGTTCTATTAAATAAAGTTTTCAAAATTATAAAAGATTGATAACTTACCCAAAAGTTAAAACCGTAAGAAACCCATAGACAATGGTTTTTTTTGGAAGAAAACAATTGATAATGATCAATAAGAGAGAACTAAAGGGGTGTTTGATCTTTCATTTTACATTTTCAGTCCCTCATTTTACACTTTTATGTGCTTGGCAAGGAGCCTACAAAATGCATTCTTATAATATGCATTTTTGGATTTTGAGTTTAGAGAACAAAAGGTAAGAGTAGGGGAAGATGAGTTTTTTGACTTCTCATTTTTTATCTTTTCCATTTTGTTTAACATAAAGATCTACAATATGTATTCTGCATGTATCTCCTAAACACTATCCTTATTGCACAATGCATTCTGCACATATTTTTCAAAACTTTTCAAATTCAATAATACATTTTGATCATATTAAAAAAGTTAGAAGTAAAAAATGCAAAATGCAAAAAGTAAAAAAAAAATGGGGCACTCAAACATCCTTAGGTGGGTTTTTGTCGACAGTGGATTTTGCACAGAGATAGAGAAGGCGAGTTTTAACTTTACCTTATGTCAAAGCAAAAGGGTAAAAGTGTCATTTTCAAATAAGGGTTTTGCTAGTTACAGCCCATTGGGCTATCTTCCAAAAATAAAATACCAATTTATTTCTTTCACCTGCCAATGTGTCTCTGCTTCACTTTACACAAGATAACCACGTACACTTTTTTTATGTTTTAATCAGACTGTATCCCATCATCTCTCTCTATATTTTACCTAAGTATCATGTCATTCAATGCCATTGTTCTACTCTTAGATGACTAGTCCGCCGCCTCTGTGCCTTCTTTTTTCTACAGCTAACAATTTTCTTCTTTATTGAGTAATTTTATGAAAAATTCTAAAATTAGCTTATTGGGCAGACATATAAAATGCCAAAGGGTGCACCATTGCATCATTTAGGTTACACCATTGCACCCGTTATAGAGCATCAATATCAGCATCTTTACTTTAACTTTAAAGTTAAAGTAAAACTCCTTTAAAACCTCAAAAATCAGTCTAACCAAACGAACTCACCAATTTGAAGATTTCTTAACTTTGCTACAGTAATTTAACAAATTTGGTGACCTACTATTCACTCACCAAAAGAGAAGGAGGGAGGGAAGAGTAAAAGTTTGAATAGAGAGTCTAATTCTGTGAGTTTTTTATAAAGTGACTTGCTAAACTTTGAATAAAGAGTCTGATTTTGTGAATTTTTTGAAAAATGACTTGCTAAATTATAAAAAGTGTTTTTGAGGTTAAATTTGGTGGATTTTTTTTTTTGGTGTCATATAAGGATGCTCTTAAGGGTATAAAAAAGCACACTTATTGGGTCTCACTTGTACCTTAAAGTACACATTTAACTTGCACTTGTACGTTAAAAGTGTACTTTAAAGAAGAGTGATATATGTACAACAAAAGTCTGCAACTACGCTTCACACACTCACATGGTGTGTGGAGCCCACACACACTTGAGTGTAAAATGTGTGTGGGGTCTACACATCATGTGAGTGTGTTGGAGCCTAGTAGGAGACTTTTTTGTTGTACACTTATTATTTTTGTACTTTAAAATACAAGTGAAACCCATAAGTGTATTTTTTTTGCCCTTAACATTTCCCTTTTTTTTTTTTTCTACTTAACCGATTACTGTTGAAGAGTGCGTACTTGTACAATACAGTAGTTCAAACATTGTCTAAGGCCATCCGTAGTGGTGGAGTTAAGGGGCATGAATTAGTACATTTTCATATTTTTCGCCCATAATGGTGTAACTAAAGAGTAGTTAAAGTGGGTCAGAGTTAGAGAAAAACTATCTCAGAAGTTACAGTTGATTTCTGAGCAAACCCAACAAGAGGAGAGAGAGAGAGAGAGAGAGGGAAAAAAAAGAAAAAGGAAAAGTGGTCCACGGCTGGCTGAGCAGGAGAGAGAAAGGCATAAAGTGGGATTCCAAAATAAACTAAAAAATTGTTGGACCCATTTAGACAACAATTTTAGTTCCACTATTAAAACAAAAATACATCAACTACCTAACAACAATTTAACTCACATAATTGGGTCCCATTTTTTACACTTTTGTGTCATATAACTTTTGTGTCATATAACAACACAAATTTAACTCCACTACTACGGATGGTCTAAGGGTAAAGTTAGGAAGAAAGACTAGGAGATGTCCTTTCAATTGTCGGAGGTAGGGGTGAAACCGGTCCGGTTCGGTCCGGTTCTTGGCGATTTTTGAGAGAACCGGGGAAAACCGGTTCGGGAACACTAGCAAACCGAAACCGAGTTTTCAAGGTCGGTTCGGTTCGTGTCTCGGTTCGGCTGGTTCGGTTTGCTAGTCTGATCGGGAAATCAACAGAAAAAATCACCATACATGTACAGATCTAAACCTATGTACCCATTATCATCATCATCATCAAAATCAACCCAAAAATTCACAGATCTAAAGATCTATCTACGTATATACAAATACTTGTATAGATCAACAAAAAACTATAAATTAAGCTTTACATACATTCATCGACAGAGAGTGAGTTGACGACGGCGCCGGCTATTCTCCCCATCAACAGAGAGAGAGAGACAGAGAGAGTGAAGATGATGACGGTCTTCGATCTTTCATGGCGGAGTCGAAGATGATGGACCAGATTTAACTCCGATCCTTTCAATTGTCGAGGAAGGACGACTTTGATCTGATGATGCTTACTACGCCATGGGAGTCGGTTGGATGAGAGAGAGAGAGAGGTACTGAATGGTAGAGAGAGAGACAGAGAGGTACAGATTTCGATTTGTACAAGGTCTGCTGCTACTAAGTCTAAGGTAGTAATAAATAATATCTTTCCCATTGAAAATACAAACGAGTTGACCACTTTTTGAATGGGTGGTTTGTAGTTTTTTCAAAGATGCGAACCCAAGCCTTGAAAAAAAGGAGGTAATTTAGTCGGAGGAAGGACAGGGCGCTGAATCACTTATGACCACTCAATGGGTGGTTTGTAGCTTTTGCCTTGAAATAAAGGAGGTAGTAATGACAGGGTGAAGTCAAGAAGGACAGTGGACACATGGGCTTCGCCTACCAAACGCATGGATGCATTGATTCGAGGGACCCTATACACATCCAGTTTAGTCCACTCATTTCCTTAATTTGTGTTGACTGACCAAGTCCAAGTCTTTGTCCACTCTTGGTTTCTTCCTCCAGATATCATTTCCCAAAACCTCTC
This sequence comes from Vaccinium myrtillus, assembly GCA_016920895.1. Lineage (NCBI taxonomy): Eukaryota > Viridiplantae > Streptophyta > Magnoliopsida > Ericales > Ericaceae > Vaccinium > Vaccinium myrtillus. Next base: position 9,041,779 of record CM029278.1, on the reverse strand, counting down.
AATAGCTCCATCTCAGCACCCACAAAAACAAAACAAAACAAAAAAAATGCATTTAAATCTCCTCTCAATTATCATCCCTCTCCTCTTGTTCCCCTATAAAATTATTTGGTCTGTTGCCACTACCAACTCACCTGTTCTTTATCACCCACTTGACAACATCACCGTTAACTGCGGCTCCTCCGGCAACTCTACTGCAGCAGATGGCCGGCAATGGGCCGGAGATATCGGTTCAAATTACACCCCTCTATTACATAGTAACAAAGGGAAACTCATTAGCTCAAAAGCCACTCACCCACCACTTTCTCCTGATCCAGTGCCTTATATGTCGGCCCGGCTATCCCGTTGGCCATTCACATATACATTCCAAGTCTCCCCGGGCCAAAAGTTTATCCGCCTACATTTCTATCCAGCTTCATACCGGGGTGGTTTTAAACGGTCTAAGGACTTTTTTACTGTAAAAGCTGGTCCATATACCCTTCTTAGCAACTTCAGTGCTTCCCTTACAGCTGATGCTTTAGGCTTGGAATCTCTTGTTAAAGAGTATTGTGTGAATGTGGAAGAAAATCAGCCACTTATTTTAATGTTGTCTCCCTCGTTAGGTGGTTCCTCTGATGAGGCATATGCTTTTGTCAATGGGATTGAAATCGTCTCGATGCCGACTGGACTTTATCATACACAAGAGGGTGATGCAGGTGCCCATGTCGTCGGCGAGAATTTTAGGTTTCCAATTGGTAAAAGCATCGCACTTGAGATGGTGCAACGGTTAAATGTTGGTGGAAGCTCCATTTCATCCATCGAAGATACGGGTATGTTTCGTGATTGGTCTCAGGACTCATATTCTTTTATGCAAAAATCAAATGTCCAGCCAGTTACTACCACCCTTCGCATCAAATACACAAGTATACCATCATATACTGCTCCTCAGAAAGTTTACCAAACATCATGGTCTATGGTTACAGACAAGCAGGGGAATGGTATCCTTAATTTTATGTGGAAGTTTCCTATTGATTTGGGATTCAGGTACCTGCTCAGGTTACATTTTTGTGACTTCGAATACGAGATAGAAGAGAGTAAACGTAGGAAGTTCAGTATCTTTGTTAATGAACACTTTGCTCAGGCTAAAGCTGATATTATGAAATGGAGTGGTGAAAACAGGGATGCGGTCTATGGGGACTACGTGGTGATGATGGAAGGAGACAGGAATCAGGGAAAACAAGATTTGCTGATAGGATACTTCCCTCACAACCATGAATGGACTGAACACATTCATACAATTCTTAAGGGGATAGAGGTATTCAAGATGAGCAACCCCGACAAAAATCTTGCTGGTGTGAACCCGGTGCCGCTGTCATGTGCTTCGACTTCTAGTAACGCAAAACCCCGGAAGTTTGTGTATGCTTCCGGTGGTAATGCCATTGCAACAGTTTTGGTAATATTACTCGCCACTACAAATATTAGTGTTTACATGTTACGTGTTTGGGGTGAGAAATTTAACGAAAAGAACATCTCACCATTACAACCTGAAGGGTTGTGTCATCGCTTCTCACTTTCTGAGGTCCTCGAAGTGACCAACAACTTCAATGATGAATTTGTCATTGGACGTGGTGGATTTGGTAATGTCTACAAGGCACTCATTGATGATGGAAGAACTATTGTTGCCATAAAGAGATTGAATTCGAAGTCAAAGCAAGGGGCAGATGAATTTTGGACAGAGATTGAGATGCTTTCTAACCTTCGCCATACTCATCTCGTGAGTCTCATAGGCTATTGTGATGAACAGCAGGAGATGATCCTTGTTTACGAGTACCTGGAGCATGGTACACTTGCCGATCATCTTTATAAGAATTATACTTTTGGTAATGGCACTATTTGCAATATGTCATGGAAGCAAAGGATGAAAGCTTGCATTGGTGCTGCTCGTGGACTGGATTATCTGCATACAGGTACTCGACGCAGTATCATACACCGTGATGTTAAGACGACAAATATTCTTTTGGACAGGGATTGGGTAGCCAAGATTTCAGATTTTGGGTTGTGCAAAGAGGGCACTACGTGCCAGTTGTGCAAAGAGGGCACTACATGCCATTCACACACTGATCATGTTAGCACTATGGTTAAAGGAACGTTTGGTTATTTTGATCCAGAATATTTTTTTACGCGTAGACTAACTAAGAAATCAGATGTGTATGCATTTGGTGTCGTGTTGTTAGAAGTGCTTTGTGGGAGGCCGGCAATGGATTTTAGTGTGGAGGAGGAGCCACGCAGTCTAGCTTTGTGGGCTCAACAATGTATCAAAGAGGAAAAACATGATCAACTTATTGACCCCATTTTGAAGGACCAAATCTCGCCAGAGTGTTTGAAGGTGTTTACAGAAGTTGCTAATAAATGCTTACATAGGCATCCAAGTGGACGACCTACAATGACAGATGTTGTGGCTAGCCTCGAGTGCATGTTGGCTTCACTGGAAGAGAAGGAGGAGGAGAAATTGGACGATGCGGAAGACGAAGAGGAGGATGTCAATGTTCATGGGGATTCCAATCAACAAATTTATGATGATAAGAACACACAACAAAATGGCATTCTTCCCCAAAGTACTGTTGCTCCTCCATCCACTCCAGTGCAGTTTAATGAGAGTACCCAACGCCAGAAGAGGTCAAAGAAAAATCTTTTTCAGAGGGGTATTGCATTTTTAGCTAGAAGTATCGATATTCGGTCGACGAATATATCGGACATTGAGATTCAAACTACTGCAACAAACAATATATCGGACGTTGAGATTCAAACTACTACAACAAATGAGATATCGGACGTGGAGATTCAAACTACTACAACAAATGAGATATCGGACGTGGAGATTCAAACTACTACAACAAATGAGATATCGGACGTTGAGATTCAAACTACTGCAGCAAACGAGAAATTGGACGATGCGGAAGACGAAGAGGAGGATGTCAATGTTCATGGGGATTCCAATCAACAAATTTATGATGATAAGAACACACAACAAAATGACATTCTTCCCCAAAGTACTGTTGCTTCTCCATCCACTCCAGTGCAGTTTAATGAGAGTACCCAACGCCAGAAGAGGTCAAAGAAAAATCTTTTTCAGAGGGGTATTGCATTTTTAGCTAGAAGTATCGATATTCGGTCGACGAATATATCGGGCATTGAGATTCAAACTACTGCAACAAACAATATATCGGACGTTGAGATTCAAACTACTACAACAAATGAGCTATCGGACGTTGAGATTCAAACTACTACAACAAATGAGATATCGGACGTTGAGATTCAAACTACTGCAGCAAACGAGATTATCTTCCAAGGTGGTTTTCTCATCATATGTTGTGTAACTTGCACCGTATTTGTCTCCCCATTTTGACTTACATGGTTGTATTTTTCTTAACTTGCATAAGTAGGCATGTCTCCGACTTTAAGGATATTCAGTTTCTCGGAATTGCGGTATGCTACCAGAGATTTCAGTTCCAATAGTTTGTTGGGAAAAGGACGTTTTGGGAAAGTTTACAGGGGTAGGGTGACATCATACAAGGTTACTGGATTCGATGTTGCTGTGAAGGAGTTGGACTATCAGAGGATTCAAAGATTTAAGGATTGGCAGGTAATTCAACTCACACATGTTAGTGACAAAAAATTGGGGGCCCAACCCCATGAAGGCATGCCATAAGTTAGGCTTCATATTGTGAATAAATTAGGATCAAATTCAATAAAAAGTTAATCTTCAATTTAATGTACTCAAACTTGGACAAGACCCAATTTAGCTACACATTACGGGCCCGATGAACTAGCCTTTAAATTCGAAGAGATTGCGTAAAGTTTAACACTTAGGAGACTGATGCTCCCTTTAATTGTCAATGTGGAATTGGAGGTTTCTTACTGAAGTAGACCCCTCAGTTACTTACTGTATCAAAAGTGACTAAGGATAAACATAGGCCTCATTTAGTTTTCCTTATACAACTCCTTCCTTTCTTTTTATTATTTTCGTTAAGTTTTCCCCAAGGAGAAGGGAAATTTAGAAAGGCTATGCTACCAATTTTGACATCTTTCACAAGATATTGCCCAATTAGTTTTTTTGAAAGTTGTGCTAACTTTATTAAGTGTGTTCACACACATGGTTCATGTATATAGTTTGGTACATGAACATAGTTCAAGTAGATTCGTACACATGGTTCATGTATGGGTTTGTACATGAATTTAGTTCAAGAGTCTTTGTCTAAGTTCAAGAGTTTTTAGTGTTGTTCATGTATGGAGTCTAAGGGTTGTTCATGAATCTATTTATAGTATAAGTTTGTGTACTTGCCGATCAAAAAAAAAAAGTTTGTGTACTTGAGTAGGTACATGATAGGAGAGTCCTATAAATACTACAGGTGTTTGATTTGAGTCCTTTTGTATCATTTTGGTAGTCGGTGTGAGGAGAAATATTATGAAATAAAGTTGCATTTTTCTTTTATATGAGTGTTGGTTCTAAAATATTCCTCTTGTTCTAAGTTCTTGTTCTTCGACGGTCTTGGGCGTGCAGTCTAGGGTTCTAGCTGCATTATTAGAGAGTGTGTTTCTCTCAAGTGTTTTTTACATGCATGCTGCCAATTTTTGTTTCAAACTGTACTTGATTTTATTAGTCTGAGCTATATGATGTGCAAATCTCTGTAGGACCCCCCAATTTCAAAGTTTGCTTTAGATTAGTGCTTCATACTTGATCATGTCATGCAATGAACCTTATCTAAGCTTGTGATTTAATTCTCTTGTATGCCTGAATATTCTGTATTTATGATTGACTGAAGTACAGAGTACTCTTTCAATCAAGAATAGTTTCAACTACGAGCATGATTGCTTTACAAGATTTGTTTTCATCAACTGCGATCCTGACATGATATCATCGGTTTAGGTTGGGGTTAGGGCTTGCGGGGCCTATTACTGTTTCTAATCATGCAGAAGCCAATATAGTAACTCTGGGCGAGGGGCAGTTAATTGTAAATTGAAATTACAGATTGTTCAGTTACCTAAGAATATGCAAAAAAGAGGACTACATTTTTTTTATTCAGGTTTAGGTTTGGGGAGAAGGCAGGGAGATGGGTCTTTGTAGAAATCTGGGTATATATCTTAGGTATGGATGAGTAGTTTTTGGAAAAAGTAACAAAAAAGAGGCAAAGAAAAGATTACCATCGGAAACTTTTAGTTTTTTCACCAATTTATTTTCTTCTTAATGCTGTCTGCTTTTTTGTTTGTGTGATATTTGTTCTAGCAGTCTGTGGTTGGTTTCTTGGGCGGGCTTTCTCATTCTAACCTTGTTAAGCTATTGGGATACTGTTGGGAACATGAAAGGTTATTCCTTGTCTATGAATTCATGCCAAAAGGCAGCTTGGAGAACCATCTTTTTCGACGTAAGCGTGAATATAAGTAATTTATGTTTTATTATTGCAAGATTTGCAAGCATGATGTTGTCTTCTACAGATCAGCAAAATTCATGTTGTGGTTTGGTTTTATGCAGGGAGCTCTCCTGTTCTGCCATGGAGTATTCGGCTTAAGATACTGATAGGAGCAGCTCAAGGCCTCAAATTTTTGCACACATCAGAAACACCAGTAATTTCCATAGATTTCAACACATCAAATTTATTGCTTGATGGTGTAAGTTTCCCGCAACCACTAAATTAGATCCAGGTGACATGACAAGGATAATGCAGTCTATAAGAAGCTCAAGAAGAAGTAGATTCAAGGATTTGGCAATAAGTGAAAAATTCACTATTTTCAAGTTGGGACTTAAAAGGAAGCATGCTTAATAAGTGTCCTATGTAATAGTATAATAGTATTATCTTTTTTTCCTGAGTATAACGTATATTTCTGATCAGTTTGAGTAGTGTTTCTAGGCAAAGATCTTGTGTACTTTCTGTCTTTGCTTGACATGGGGAGCAGAGGTCGCCCATGGGTCATTTTGTGGGTCAAATTAAGTCTTTTGTTTTTATCTGTGTTGTCTTGGTTAGAAATCAGAAGTCTAACAAAATTTTGACTAGATTCTTGTTAAGTCCTAGTTGTAGTGTTTTTTTTTTTCCTTCTTAGTTTACATAAAACCAGTTAATGCTCCTGAGTTAGTAGAGTTGAATATTTAGATAAACATTTGAGCTTTCAAGCTTTTCTGTGTGATGTGCCATGAAACTCTAGCCTTAGTGAAGTAGGAAGGTTTTAGGATTCCGAAGTATTGCCACCTACGATAGGAATAGTAGTGTTTTTGGGTGGGGAAATGAGAATAGTAGTCGAGGTAAGTGCGCCATGAAGAAGAAAGGAAAGAATGACAAGAAGAGAAAGAATGAGTGCTTCACCTTTGCAAGGGTTAAGAGATACCCACAAGGACCAAAGCCCCAACCACTTTGGCCGCAGTCTCTATTAGTAAAGGAAAGATAACATAAATATTTATACCCTAAGAGGCTATTCTACTTTCTAGTCACCTAACATGTTTCAATGAACTTAATCATCAGTGAATACATTGAATATACTTTGTGAATGAACCTAATGCATATACTCTGAATCTAACACACATGCAAGGAATTAACACGTGTTTAATGTACCTAAATGATATTCATGCAACTACTAGATTCATGATGATCCTTAAGTGACCGATTCTTGAACGACCCATGTTGCACCTGATTAGGATCTCTGCAAGTACCGAAATACCCCTTAGGTGTGATGCCTAGCTTCTAGGAGTGCTTCCAAAACTTTATTTCATCTTTCTTCTTTATTTTCTGCATAAAACCAGCATATCTACTGTTCCGAAATTGCTGTTCATAACATAGGAGCCCACAAACTCCTGCATTTTCATTCACGAAACCCTTGCTTTTTGTTATCTGTATAAACGCAGAAGTCCTCAATGACGTCCTACATCAAAGGCACGCGAATCTGTTCGAGGGTTACTTGTCATTTTTTTCATTTACAGGGAGCAACTTAAAATTGCATTCATTCAGTCATTTATCCCTCTCCACTCCCCTCTAACTTGGAATATGGTTTTCTGGCCACATTGTGCTGATGAGAAAACCACTGAACTTAACAATATGCTCTAGTTATTTTATGATTTTAGCAAGGAAAACCATCATAATTTAAGCCTTAGTCTGACACAAGTAAAATTTTATTTGGCAGTCGTTCAATTCCAAGATATCAGACTTTGGTTATGCAGACTTGGATGACCCAGAAAGCTCTTTGGGGTATGCGGATATAATGTTTCCAGCAACAGTGTGGCCAGGAACAGCGTGGCCAGGAAAATATCGCGACAAATGCATTGCCCCGGAATATGTTGCAACAGGTAATCCCTGAACCTTTTCAAGCTTCAGGCAGGCAATAATGAAGCTTTCGTGAAATTATCAAAATCAACCATTCAATTATTGCACGCTTCAAAACGAATTGAACTTGTCCCACTGGATTGACGTGCTACAATATTAACATCATGCCTGTCCAACAGGTCGTTTGGATGTGAGGAGCGACGTGTATAGTTTTGGTGTTGTATTGCTTGAGATGCTTACGGGGTCACGTGCCACAAATCGTCGCACTGGGCAACATTATCTGGTGGATTGGGTCGGGCCTTATTTAGAAAATAGGAAAAAGCTAGCAGGAGTGATGGACTCCAGTTTGGAAGGAAAATATCCTCCCAATGCTGCACATCAATTAGCTCTTCTTGCTCGACAATGTCTCGGATATGACCCCGAAGGAAGGCCATCAATGGAACAAGTTGCGGAGACACTGGAACATATAAACTTGCTAAAGCAGTAATACTGCAGGGAAAGAGGGATTTAAAGCACGAGCAACCGATAAAAATAAGGTTGGATTAGTAAGGAGGAATGCGGGTGCGCACAGCCGCACAACCTCATAACAACCTCATTCCATGAAGATTGTGGAAGACTTGGGTATATGCTCTATGATCTCATTATATTTACTTTTTGTTTCTTTTTTTCCCTTGTCCCTTTTTAATTTTGTTTCGAAATTGTGTCATTTTGTGCTAACGAAGCTGCCAAATGTTTAGTAATTTTAGACATTGTCAATCTGGTTGTCTTCTTTTTGGTGGTGGTATACTCAAACAAGAAATTATGTTGTTCTGGTGGTATTCAAGTGACTTACTACTAAATCATTTCATTCGGCTTCGTTTTCGGATTCGAATTTTGGTTCAAATTTCAATAGCCTAAATGCTGAGAAAAAATATTTTAAAATTTTGTAGGAGAATACATAAATGAATGGAATACACAGCAATATATATGGATTTGCGGTCAAGAGTGTATCGTCCTATTGACGACTAGGCACAGTCAAAGGAGTTATTAAAAGAACAAGCTCTTTTAAGTTTCAAATTTGTATTAGTGTATCTGTTTATACCCAAATTTGACATAAAATCTTGACGAGGCCGAAAGAATTAATTTTCGGACCAAATCAGACTGAAGTGGGCTACATTATTTCAAGGAAGTTAATGGACCATGTTAGTTTTTATTATTTGTCAAAAGCCCAATTCATGTTTATTTTAATGGGCTCATTTGTAATGACCCACAAGAATGGTGAGTAGAGAAGCCGATTTGACTGATGGAAAATAGTGAGGGATACCCATGAAACAAGCAAGTGGCCAGTGTACGTGAAATGGTTTTGAGTAATGCAACATACACAAGGACACGTGGCAGCACTTTGACGAAGAGGAAGTTGGCGCCGAGGTCCAATAAATATGAGAACTCAAGACTAAAAAAGAGTTTCACAATTACTATCAAGTTCACGCTTACAAATTTACTTTTCTTAAAGTTTATCCCTCAACCTCGTTGAAATCTTCATCTTTCCTTCCACCTTTACCTCCAGCAATCGAAGCCATGGGTTTTCGGCTTGCGCTGACTCTCGCAAAAAATTGGAATCTCACTCACGTTGTGGTAGAAGGCGATGCCAAGCAGGTTCAAGCTATCCAAGGCGAAGCTACTTATGCTTATTGTGATTCTATTATTATGGATTGTGCCAAACTTGCATCAAATTTTTCTTCTTGCATTTTTACTCATGTGAAATGTGATTGCAACAGGATCACTCATTTAATGGCAAAACATTCCATGTTGGTTGTTGGGCTGAAAGTTGGTTGGAGGTTGTGACCTCGTGGCTTTCTGTCCTAGCACTTGGGGATTCCCAGGCCGTTGGCCCTTCTATTAGTAAGCAATAAAATTCCTCCTTTTCGAGTTTTAAAAAAGAAAAAGAAAAAAAACTTTGTTAATCTTCATTAATAATGTTGTTTATTTTTATTTATGTTCGTACTCATTTTCTAAGCCGTTTGGGAAATTATAAGTCTTTATTCACAACCGAATGGGTACGGGTCACATGTGCATCATGTGATACCTACGTGCATCGAACGGTTCTAGTTGTCTTCTGATATGGAGTACCACCATAGCATTGTAGAACTGTTCTTCGTTTCCTTTTGGGTTGACTAATCGAGTCTAGTCTTGCCCATCTTGCAACTCAACATAAATTTACAAAATTTCAGTTTTAAAAGAGAGTAAAGAAAAATGAAATTCATAATTGCCCTTTTCGATATGTTGGTTAATTTTCAATGCTGCAGATGGAAGTTGTAAGGGAAAGAAAAAAAAGTCTACCAAAAAAACTAGTATACCAATGGGGGTTGAGGAAAAAGGAAAAATTGGTTGATATTTGGAACTGTATGGTTCTAAGCCAAACCAACCAAACCACTAGAGCTGCAATGTCAAAATTTGACAAAACAATAAATTTTGGTGACAAATTATGGCAATGGCTTTAGCCATTTTACTGCTCGTTCTAGCTTGGGCCTTGGAGAAGTTGCAGTTGTAGATTTGCCATACTAATTCAGTTTGTTTCTCCAAACCATCATGTTATTGCTTTTGCTTCTTCAAATACTAACATGTGCTAAAATCCTTCCAAAACTCAACTTTACATTAAATTCCATACCATTCACCAAACAATAGCAGAAATACAAAAAGTACAAGTTTTTTTTGGATATAAGAACTGTCTTTCATTTAAGCGCAAGCCAAAGAAACCCATAGCCTCGGGATCAATCTTCATAAGTAAATCCGTTTTTGACAACTAACGTCATGCCAATCACAAGAACTCAAAAGCAAAAAGCAACAAAAGCTTGTGAATACCATAATTGGGACATAGGATCCGCGACCCATTCAAACAACTCCGAATATATTGTTGTACAAATCTGTGTCCCAAATTTTTCTCTAGCACAGCCCTACCAGTAATGCATCTAGCTTAGCACTAAACATTCATATCTCCAATAAACTTCCATTCTCATGAAACTAAAAATAGGTGTAAACTGAGATCATGAAATAAGTATATTCTGGGTTTCTGGCCTACACACTCATTTCCTTTACCAAAGCAAGAAACGGTGAAACTGAAAATGAACATAAACCCATTTTTCAAGGGAAAAGCAGATTTCAAAATCAGCTAAACATCCAAACATGAATGAGCATTGCCAATACTCATCAATCACAAAAGTTGAACGGTAAGTGGAGCAATAACTATAGGTAAGATTTGTGACATAAAACTTAAAAGAGTTCTCAGTCTCATTCACAGCCACTGAAATGTTAAAACTGTAGTCAAGTGCCAATCACGAACTGGCCCCTATATATCTTAACCTTTCCAACCAGCAACACACACACACACACACACAGAGTACCAATCAAAAACTGCCGATAATTCCGTCATAAACTGCCCAGAAATCCTTCATAAGCTGCATATCTTATTTGGGCTCAGTCAATAAGGTAGGGATGCATAAGGGTACTCAGGGCTGCAACTAAGGTTGCTCTGCCAAGGTACTTAACCTTCATTAAGTTAAATGAACCTTACAATTTATTCATCATTGCACTAGTTAAAGTACACAGCCATTCATAACCTGTCATGCCAAAATATTTCCATCCATTACATTCCCAAATGTATCCAAAAGGGAGAAAATTAAAGATATACATGCAGTTTACGCAAGGATAACTTTTTTTTTTTTATCAGGTACAAACGGATAACTGCAACTAAATAGTTAAACATATACATAGAGGTCCTACGAATTGTTAAAGTAATACATTACACAAACAATGGCCCAAATGAATAATAGCACATGTAGAAACGGCCATTTCAAAATTACATATAATTAGTTGAAGTTTTCGTCAACCACTCTTTCCTAATTGTTGGATTGCCCATAGATGTTACCCTCAAGGGCGGCCTCCACCCATGCTTGCTTCTGCTCGTCGGGAATGCCATAGAAGATGTCTACCCTCTCTTCAGCTTGACAGATAATGGCACCTACTTTAAATTTTTCTATCATAGTTAGGTCGAGTTTTTCTAGCTCCACTGGTACATTCTGGCGGCGGGCAGAGAGTTCTTTCGAATACACAATTGACTTGGCAATGTCGCGCATATACCCCAGAGTTATATTCATCCAATTCTTCATGCTCTCTTCGATGGAACTCTTCTCGCCACCCATTCTTGTCCGCTTCTTTCCCCTTTTAGAACTGGCATTGGTGACGAAGAAGTAAAGGCAAAATATACCCAAAGCAGCTGTAATAAAAGTGTGTACAGCCAAGAGTGCCTTTTCCTCTTCTCTCCTCCTCAATTGTGTTCTGTTTAAATTTGTCATCCTAAAAATGCTTTCATCCATTAAATATTGCTAGTTATGAGGAATCACCACAACTATAACTAGGTACTGGTTTTACTCAGTTACAAAAATATGAGCATTATACATCTGTTCAGCGAAAACGATATACAAAAGAAGACGCATTCAAAGAAACCTAATTGAAATTCCTTTTCGGATCAAGCACAATATGAAACTACGGAGACTAGTTCTGGTAATCTTAAAACTTGTTATTGAAGGGGGTCTAGGCCCAACTATTTTTAGCGGGTGATTACTCATTGGGCCTCTCCAAAACATTGCCAAACCATGGATGAGGTGGTGGGCCCGGGATTAAATGAGGGGGGATTACTCATCGGGCCTCTTCATATGGTTGCCAATCGAGGTGTTAGGGAAGTTCAGCGTTTTACCCAAACAGAGTAGTATTAAATCAAATGTTAATGTCTGACAACTTTCATCAAGTGTTATGCTACCATTTTTTCATCATTTCATGGCTAAAACCTTCAGATAATCAAGGTTGAACAAACAAACAACTAAAACCTTTATGTTGAAGGTTATTCAGTTTCAGTTTCCTGAACAAATAAGGGAGGATGTATTGCCTGTTTGTGATCCCTTTAGAATAGTCCCATGTGTCATAAATTACCCACCCACAATCCTACCAAGGCTGCTTCAAAGCAACTGAAACTGCAACTACATCCCCTTTCTCGACCTGAGAACTACAAGCCCATGCTCCAGGAACACATATACATGAACCAAAAAAAATTTAAAAAAAAAAAAAAAAAAAATGTGCTGAGTCAGAACTATTGATCAGTGCGGCAAGGGGGCCGAAGAAAACAAATTGTAACAAAAGGATCTACAAGCATTAGACAACTGTATCAAACTTTCTGAGTTGGTTGGTTATGAAATGCGCCAATTACAACAAAAAAAATAACTGTATAAACTTTCTGCATTGCCTCCGGAGGACAAAAACTATATAGAAGAAAACACGAGAGAAAAACTAAATGTTAAAACGTAAGTCCTTTGGTAAATGTGAAACTGAAGGCCTTTCTCATCCTTACCAGTGGGAAGGAAACAGAGAGAAAAGAAAAGTGTTAAGAAAGTGTGACAGTTGTCCAATAGGAGTAGAAAAAAGTGCGACAGTTGTCACAGAAGAAGGGGTCTTGTGGTGTCAAAGAAACATGAAATACGATACATCAACTTTTAGCATACAGAAAATTGAGCCACATATAGCAACCTCCCATTGTCTGCTTCTAACAAGTCCCTTACGTTGCTTTTTGCAAAGAAGGTTGCTTCTTTGTTACATTCCTAGTCTATTAATTCAATCTGGCAAGTAGTGACTTAAGCATGAAAACCATATAAGATTCTTGTGCTTGATCCATGTTGTTCATCAGCAATACGCTAAATGCGGAGAAAATGAAGAACAAGTAACAAGAAAGAAACGAGCATGACCGCAATGTCATTGTAATCAGCAAACAAAGTAGTTTTATACCAGGAAATCCATTTTCCTACAGTGCGAATACAGAAGAAATTTGAGTTATACTCGGGACAGAAACCATTCTAATACCATTAAGGATGTAATAAATCGTATACAAAAAACAAATCGTATGTATCAGTAGGAAGTTTTGTTCAGGATAGCACAAAAACTTTCCAGCAACAGTCGGGGTCACAAACCAAGGGCAGAACAAGGAGCATCAAGGGAACTCGATGGAAGCTATTTGGATAGAAAACTATGATTTTTC